>JZKD02S1917246.1:11941-25479 GCA_000966675.3 Picea glauca
GAATAGATCCATTTCAGAGTATCTCATTAAATGGAGGAAACTACCGGCTGAAGATTCCACTTGGGAAGATGAATCTTTTATACAGAAGCATCTAGAGTTACTCAAGCATTGTGGAAAAAACTTGTCTCAAGGGGAGGGGCATGTTAATCCCTAATATTGGCTCATTACCCATTAATTGGGGCATATTATATTAGTAATGTTATTTTATTTATGTCATCTTTAGGCCATTAGTTCTAATTATACCTCCTAGTCTCCTATATATACCAAGGAGACATTTTCATTTTGAATGATCTTGTACTTGAACATTTAAGTGGGTTAAAAGGAGGTTTCCAGCTGTAATACCTTGGCCTTGTAATACCTTTGGTTCTTAACACTTTCTCCAGTTGTAATACCTTGGCCTTGTAATTCAATCCTTCTTATCGAAATGTCTCCTTCTCTCGTTCTAGAGCAACTAGTTCTGTTGTTTGTGGATGTTCTGTGGCAGACATTTTTAGTTTTTTATTCAAGCTTTGAATCAACTTGTATTTCTCTTCTAAGGAGTATTTCACTCCCCAAGGGCCTTTATATTCTAATATCTTGACTTGAGTCTGCCAAGCTCTGCTAGATGCTTTCTCTTATCTCAACTGCCCCTCCAACTTAAGTGCATGAGTTGAAATATTTGAATTCTTCAAGATCAGACCCAAGTAATCTAAATACAACATGTCACTGGTGTTCCTATGGAATTTCACCTTGTCTAGAGCACTGATGTTTTCATAGTGCAGCTTAACCTCATACACTTTATCCTCATTTGCAATTGCTATGTTGAGTGTCCTCTTCTCTACATCCTTGAATATGAACAGAGAAGACTTGTGTTGATAAATCATTTCTACCTCAGGGATCAACTCTATTATTTCACTCATGGCCAAGTTTCCTTTCTCAAAATATTGCCTTTCCACATCTTCTTTATTTTGATAGGCTGCTCCAGGTGCCTTATCAAAGATGTGTTTTCTGCTGCTGAAAGATCTTGAGCTGCTTTCACTTTGGGGCATGCTTCTTTTACCATCTTCTTCATTTCTGGTGCCACTCTCCACCATATCCATACTTACTTACTCTTTAGGCTCCTCTTCCTCCAGATCCACTATCTATGGGGATTGTGTGATTTTCATTTTCTTGGGAGCATTTTGTTGACTACCGGTGCCTAAGACCTCTGAACTGCTTCTCTTGGTGTAGAAACTTACTTTAGTAAATTTGAGTATCATCTTATGAGGAGTCTTCTATGGGGTTGGCCCCACTTGTTGTGTTTGAGCAGGCTGCAAGATGGCTTCCATGTCAGCACAGGTTTCTAAATTTTCCAATTTTTTGAAACATTCAACATACTCATGTTCATAAGGGGCATGTTTGTTCATCGATATTCTTTTAGATATGACCTGACGTGGATCATATCTTCTCCCTTGTAGCTATGCAAATTCAAACTCCTTGAGTTTGGCTTGGATATGAGATAAGCAAGATCTAGTTTTTAAAACAAAGGGTCCTATGATGAAAGGAAATTTGAGGTTAGATGCCTTGTGTAGTTTCAAGAAATGTCATGTCTCTGAGATGATTCTTTTCCTAATAAAATCCAGAGAGAAAACTCTAGGTGTCAGAAAAATAGGCAGGAGATAGGGGGCCTCTTGACAACCATATACCCAAATTACTATAGAATGCATGAATAACACCCAATCCCCCACTTTGTTTTCTGGATTTGGATGCAAATAACTTTTCATGTCCTCCGGGACTCTTGGCAGGCTGGTGTTGAAGATTAGGCTGTAAAATTTGGACATGATCTTTTTGATAAAAATGAACATTGTGATTCTTTTGCATTCGGTTGAAATGAATGCTAATTCAGGGAATTATTTCTTGTTTGTCTCCAGGAACATCTTCAACAAGTATGTGTAATACCTGAAGTGCCTTAGTGACTGGAAATTCACTATCTATTTGTGTACATTATCAGCTATGAATTTATCAAAGCCGATGCAAACTGACTGACTGGACTCTGATTGAAAAAATGCTAACAAAAAACCTAACATGACCTCAAACACATATTTTTCATTGTCCAGACCTAAAATATGATTCAATATGGAACAGGCCCATTGGATTTCAATAACCATGAAATTTACATTCATTGGAAAGGACATACTCTCAAAAAAATGCTTGGGTTTCACAATTGTCTGCAAAAATAGGTTTTTAAATTTAGAGGGACGTTCCTGGTAAACCATAATTAGATTTTCCTCTTCAAACGGTCCAGACACTGCGGAGGGGGACTCTGGTATGTTGAGGGCATATCGAATTGATAGGATATCTATTATACACAGGACATAAGACCCTAGTTTATTTAAGATGACTTTCTCTTCCTATGAGTATTGCTATGCACACCAACCTATGAATTCCGGGAAAGGGAATGTGACCTCGACGACATAAGGGACTATGGAGGCCTGGACTGCTTCAAGAAAAGGTACTTATTTCCCTACGTTATTTGACAGGTTAGCTTTGAACATGGAGATGGGAAAGATGGTTATTTCGGTGTCTAACACATATGAATCTCTGTCAATTAGGGATTATTCATTCAACATGAGATCTTGCTCTGCTACAGATATAATGATAGGGTCCATGGAGGCAATGAAAAATACCTGTGAATGAGCAAAAAATGCATGAGTTTGGTGCACTGTTGAGCTTCAATTCGAATAGAGTGGTCACGCCAGTTTCCAATGTTCCAGTGATTTGAAAAAATATAAAATAATTACAAGGGCCCACCCCTTTCTATACACTTTCCCGATTTCTAGGACGAGGCAAAGCAGTTTGGGGTAGACTTCTTATCACCCTAAAATGCACCCTATGGTGCCACATGGTCCCGAGCTGAAACCATGGTTTTATTTTTGACCTGCTTTAAAGAATTAACCTTCGTGCTAGTTCTCCACCCGAAATGATCCCTGACCGTTGATCTGCGGTGCCTGCAATCTGTGGCCCGTCGGGTCCCATCAAATTCACATTTCTGCTAGAATTATCCTCCTTCCACTAGATATGTCCCAGTTCTCTAGTTTATCATGCCTCTACATCATTTTAGCATCTCATTAATTCTTGAAACTAGATTTCACACAGAGATTGTTATAGTGATAACAGGTGGTAGTCCCGAAATTTCTATAAAAACATCTTCAAAATCCCTAAAAAATGAATGGTATTCAATGCTCGCCACTTTGTCTTTGGATGCCTCCTCCATATGGGCTGCAAACATTTAACATCCTTTCCTGAATCTCTTCTTCAACTACATAACTAAAATCTCTCTAATAACTACAACTCCTGGAATGCCTTGAATCTTGCCTTGCTACCCTTCCTCATCAAGACATGTGATTGTCTTGTTGTAATAGTCTAGGACAACATGATGTTTCTCCAACCAATCCATACTGATTAGAAAATCATATGAACCCAATGATATCATGTTTACATCCACCTTTGTATTGAGTCCATTCATGTCTATCATACAATATTTAACCAACTCATTGATTTTCCTCTTAGCACTGGTGGCTAACTGAACTAACCAGGATTTATTATGCTTACTTCTTTGCAAGTGAAATATTTTAATGATGTTAGAATTTATGTAATTGTTGCTAGCTCCTGAATAAATCAAAATTTCTATGGGATCATTACTGACCTTACCTTCCACTTCAATCATGGGAGATTGATACTCTTCCTGCTTCTTATCCAAGGATGCATAAATATTTGGCAAGCTTCCTCCCATGTCTTCCACTGTTTCAACCTCTTGAATGTTGTGGACAGTCCCCATTATTTCTCCTTTGTGAGGGAAATCCTTATGTATATGATTTCCCCCACATACCCAACATTGCACGAGATGCTGCATTGAAATTTTTCCAAATGAATTTGCAGTCTTGTGTTCATTTTGTGCGACTTGACCCTATTGATTCACTTGAAAATTATTCCTGAAAAAGGGTGGCTTAAAGCACTTCTGCCTTTGATCCTTCTTATCCTTCATCTTGTCATTCCAAACTTTTTGGAAAATGGGTCTTCCTTTTCTCTTTTCATACATATGCCTTGCTTTCCTTATAGATTCCTCTAGGGTTTTGGGGTTGTCATATTTAATCTCATCATTGAAGAAAGAGGGTAACCCACTTAGAAACCTTTGCATTTTGACTTTCTCATCCTTTGTGAAGTCAACATACTTCAAAAATTCAAAGAACCACTTCTCATATTCCTCCATTGTCATGGTTTCCAACTTGAGTTCAAAGAACTCTTTCATCTTTATTTCATAGTAATGCCTGGACAAATATTTCTCTTAGAAATATCCCTTGAACTTCCTCCACAAGATTCTTTTCTCATCAAGGTTCTTGGCTTGCTTAATTTGATCCCACCACATGAATTCCTTCCATTACAAGTGGTAGGTGACAATTCTATTTTCTAACCGGGAGGGGTAATAATGAAGATGGAAATATTTCTTCATTTCCAAAACCATGCCTCTTCCTCTTCTCCTTTCCTGGGATCACCAATTAAAGTTGGTGGATTAATCTTCTTGAGTTCCCCATGCAATATTTATGCCTCAGGACTTCTCCTTTTCCTTCGAACAAGACACACACTTGGGCTATTCCATGGACCTAAATTTGCATGAGTTCTTCTAGCAGAATGTCTTGGAGAATAATGATGTCTACTCATGCTTCTTGACTGCCTATCACTCCCATGGTCATCTATTTTTCTATGGGATCTTGATGTTGATACATGTCTAGCACTAGCTTCTTACTTGATGCTAGAGTCCTTGTTAACTTGCTTCTATAGCATATTTAGGATTTTAAGTATCTCTTCTTGAGCCTTCATGATCCTCTCATTATTGACCCTATAGCTCCACACTTCTTTTTGCAGGCTTCTCATAGTTACAATTCCCCGCTTGTCTCTTCTCCCATTAGAATCGGTCTCAGCATTACCCATGTTGGCATGCATACCTCCAATTTCTTCTTCATGGATGGAAAACCCTTGAGCATCCTCCATGTCTCTAGTTCTCATGTAGGAACTAAAATCTGTTTTTTTGTATCTCTAATTCTACAAGAATGTGCATGCAATAATTGCTTGTTAGAATTAATCGTATTGCAAAATATTTATCAATTAGATTACATGTAATTGTTCATTTAAATTATGAAGAATATTAATGCACTACTCTCAAGTAGAATTCCTTAAATGCACTCATTTTTGAAACAAATATCCAATGGATGTACTCATTGTGAAACAAAATAACATAGACTTATATGCAAACACTGTAAATTTCATATCCAAACAACTTGATTGAAAACACACATTTCATCTAATACCCACTTGCAGAATAAATGAAAAACCACAAAAAATATTATGAAAGACAACTATTTGGAAATCCCACTCCTATGGGAAAAACCTTATTAAAATACTTTTGTCTGAAATACAAGTAGAAAATCAACTAAACTGACTAAATGACAACCATACAAACTATACGGTTCCGTATAGGTATGAGTTTCTCTTGTTGGGAGACTGTACGGCCATACATAACTCATGGTTCAACTTGGGTTTCTCTTTTCTTTGCTGCAAATGGTCACACTAAGCTCTGTCCCCTCATACCTTCACTTTCCTACTCTCAACCACATATCTATGGCTTCCTTCCTCTCTTTTCTAGCTCGTACATCCCTCACTTGGCCTAATCTGTACGAATTGTACAGTCTCTATTTAGCTCGTTGCATATTGATGGAATACTTCTTGAGTTCTTTCTCAGCTCTTATATTCTCCTACTTGCCTTAGATTTCCTTTACTCAGCCTCTTCACTGGTTTACCTCAACCAGTCACACAATCTCCTTGGAAGAGCCTCTCTAACTTAGTCGGATGGGTTCACTCTTGAGATACTTGTGAAATGAGGCTCTCTAGGTATATTATAACCCTTGCCTCTCTCTCATGAATTTATGTCCCTTATATATTCTTTGCAATAAATAGATCTGATGGTGGGGCCTTAATCAATCATTGAGACAACTTAAGTCACATCCAACGACTGTCACTTAATATCATGTTGATTTAAGTGATCCCCACCAATTATAGTGTTGTCTAGGCATAAAGTGGGCCCCTTATGCACTAATAAACACCCCTAGTGTGGAAGTACCTTCCCGAGATACATAATCTAATACTCCCTCTTAGAGAGGGAGGTACTACCATTGGAGCTGCCTCCTCCATGGTCCACATTACTGCAAGTATCTTCCTATGAATCTGAGAGACCTATCTTTTCTAAGTCTAGATACTCAATATGATATGTTCTATAGCTCCTACTATCACCTCCACTAAGACCATATGAGTATCCCCACTCCTCCAACTAAGTCCACTCCCACCATGTGGGCCTATTGAGGATAACTTATTTCTCTCTTAAGTGTGATACAAATGTCTCATCACTTACATCCTTGAAGTTGTATATAGTTTTCCCCCATAACTTGTACATGTGATCCTCACTGATTTGTATCATCATAGGTGGTCCTAGTGCCTGACCTCTAACAGAGAGAATATGCACACCACAATCAAAGAAGCTGACACAGTAGCCTTGATACTCCAAGGCTGAGATTGAAAGTATACTAACTCTCATACTTGGTACATAAAGTACCCCTGGAACCCTTAGAATCCTACTTGATTCTATTTGTAGTGATACCACTCCTTTTCCTCAGACTGCCACCATGCTAGAGTGCACACCACACCTCACAAAACTTGAGTCTTGTGATGTAAACTCCTGAAAGTATTTCACCTATCATATGATAGGTGGCACCACTATCATGTACCACCCTTCCGTGGGATTGTCCTATATGTCTAGAAAAAATATATATTGTTCTCAAAACATTCTTGATAACTCACAAGCTATGGAATCCAATTGCTTCTCTTCTTCCTCATCCTTGTCCTCGACTTCAACTGAGGTTGCTACCTCCTTTCTTTTCCATTTTTCTCCATATCCCTTCTGGGATTGAGAGCATTGGCTAGCATAAATCCCAAATTCTCCATACACATAACATTGGACATGTGATAGATCCTTGTTTTTCCTATCACTTGTGGATCCTCCTTTAAAGGTTGTTCCTCTTCTGCCTCTGGCTACCTTCTTGGAGGTATGAGAAATATTCTTCTTCTCTTCATCCTCATCTATTTCCCTCCATATTCTTATCTCTTCTTGGCAATAATCATTCCATAACCTATCCCAATCTGGCAGATTTTCTCTGGGATCCGACTCCTTTGGGAATCCTCTCAAGGAAGATCAAACTATCTCAACTGGTGAGAGATTTACTCTCACTATAAGAAGTTCATCTAGTATATATTTCACTTTGGTGAGATAGGTTGTGACACCTTCCCCTTTAGTCATCTTTGTGTGCATAAGTCTCTCCTTGAGAGCCATGATTCTTCTCTCATGCTTAGCCTCAAATAGCCCCTTTATATGTGACCACATTTCATGAGTTGTTTTCTTCTCACCAAATTGGGTATGAGGTGATCCTTCACCTCGTCTAGGAGGATCCTTTGAGATCTAATCTCTAGAGCATAATGAAATTCTTTGTATTTAGGATCATTGGGAATTGTGGCCGTCTTCTCAAAAATACCTCATACCCTACTTTCATGAAGGGAATTCTTCATTTGGTACTTCCACTATACGTAGTTGGAGGCACCATCCAGTCTATCCTCATATCTGTTATTTGTAGAAATCTTGCTACTTAGCTATAACTCTTTCTAGAGACCCTTCTTAGTTGATGCAGGAGCATATCTCAACCTGAGCAAATGTGCCAACATTCCAACACATCAACACACATTTTAGAGAGGGAGAGGCATTACCATTTTTAAATTCGAAATATGATCCTATGCAGATTTTGTGTTGTAAGGCTGATAAATGCCAAGCCATACCTTTGTATAGGTTGTGGATAGGGTTGCCTTAAATGGTTGAATGTGAGTAGGTCTAGATCATAGTCAGGTCTGGATCTTCATTTATGTAATGAGCCGTAGGAGTATGGTGTCTTAATTGAGATAGTGATGGCACTAAGTTGATGAAGAGGATAAGCTCATAGAGCCCTCTTTTGTAAAGAGGGGAGAGATCTTTGTAGAGAGGTCTTAGAAGCATAAATCATTATAGAGTTAGGATAGGAGGTAGAATAGTTCTTGGAGAGAGCTTGAGAGAACTGAGACTCTATTGCAATCCAGTTTTTGTAAACATCTGTATAGACACATAGAGATAATAGAAAAGCAATTTTTCTTGCACATAGTGTGTTTATGTATTTGTGTTCATTATTATGTTTTTATGTATTTCATGAATGAATGTGTGAATTGATGAAGTAACGAATAATTTTCAATTGTTTCTCTTCTAAAACTCATATGCAAGGTGTGCATATCGAACATAAGGAGTGCATCGACTGAGTCTTAGATTGACTCATAAGAGTTCAGAGAGAGATCAGAGGAAACTTAGACCAGGTGCAAGGAGTGAACATCATCAAGGAACGACTAAGCGTTGAAGAACCAGAACAGAGGAACACCAGGAGGGCGAGAAGAATTTATTTTCAAGAAATCCTTCGAATTGAGTTATCGAAATCCCTGAACACAAGGAGTGCGTGGGAAGTCTAAATACTTTAAGGATCAAGCTCAGAATGGATAACACTTTTCATAAGTGTTGACAAGATCCAAGAGTCAGACTCGTAGGAGGAGCAAAGGTCGAGACCTTTGAAGACTGAGAAATCTTCTAAGTCAGAAGAAATTAGAAGCTTAGGAGGAGGAGCGACAATAGTCATTGGATCACAATGCAAAGGATCAACAACCATCTGATCAGAGTAAGGTGCATGAGCCTTAGTGCTTTGTACATGCGGGAGAGAGAACCTACAAAAGTTCTGAAGTCCAGAAGTAGTTTGGGACCATCCATCGTCGAGGAAGACAGGTGGTGCAATATCCATAACTTCAAAAGTTTGTGGATGAAGAGGAGGTGAAACACCTAAAGTAGGATCCCTACCATTGATCACCATGAGATACTTGTCAGCATATCAACAACTTTGGGAAATCTATTCGAGATTTTTTCATTTGATATTTGAGACTCCCGAAGTGTGAAGAGCTGAAGGGCCAAAGTGAATCTGGACCGTTAGATCCATAAGAATACATTTCGGTAGGTCACGAGATCCATAGGAAGTCAAAGGTGAAATGTTGAAACACCTGAAGCCTGAATAGCCGAAGAGCCGAGAACATTTGATATGTAAGGGTACACTTGTCAACAGATCATGAGCTTCAAATAAATTGTAGTGAGTTGAGAAATGAGACTGCCGAACCCTGAAGACCTAAAGTGAATCTGGATCACCAGATCTAGAGGAGACGTGGCATAAATCTGTGAACTCCAGGTAAAATCCCAAAGTAATTCATAGTCGTCAGATCTAGATGAGACATGGTGTAAATCTGTGAACTCTGGGTAAAGTCCCAGAGTAATTCATAGTCTTCAGATCAAGGGAGAAGTGGCGTAAGTCCGTGGATTTCAGGTAAATATCTGAAGTAACCTTCAACCGTATGATCTAAGAGGACATGTGATAGGAATCCACATACTTTGAGAGGAAGTGAAGTTTGATATTTGAGATCT
This sequence comes from Picea glauca, assembly GCA_000966675.3. NCBI lineage: Eukaryota > Viridiplantae > Streptophyta > Pinopsida > Pinales > Pinaceae > Picea > Picea glauca. Next base: position 21,537 of record JZKD02S1917246.1, read on the forward strand.
CAGAAGTCTGGAGATCCGAAGGAGATCTCGACCATTGATTGAGAAGAGGGCCACAAGACCGTTGATCTAGTTGAAAGGTCAAACACCTGAAGTAAAAGGCATGGCCATTGATTTAGAAGGACAGGTGTCTGCAGATCATCAACTTTGGAAGATTGACGTACAGAGGAGAGTAGGATTTGAGAGTTGAAATTTTCGAAGTCCGGAGATGCGAAAGGATCAAAGAAGTTGATCTGAGGAGGACACGCGTCAGTGGATTATAGCCTTCAGATAAAATCCATTGAAGGAAAGGGTTGAAGTTTGAGAATTCCTAAGTTCATAATTCCAAAATGATCAGTATCATCGATTGAAGAGGACGCGTTGCAGAAGATCTAGTATTGTGGGAGAAGGCAAGGTTTGAGAGTTAAAACTCCTAAAACCCGAATCACGAAGGACATCACATCCATTGATTCAGAAGGGGTATATCTGGTCCGTAGATTTGGAAAGGGAAGATCTGAACCACTAGTTTAGAAGTACCATCAAGATCAGGAGATCGACGGTCCCATAGCATTGCAGGGACAGGATTTGCGCGAAATTTAAAATGTTGAGGGCAAGCCACAACCCAGACCATGGTTTTGGCAAGAGGACACGTGGAGGCTCGAGGAGAATTACGGGCCGAAAAGTAGTTTGATTTCAAACCTCCTTTGGCCACGCCCACAATCACGTGGTTACATGAGGTCATTACTCAAGGTCACATCAAGAGTGGGATTGAAAGAAAAGGAACTAATGCCCAATACTATGAGATTTCATAGGAGAGTGAAAGGGAAAGTTGCGGGTACCATAAGACCTACACCAGGGAGCTAAAAGGGCCTGTGTTTAGATATAGAATGAGACCATCAAGGTTTTAGAGAGTCGATTGACTCAATATTGAAAGATCCTAGACTGGTAGGTCGTAGAACCCTAGGAGGGAAGGGGGGAATGCATCAGGTGGCATCAGAGATTGAATTTTTGTCTGTAGATTTCAGGCGAAAGAGAAAAAGGAGAAGAACTATTTTTTTCTTGCAGACAATAGAAAAGAAGGAGGTGAAAGGAGATGATCTGGTAACATAAGATGATATCATAGGTTCAAATTTTCCTATAGAAAACAGGTGAAAGGAAGGCAGAGTACTTATGCTCTGTGAGAAGGTTGTTGCATGTGCGCATCAGTAAAAATTTAAACAACTGGGTGAGTTGTGAGAGAATTTGGATATTCTCTCATATGTAGAGTCATCCATAGGCTTGCCACGAGGGCAGGTAGAAGGTGGAAATGGCTATTGAAGGCCATGGGTGTGGTCGAAGAGAAGGCCGGAAGAAGAAATGCAATCCAGAGATGGATATGGAGCTCAATCAGATAAGAGCAAGGATGTAACAAATAGCATTGAGGATGCAACATGAGGCAAAGGTATGTTGGAGGTACGAATGTCCTCTGAATAGGAAGGAAAAATGGCCTGTTCAAAAGTTTTTGGCCGGAAAGCAGTAACAAGAGTTAAGAAGGTGGTTGAGGGAATTAGAAAACATAAATGACATAGAGGAGGAACTGATTCACATCTGTGAACCAGAAATTGGGAGACACCTCACTAATGAGAAGGAGGTGAGATCAGATAAAGATCTGATAAATTGGCAGGAGAGCAGAGATGGATTTTCATATTTCTAGGTGGGTAATGAAATGAGATCATTGGAGGACCTCATAGACTGTCAGGAGGATAACAATGGAAATTCATATTTCCAGGTGGGAAATGATATGAGATTAGCAGAGGATTTCATAAACTGCTAGGTGGGTAAAAATGGACTTTCAAGTTGCCAGGTGAGCAATGAAAAGAGATCAGTTGAAGGTCTCACATACTGCTAGAGAGACAGTGATGAGATTTCAGATTTCCAAGTGGGTAATGAGATGATATCGGTTGATCTCATAGTCTTCCAGGTGGGTAGAAGAGAAGTCCCAAACTACCAGGTGGGCAAGGGAAGGAAGGTGAGACTGTTAGAAAGTCTCAGGAGCTCAGAAGTGACTTCATATCAACATGGAGTGTTGATGGATGAAGATTCATGTGCATTTGCAGACCATGTGAATGAAGATGATGAGAAGTTAAATACTTTCACCATATAGGAGGAGGATCAGAGAAGCATTCTGATTATTGAAGGGATCAAGACATTCCTACCAAACAACCAAGTAGAGGCCAGTGCACATGATGAAAGTGAAACAATAGAAGAAAGATGTTAGGGTCCTAACCCACACATAGGTAGATCAATATATTCAGATGTAATAAAGGTCAATATTAATAAGGCCTTTCAATAAAATAGAATAAGGAGGATGTAAGAAGACCTAATAGAAGCTTCCACTTCTAGAAGGATCTTCCTCCAGATGCTTTTCTTGATAGACATATTTAGTATAAATAAGGGTCGAGGGTATGAAAACCCTAGCTTGGAGATTATTGTAATAGAGCATTTCTCGATTGGAGGTTTCCCCCTTGAAGAGGCTTGTGAACATTGCTTTCTGAATCAAAGTGCCATTTCTATGGTTCTTATATCATTTCTGTGTTATTGTGGAGATTATGATGGATATATTACTGTTATTCTGCCATTTCTAGCATTTTATTTTTGTTCTGCATATTTATTATATCTGGTATCTTGCAAGTGGTATCAGATCACTTTCCTTGGCAGAAATTGTGGGATTTTTTTTTCCAGGGTAGAGATGTATTCCAGTGTCTTTAAGCCACAGAGATATATCATTACACGCATAAACCCGCGGTTGAGGGATTCATACATGCAGAAAATACAAGTGGTTCTTAAGCGCACATCTGTTGGCCACCCTTGTAACCCCTGTTGGTACCCCTTCGAGCGGTAGCGCATCAAACAACACCTATCTACGGATCGTACTAGATTTCTTGAAGCCCTCTTTAAATAAACCTATCAGCCACTGGATTTCTATAGTGTCATCGAGAACATCACTTGGGAAGATACTCTCTAGTACCTGGGTAGTTGGGTAGTACGGCTAAGGGTATGGTCTATCCTCCTCAGTTAGTGCCCTGAGATATTGGGTTGAGTATTACTATTGGACCATGCATGTATATCAAAGAGCTATAGCACAGGGCAAACCCTTGTCTGTAGAACCCTTGAATACCTAACCCTTGGGGGACAAAAACATAAGAAAATTAAAACATACCAGATCTATTGTTGTGCAATTGTGTTTGGGTTTCCAAGTAAATACACATTTCTTTCTAGTTAAGCATTTTGGGATTTCATCACCGCAGTATTCTTCAGACCGGAGTATAATTCCGGAGGTGTTAAAAAAAATGTCTAGAAATTTTTTCACCATTATTTGAGACCTATTCCATTGGATTCATCTCTCCTCCCTTATCACATTCATCCATATCATTTTTCGGAAAAAAATTTGAACCCACCCACCCCTTTTTAGTTCACCCATCCTCATGGCCCACACCCATAGCCAAGATCTAGAAACTCGCTTCAACACCTTGCAATCTGGTTTCCTCGAGACCCAAAAATAAATGAAACAACTCAATGCTATTGTTGCCTCCATCGATTCATCCATCAATGCAACCATAAATACAACCATGCAATCCTCAATGGAGGAAGTCAAACAAGAACTGACCACCCAACTTGAATCTATCTTTCCATCCCTCTGCACCAAACTGAAGATCCCTACAGATGACCATTTCTCTGAAGCACATCCAAAGACCGAAGGAGAACATTCCTCCCACTCCCATACCTTTCAGCACCAACACTTTCAACGTGACATACACATTACGTGGGTGGATGTGACCAAATTTGATGGTTCGGACCCCACTGGTTGGGTAACCCAAATGGAACATTATTTCTCTTTATACGGCATCACAGATGACTTGGCCAAACTCCGATATGGTGTTCTCCATCTAGATCAAGAACGTTGGCAATGGTGGCAATGGAGAAAAAC
>JZKD02S1917246.1:25529-60138 GCA_000966675.3 Picea glauca
ATTTCTCGGGCCACAAGTGTAAGGAAAAAAATATTTTTATGGCCATCTCTGAGGATATTTTGGAAGAGGATGCTGAAACTCCCCTTGTGTCTGAGTTACCTGAAATCACTGACATAACCCCTCCCTCAGACCCTCCCAAAGTAGAACCCTTCATTTCCCTCAATGCTCTCACTGGCTTTTCCTCTCCCCAAACCCTTAAGTTAATCAGTTACATCAAGCATAGAAAGGTCATCATTCTAGTTGATAGTGGAAGCACCCATAATTTTATTCATCGCCACATTGCCCAAGAAACTCATTTCTACATCCATGTTGTCAACAATTTCCAAATCATGATTGCCAATGGTGGTTCCATGAAATGTGGAGGGTGCTGTGAAAATGTGTGTCTCCAAATCGATGACTACCACCTAAAATACCATATGTTTGCTATCGACATGGGTGGTTGTGACATTGTGTTGGGTGCAGACTGACTAAGAAATTTGGGTCCCATTCTCATGGATTTTAAGGCATTAACCATGCAATTCGACCAGGAAGGCCACCAATATAAATTCCAAGGCATCATTGTTGGTTCACCTAAGGTCGTTAGTTCCCATCGCATGGAAAAGATGCTCAAAAAAGGTCATTCTGGTTTCATTTCCCAACTCCATGCCATCCAAGAAACAAAGACACCCTCGGTGCTACATGACCTCCAAGCTCTCCCTCATAAACATCAAATGGTATTTTCCACTCCCCAAGGACTCCCTCCTTCCCGTGGTGTTCATGATCATTCCATTCCCCTTGTACCCGGAATCCTTCCTCCCAATATCCATCCATATCGCCACCCCTTTTCACAAAAAAATGAAATTGATAAAATGGTCCAGGAACTCCTTAATGCAGGCGTTATTTGCCCTAGTACGAGCCCTTACTCTTCTCATGTAGTCATGGTCTTGAAGAAAGAAGGTTCTTAGAGAATGTGTCCCGAATTTCATTCCCTCAACAAACTGACCATTAAAGACAAATTTCCCATTCCTGTCATTGATGACCTCCTGGATGAATTGAGTGGTGCCCAATTCTTTACTAAACTTGATATTCGCTCGAGCTATCACCAGATACGTATGAAAGAGGAATACATTCCCAAGACGGCCTTTTGCACTCATGAGAGGCACTATGAGTTTTTGGTCATGCCCTTTGGCTTGTGTAATGCCCCCTCCACCTTCCAAAGCCTCATGAATCATGTCTTCCATCCCTTTCTCTGTCATTTTGTCTTAGTTTTCCTTGATGATATCCTCATCTATAGAAAAACCTGGACAGACCATCTTACTCATGTGGATCAAGTTCTCCATCTCCTCTCCCAGCACCAACTTTTCCTGAAACAGTCTATATATGCTTTTGGTGCCTCAGAAATAGAATACTTGGGTCATCTGGTTAGCAAGGATGGCATCAGGGTGGATCCGAAAAAGATTGAAGCTATGCAAGAATGGCTGCACCCAAAGACTCTCAAAATCTTGTGTCAATTTCTGGGCTTAACAGGGTATTGTCCTAAGTTTGTTAAGAACTACAGAAAGATTGCAACACCTCTCACTGCTCTCCTAAAAAAGAACTCTTTCACTTAGACTCCATTCGCTGCTCAAGCTTTTCAAACCTTGAAGATGACCATGTGCACCACTTCGGTTTTGGTCCTTCCTAATTTCACAAAGACCTTTGTGTTGGAATGTGATACCTTAGGGAAAGGAATCGATGTTGTCCTTATGCAAGAGGGTCGACCTTTGGCCTTCACCAGCTAGCAACTATCATAAAGGAATCTAGGAAAACCCATTTATGAAAAGGAAATGTTGGCTATTCTGCATGTCGTTGATCTGTGGTGCCCTTTTCTCTTGGGGCAATGCTTCCAAATTAAGACCGACCATCAAAGCCTCAAGTAATTTCTGGAACAATTCATTTCCTCCTAGAAGCAACAAAAATGAGTGACTAAGATCTTTGGTTATAATTATGAGTGTTGTGATGGAAATCTCCTTACGGACTAGCAAATAGGGTTAGACTTTACATGCAGATATGACCTATAGAAAATCTACTTTCTACCTTCTTCCCCAGACTTAAATCCCATTTCTTTTTAGTAAATGCATGGCTAGATCAACCTACCTTGTTCTGGGCATTTGATGTCGATCCCTTGTTGCACTTGATTACTTGTTCGCGGTTTTCCTTTCCAATGCTGACCAACATACAAGACAAGAAACAACTACACATGCATACTACCTATAGGATAACGGGTTAGAAATTCAAACATGTACTTAGCAAATTATGAATAACTCATGAATTGGGACGGGAAAAGCACTTTCTTTATTACTTTGAATGAGTCAACTTACAAAAGTTAAGACCGGCCACCGCTTCGCGAACCTGATCTTGGGCTCCTCTTCGACTGTCCTCCAACTGCTTTGCTTTGTATCTCCTTTGGCACAAGGAAGGCTAAAGGTTTGGGATAATGGGAATATGCAAATGGGCAGAGTTTCTTTGCTATATTTTTCCTCTTTCAAATGGGACCCCTACCCCTTCTTTTATAGGCTAGAAGGAGCTAGGTATTTGGATGAACCCTTGGCCATGCATGGCCAGGAGTTTCAGTTAACTCACCCATAGCTTTTGTGTTCCGTCAGCAACTTTCCTTTTTTCATGCTTTTGTCAGTCCATGTGGGATGTTTTGGGTCAGCCAACATGTACACGTGTGCAATAATGGATTAGGGCGCGTGGGCCTTTAGAAAATAGGTTTTTTAAAGAGTTGTTAAGTAGTGCTTTGGAAAAGAAGGGATATGAGATGGCCTGATGCCATGTAAGCATGTGTGGTGCAATTTAGGGTTATACCAGATGCCCCATAATGTGTGAGGTCAGAAGAGCATCTGATGGATGAAATACATTACCAATCTTTACTGATGTGCCGAACGATTGAGCCCAAGGATCAGGAACTGGGAGGTGCCATATGCAAAATAAAAAATGTCTCACCGAGGCAGGCATACCCATGCTTAGGATAAAATAGAATCATGGATACTAATCAAATACACTATAGATCCATGTCATATAACTATATAAAGAGTAGTTGTGAACAATACACAGTGGAGCTACATCTCAAAATCGAAAAGATATACATATAGAGTATCCATCTTCTAGAAGTTGATATGGCCTGATGGCTGGAGATGAGATCTTCAGAGCTCGAGAAACAACTTCAAAATATTCAAAACTTGGGTAGGAGTGTAATATGAGTGTACGAATGCACTACCCAGAGGTCTTCGATGGCTCGTCGGTCATGGACCTAATAATATTGATGATCAGACTGAAGGCTTCAGTGATTTCAAACAAGGACTTGATTGTATGTTCAGGATGGTCGGGTATGAGGGCAAGAGACAAATTGTAGAGGGGGCCGACTCAGGCTTGGTGAAAAACTTCCCTTGAACAATAGCACGACAAATGATGAGACTCAGGCAGCATGGCATTAATCATAAGTCTACGAAGTAGGAGGAAACACAAACTCTCCATATGTTTGGAAGGATAACCAAACGGTGGAGGACACAACTCTATATAGCAAGAAAAATCTTCCTAAGGTCATACTACATCCCATAGTCTGATGAACAAATGGACAGATGTGCTTTATCCAAGGGCGACTCATTATGCTTCCAATAAAGAAAATACTTTTCCATTCATCTTTTTGGGGTATATTTGATTTTTTGTCCTTTTCAATAGTTGTGGAAAAATAATAAAGGAGTATTACGTTACAAAGGAGGAACGAGTGTTGCAAACATACATGTTCAAGGCACAAGGACAAGACTGATGTTAAAAATAATGATACTCGGGAAAAAATCCTCTGGGGGCCAAGGGTGTTAAAACGCAGAAGCAAACTATTACAAGGCTGATATATAAGGTATGCAAATGTGATTAACAAAACACACAATGGTAATGTCCTTCGATGTAAGTTTAACAAGCCCAGAGGAGGTAAGCTCAATGGTTTTTCATATTTAGAGAGTCTGAAAAAACATAAAAAGGAGACTCCATTGGGGTACCTTTTTCAAAGTCTAGTTGGTTCGAAAAAGGGGTAAACTACCACTGATAAGATGTCGATTTCAAAACCATTTTAACAAGTGTGACAAGGACAAGATCACTCGGCTATTTTTTCATTTTTAAGGAGTCTGAAAAAAGCTTAACTATGGACTCCATCAGGAATGTTCTTCTGGACCAGTTTAACGAGTGTGAAAGAATAAGGTCACTCGGTGATCTTTTCAATTTTAGGGAGTTTGAAAAGAGATTAACTATGGACTCCGTAGGGGTTCCTTCTTCGTAAGTTTAGTCCCTCAGGCCCAAAAAGGGGATAAAATTATACCTAAGAGTACTCTTCTAAGGAACTGAAGTTCCATAGAGTATACCTTTGTTCGTACAGTTGACCGTCTGGACCGAAAAAGGGGTAAACTACCACCAGAAAGACGTGACTTCAAATTTCAGTTTAACGAGTGTGAAAGGCCACAAGATCGCTTAGAAATATTTTCATATTTAGAGGGTCTGAAAAGGGCTTAAAAGAAGACTCATAGAGGTTACTTTTCTCAGTTAATATGGATGAGATCGAAAATAATAAACGCAGTCTCACCGGATGTTGCTTTCAGATCTCAAAGCGAGCTTGAAAAATAACAAAGTTAGCTCATGATCGACACTTTGTTGGTCGATGCCTGGAATTTCCTCATAAGAGCAGGCAAAAACATCATAGAATTCTTTAAAAAGATCTGTATAGAGTTGAATCTCTCTGGGGTAGTAGTCAGCTTCGACAAAAAACATTCTCCATGATGCTAGGCTTTCAGGAGATATTGATCGGTATAGTTTCAGCGATGGTTGTCGTATTACCCTCAGCATAAATTGTGTGGGTAGCTAAGAGATTAATAGGACAAGAACGATTTCCCGTCATAGTCACGGTGAATTCTCCTTCTTTGATTTGGCTTACCTCTGGGAGGAAGTATGATTTGTGATGAAGATATTCCCAAGGTTTGTCCATACTATTCATTGCATTAATTATTTCTTCATCAGAGGGCAAGACTAAGTCTAACGAATCGGTGTTAGTGAGAGAACCCTGAGCCCAAATAGGCTCTAGAAGTGGATCTAACTCTTGTGCAGGAGTCATATCAGCGTTAGTTGAAGCTTGCTGAACTAAAGAGTACACTACTTTAGCTTCAGACAAGGGCATGGACATGCCTGGGTGCCCTATCTCATCCATCGTGGCCGATGGAGAAGGAAGGATCCATGGATCCTCAAAGTAAGTCGTGTGGAACGAAGAAACTTGAAAAATCTCAACCTTATGGTGGTTGGATATAAATTTGATATCGCCATGAGGGGGTGGGTAATCGAAGGTACCCATCAAGGATGGGCACAAACCAACTCCGACATTGACGACACTTGGTTGAGGATTATCAATCATCGGGATCGTGGATGCCCCCAAAGCAAGGTCAGCTCTGGAGAAAGACAATTGATCGATGGTCACTATCCGACCCTCGTGTGGAAACAACAAGACCCGAAAAAATGTAGCAATTACATCTTGCATAGCATAAGTCCAACTCCTTCCTAACAAGAGGTTATAGTTGAGGGGAGCATCGACTACCTCTACTTCGACACACACGGTCTTCCCTCCTAGATGCACAGGGAAAGAAGGAACGATTCCATGTGGTTGGAACGAATGATTGTCGAAAGCGGTGAGGAGAGTAGGTGACGGAGACAAAACGGGCTGGCCAATGGCCTTCCAACATGCCAACGACATAACGCATGTCAAGGCGCCCTCATCAACCACCATGCGGAAGATATTCCAAGTAAAATTTTTCGTGGGTCTTCCGAGTAAAAGTTTTCATGGGATAAGCCACTACTATCTGAAATGCTACATGGTAAGGCAGACGAGGTTTTAAGTCGGTTGTATCCAACATGATTGTACCCGAATTATAAGTCTCGGTAGAGCCTAAAGCGGTTAACAAGGCTTTCCTCTGAGAAGGTAATCTTTGGAGGACTTCCAAAATAGACATCGCACAAGGGGTTTGTGATAAATCTTCCACCATAGAGTAGTTTTGGGTGGCCCTTGCATTTGGGTTATGAGAAGCTTTTTTAAATGCACCTTTGGGAATGCATGTCATTGTTTCTCCCAATGTCTTCTCAATCTGTAGAGGAAGAGATGGGAGGTCAACTTCTTTACCCTTCTCAGAAGTTCTTGGTTTACTATAGTTATGCACTCTAGTAGATATAAAAGCATCACCCCTAACCATATATACGTTCACAGATGCAGGGTTGTTCGGAGGCAGACATGGTTCTTGGATGCCCCCTTCGATGATTACAGAGGATTGAGTTAGATTTTGCCCATGCTAAAATGTATTAGTCAACACAGCCTAATGTTGTTGTGTCACAAAATTTTGGGCCTCTGCAAGTCGAGAACATAGATGGGTCGGGTGGTCTTCAGTGCACAAGTTGCATGGATACCTCGCCTTTCATTTTTCAGTGTTGTCCCCTCCAGCATTATCGGTGGGTTTTTTATCCCCCTTACCCTTCTTTCATTGTTTTTTCTTTCCTTCAGGCTGGTGGGTGGCCTTTGGGTTAGTCGATTGCACTGTGTGTACCTCCGATGTTTGGGTAGGGGGGAGAAACCAAAGTAGTAGTTTGACTGGCCGCTGTGTGTTTTATAGATAACTGCTACAACTACTTCGTCAATTGTTCAGCGGGCTTTGTTTTTGTTGAACCAACAATACCATCAGCATGTGGTCCAGCTCTCTATCTAGTTTTATCCAGTATTGAATGTGGTGCATCTGGCAAGATGTTGTATAATAAACCAGACTGAGAATAAATGAGCTCAAACTGTTGAGCCCTCATGATGGCATCTTATTGGGAGAAACATCTTGACGTCACGACGTGTTTGGATAACTGCGGGACCAAAGACTTAAGGAACCACTCAAGTAGGAATGCTGGTGGGACTGGAACCTTGATTAAACTCTTCTGGTGTCTCCATTCTTGGATGTGATCAGAGATATGGTCCGTTGTTTTCTGTTTGAAATTGGCCAGCAGCTCTGTGCCAATGTCGTATCTCACAGGAATTGAAAATGCTTGAGGAAATTCATTGCCAACTCATCGAAGGAAGAGTATCTTGAGCAATCGAGCTCAATTTACCATTTTGTGGCACTCCCAATGAGAGTACGTTGAAACAATTGCAACTATACGGAGTCATATTTCAATGAGTTAGATGAGCACCAAAGATGGAAGGTAGTCACGTGATTGCCTGGATCTTCATTAGGCTTGGCTTCAAACTTTGGAATTTCCAAAGGAAACTTTGTCAGTATAGGAGGCCAACGCGGATCGTGACAAATGGGGTCATTCAACAACCTTGTCATATCTGGCAAGTGCAAAGTCGCTAGGAAAGGTAGTTTGGGTTGTTGGTGATAACCTAGGAAAAAGGGGCCTAGAGTTTGACTGGCACTAGGTTTCCAGGAAAAGTTTGGTTTCTACCCTAGATTTTGGTAGAAACCATTTCCCTGGCCAGCGTATGGATTTTGCATATGTGGAGACATCATCGAATGATTTCCCAAATAGGACATAGATGGTTGGGCATGCATTATATTCGAAGGACTGTGGGAAGGATTGCCCGATGGTGGTACCGTGGGGATGGGCATAATAGTTTATCCGAGGTTCCATTGATTGTGGAAAGAATTACCCCCGATTGGCATTCCAGATGAGAGAATGGATCCTTGCCCTAAATTCCAAGGTTCTCCCATGGACGAAGTTCCTAGGTTTGCCCCCTTTTCAGGAATAGTACCTTGCATAGGAGTAGTTTGTCTAAAACTGGGATTGCCCCCAGTTGGGAAAGCGACGGATGAGAAGGTGTTGTTGCCAAACGTTCCGACCAAAGAAAATGGTGTCGAACCTACTGGAATACTATGCGAAGGTGGTCCTTGACTCCCTGCTCCAAATAAACTATGGTATATAGGTTGCCCGACGGACTGCTGATGCGAGCCACCGAGTGAAGGGGAGGAAGGAGGGATATGACCTCCTCTCTAAGGGAAAGCATTAAAAGGAGCAGGAGTGCCCCGATGTGACCTTGCAAAGGAGCACTATAGCTCCTTCCCCCCAGACCTAAAGTTCGTAAAGTGGAATAATAAAGTACAGGACTTGTACCTGAACTAGGCATCCCATATGAGAACGGAGGGCCTGTTGCACTTGGTGTGAAAGGGGTTGTGGCCATTGCCAAAGACGAGATCGGACCACTGTGTGATGTAGAAGCGATCAAGACCATGGTGGCTCAGACCGATGACGGTGGGTTAGGAGGTGAAAACTCTCCTATGGGGACAACCATAGTGGGAATGAAAGAATTCCCAGAGGGAGTAACAACATTTGTTTCCATTGTTGTGTGCAACACTGTCTGGTTCTCATAAAATTGGATTGGTACGATGAAAGGTGCCAAGAAATCAGTGGTTGGGGTTTCAACTGGGCCGAGAGTGTGTGCTTCAAGGTCCAAAATGGTTGATTCCTCTGGTTTTTGGTTGGGCACAATTTCTTGTAACCCGGTCGCTTCAAAAGACCCTTGTTGGTCTATCTTTCACCTCAATGGTGGCGGGGGTGGCTCCAATGTAACCAGTGGCAGGCCAAGAAGCCTTCGCGACCGGTGGAGATAGTGATCCTATACTATGTGATAAGATCAAAGACACTCTAAGGTATTCTAAACACTAAAAAGTAACACACACTAAAAAAGTCCCTAGACGATAAGACATGCAAACACTAAACTACTTGGAAGAACAGTTACAACAACCAACACTAGAGCAACTTACCGGTGCAAGTGCAACTTGAACAGGGAAGCACCCTCTGGGTATACTCTGCAAATCATGGCCCGATGTCTGTCCTAGGTACCGTGGTTTACTTTTGCAGTCACCTGTGTATGTCCCTAAAATATATAGGCAACTAGGTTGCTAGCGCACAAACAGTCACCAGGCGGGTACAGTCGAAAATCGGGTAGACCACAATGAGCAAGGTATCGAGCTCGAAACTTGTCAAGGGTATCGAAAGCAAGTGGTCCGAAAGACAACTGAGGACCTCAAATGGATTTGAGACCCACGAAGCCCCATGGAAAATGCAATCAACGAAATCCCAAAACAAGCCCTCTATTTGTGTTCTCCACTATGATTCGTCCATCTTTGGAGGGGTTATCTCTGCTACCTTTCCACACGTGACCTCGTGTTTATCCCCTATGTTAGAGGGGGGTCAGGATAACTTTCATGACACTAGACTTAGACACTCCCTAACTCAGACTCCAATGTTTGATTTTAAATGGCCTTGAAGAGTTTCCTCTCCAACCTAATCCAAGGCCCTAATCTTGAACTAGTTGGTGAACCCTACAAACATAAAAGTCTAGTAGATTTTAAATTTAGCGTTAATTTTATGGATTTATCTTATGTCAAGGGGTATGAAAGTGAAACTGATGATGTGTAATATATGAAAGCAAAAAATGAATAAAAAAGATGGAAACAAAACTTTTACTTAATGCAAAATTTCAACAACTTTTCAAAATAAATATTTTTAATTTTCTAAGATTTTGGACAGCAAACTCAAAAGAAATTTCACTTGACTACATGCTGCTTATGATGTAAGTAAACTGCAAAAACCTATGAAATAAATGACCTTTCCCTGGCTAATAATGAAAAAACACACTCTTCAACCAAACAAGAAAATGAAAAGAGATTTTTTATTTATTTAAATGCTTGATAAAGAAAAAAGGAAAAATACCAACAAGCAAAAACCAAGAAAACAATTCTGGCCTAATCACAGATCGCAAAAAATTAGGTCAAAAATCACACACTAGCGATTTTTTTTTTTAAATGACTCTCACACTTGTCTAAAAACCCTAAAAAATTCTTTTTATGACAGCTTTTAAATGAGAAAAAGCAAGATAAGGGTAAGATTAATCCTAAGCTACTGACTGCTAGGACAGAGATTCAAACACCTGAGAGGAGTAATTCTTATCAAGGGAAAGGATGACGGCCTTATCCTCAACAAAAAGTATCCCACACAAGCACGTGATTGTTAATCTAAAAGCACATGTACGAACGCGTGGTGGATAGAGACAGAGGGCATGTACACGCGGGCTGACCTTGTACATGCCACGTGTATATCTAAACTCTAAGGAAAAATGAAAACAGACAACCCAAAACTAGGAAGAGACCATTGATATTGATAACCAGGATCCCTTGAAGGCTTGGACACTATTTTTAACATAAAAACAGATAATGTAAGGAAAAATGATAAAGTAAAAACAATCTGAGATAGGACTGCAAACAACCAAGACTTAGACAGAATTCCAGAAAACCCCTAAGAATGTCTGATTCTAACAGGGAAGAGGATGGCTGCCTCCAAAATTCTCTAGACTCTACACACTACTTCTACTTCCTTAGCTAGCGTTCGCACGCAGGCTGTAAGAGAGTAGGGCACGGGTACATGCGTGCAAACCTTATGCAGGCCGCGTGTACCTCTGTGGGTCCTGACAAACACAGTCAATCAAATCAGAGAAAGTTGGTATGGAAAATCAGACTCTCTGCTAGCTCAAACCTTACAAAAACTAAAAGAAAAAATAGGCAAGAAAAACTAGTCTTTAAAACTAACCAAAAAACTAAATAAAATTCTAGGAACCCTAGAGAATATCCCCAATATGGTCGCCAATTCTATTGTGAGGGAAATCTCCTTACGGACTAGCAAATAGGGTTAGACTTTGCATGCAGATATGACCTATAGAAAATCTACTTTCTACCTTCGTCCCCAGACTTAAATCCCATTTCATTTTAGTAAATGCATGGCTAGATCAACCTACCTCGTTCTGGGTGTTTGATGTCGATCCCTTGTTGCACTTGATTACTTGTTCGTGATTCTCCTTTCCAATGTTGACTTGCATACAAGACAAGAAACAACTACACATGCATACGACCTATAGGATAACGGGTTAGAAATTCAAACATGTACTTAGCAAATTATGAATAACTCATGAATTGGGACAGGAAAAGCACTTTATTTATTACTTTGAATGATTCAACTTACAAAAGTTGAGACTGGCCACCACTCCGTGAACCTGATCCTGGGATCCTCCTCGACTGTCCTCTAACTGCTTTGCTTTGTATCTCCTTTGGCACAAGGAAGGCTAAAGGGTTTGGACAATGGGAATACGCAAATGGGCAAAGTTTCTTTGATATATTTTTCCTCTTTCAAATGGGACCCCTACCCCTTCTTTTATAGGCTAGAAGGAGTGAGGTATTTGGATGAACCCTCATCCATGCATGGTCGGGAGTTTTAGTTAACTCACCCATAACTTTTGTGTTCCGTCAGCAACTTTCCTTTTTTCATGCTTTTGTCGGTCCACGCGGGCTGTTTTGGGTCAACCAGTGTGTACACATGTGCAGTAATGGATTAGGGTGCATGGGCCTTTATAAAAGATATTTTTTAAAGAGTTGTTAAGCAGTGCTTTGGCAAAGAAGGGATATGAGATGGCCTGATTCCAGGTAAGCATGTGTGGTGCAATTTAGGGTTATAACAATGAGATCATTTACAAGAAGGGAAAAGAAAATGTAGTGGTGGATGCACTGTCCTGAAAATATGAAGAAGGATCCCTTTTTTCCCTTTCCTTCATTGTACCCGATTGGCTCCACGTTGTGCACCAGGAATAGCTTCAAGATCCCAAAATTTCACATCTGATCCAACAATTGCAGACCAAGGCACCGGCTCCCCCAGGATACTCTTAGCTCCAGGATGAGCTTCGATACAAAGGTTGTTTGTATTTAAGTAAAAAATCAAAGCTTAATTCCATAGTACTTTCTGAGCTTTATGCTACACCCACAACTGGGCACTCAGGGTTCACCAAAATATATGACAGGGTCAAACATTGTTTTTTCTGGGATGGTATGAAATAGGACATCCATAATTTTTTTGCTAAATGTGAGGTGTGTCAACGCAACAAGGGAGAAACAGTCAAATCTCTGGGAACAATACAACCGCTTCCGATTCCACCTGCTATTTGGAAGGATATCTCTATGGAATTTATTACTGGCTTACCCAAATCAGGGAATAAATCCGTCATAATGGTGGTTGTAGATTGCCTTTCCAAGTATTCTCATTTCTGCACTCTTCAACACCCATTTACTACATCCACGGTGGCTCAACTTTTCATGGACCAGGTCTTCAAGCTTCATGGCATGTCGCACTCTAGTGTTTTTGATCGTGACCCAACTTTCACAAGCAATTTTTGGAAAGAACTGTTTAAGCTATAGGGCACCCAATTTCATCTCAGCATAGCTTATCATCCCCAGACTGATGGTCAAACGGAAGTTGTCAACAAGTGTTTGGAAACATATCTGAGGTGTTTTTCCTCTGAAAAACAACATCAGTGGGCTCAATGGCTACCCCTATCCTAATGGTGGTACAACACTTCCTACCATACAGCTACTCACATGACTCCTTTTGAAGCGGTATATGGACAGAATCCACCTTCAGTTCTCTCATACTTACCGGGTACCTCGAAGGTCCAGGCAGTTGACCAAACACTTGCATTTCGAGAGGATATTATTCGCACCCTTAAAGAGAAGTTGGTCATGGCACAGAATCACATGAAGCAACAAGTAGATCAAGGTCACTCTGAACGTCAATTTGCAGAAGGGGATCAGGTGTTTCTACGACTACAACCATACAAGAAAAATTCCCTCAAGGTCGAGCATTGTCAGAAGCTAGCGCCCAAATTTTATGGTCCTTATATATTTCTCAAGTGTGTGGGATAAGTCGCGTATCAATTAGCTCTACCCAGTCAGTCGAAGCTAGATCTAGTTTTTCATGTTTCATGTTTGAAGAAGGTGATTGGAACTAGGTGCCAAATTCAAACCAACCTTCCCGAGTTAGTTGAAGAAGGATCCATTTGGCTACAACCAGAAGCAGTTTTGGACCAGCGTGAGCATCACCTGCATTAGAGAACCATCAAGGAAGTGCTAGTCTATTGGAAAGATACAACTCCAGCAGATGCCACTTGGGAACCAGCTACCATTCTGCAACAGTTTCCACATCTCAAGCCTTGAGGATGAGGTTGTTTTTAAGGGGTCGGACATGTTAGGGTCCTAACTTGCACATAGGTAGATCAATATATTCGGATGTAATAAAGGTCAATATTAATAAGTCCTTTCAATAAAATAGAATAAGATGGATGTAAGAAGACCTAATAGAAGATTCTGCTTCTAGAAGGATCTTCCTCTAGATGCTTCTCTTGATAGACATATTTAGTATAAATAAGGGTCGAGGGTATGAAACCCCTAGCTTGGATATTATTGTAACAGAGTTCTGCTCGATTGGAGGTTTCCCCCTTGAAGAGGCCTGTGAACATTTCTTTCTGAATCAAAGTGCTATTTATGTTGTTGTTCTTATATCATTTCTGTGTTATTGTGGAGATTATGTTGGATATATTACTGTTATTCTGCCATTTCTAGCATTTTATTTATGTTCTGCATATTTATTATATTTGGTATCTTGCAAAAGACAACCAACATAAAATTTCAAAGAGGAAGAAATGGAGCAGACACTGATGTCTACCCCAACAGAAGGAGAAGAGCATTCAACAAAATTGCTCAAAATTTTCATCCAGGAAGCTGAATAGGAGATGACTGTAACACTGGAGCTTGTAGCAGAAGGAGAACCAAACAACATAGATTTTGCTGAACTATATGAGGAATTGGAATCCCTAGAGAGAAGGGTAATGGTGCAAATATTTCACATCCAATAGGATAAGTTGGAAGCAGATGGAGGAGCATACCATCCAGAGGAACGACTAGAGGGAGTTGGAGATATGCCAACACAAGAAGAGATGACAGAAGCTAATATGTTAGAGGAGGAAGTCAAGCAACAACTTAGTGACAAGACTGCAGGAATGGAGTCTACAACAGAGTGGAAACTTAGTGCCACAAGAGGAGATGAAGACACCATGGGGGATCAGGATGATCTTCCCTTTGAGGAGGTAGTGCAATAGAGAAGACTGCATAAGAAGAGCCAACCATTGGAGCAGATGGACAGGGTGATAGAGGAGATAAGAAGGTTGATGTTGAGGTCAGTAGAAGTAGTAAACAAAGGGAAGTTGAAAATGGTACAACCTGCAACAACAGCAGGGAAGAAGGAGAATAAGAAGCAACAACAACAGTGACATAGCTAGAGAGGAGCAAGAGGACAAATCTAAGGGAGAGTTTGGGATACAGGAGGATTTCAACACTGGAGAAGAGGAGATTATGAGTAGGAGCTCATGATTTTCCTAGCAGTGGAGTATGATGTAGGAGCATCACTCCACCTCAGCAAATGTGCCACCATTCTAGCACATCCGTGTGCATTTCAGAGAGGGAGAGGCATTAACCCTCCCATTTTTAAATTCAAAATATGATCCTATATGGATTTTGTGTTGTAAGGTTGATAAATGCCAAGCCATGCCTTTGAACAGGTAGTGGATAGGGTATCCTCAAATGGTTGACTGTAAGTAGGTATAGATCGTAGTCAGGTCTGGATCTTCATTTATGTAATGAGCCGTAGGAGTATGGTGTCTTAACTGAGACAGTGGTGGCACTAAGGCGGTGAAGAGTATAATTGCGTAGAGCCCTATTTTGTAAAGAGGGGAGAGATCTTTATAGAGAGGTCTTAGAAGAAGAACCCATGATAGAGTTAGGATAGGAGGTAGAATAGTTCTTGGAGAGAGCTTGAGAGAACTGAGACTCTATTGCAGTCCAGTTTTTGTAAACATCTGTATAGACACACAAAGATAATAGGAAATTTTTTTTCCTGCACATAGTTTTTTTATGTATTTGTGTTCATTATTATGTTTTTATGTATTTCATGAATGAATGTGTGAACTAGTGAAGTAACGAATAAGTTTCAATTGTTTCTCTTCTGAAACTCGTATGCAAGGTGTGAATCTTGAACGCAAGGAGTGTGTCGACTGAGTCTCAGATTGAATCAAAAGAGTTTAGAGAGAGATCAGAAGAAACATGGACCAAGTGCAAGGAGTGCACAATGTCAAGGAATGATTAAGCATCGAATAACCAGAACAAAGGAACACTAGGAAGGTGAGAAGAATTTCTTTTCAAGAAATCCTTCAAACTGAGTTATCAAAATCCCCAAACGCAAGGAGTGCGTGAGAAGTTGAAATCCTTTAATGATGAAGATCAGAAGGGATATAAATTTTCATAAATTTTCATGAGATCCAAGAGTCAGACTCATAGGATGAGAAAAGGTCAAGACCTTTGAAGACTGAGAAATATTCTAAGTCGGAAGAAATCAGAACCTCAAGAGGAGGAGCGAAAGTGGTCATTGGATCACCATGAAAAGGATCAACAACTGTCTGATCAGATCAAGGTGCACGAGACTTAGTGCTTTTCACATGCAGGAGAGAGAACCTACCAAATTTATGAAGTCCCAAATTATTTTGGGATCGTTGATCATCGAGGAAGACAGGTGGCACAAGATCCACAACTTCAAAAGTTTGTGGATGAAGAGGAGGTGAAACACCTGAAGTAGGATCCTGACCATTGATCACCATGAGATACGTGTCAGCAAATCAACAGCTTCATGAAATCTATTTGATATTTGTTCAATTGATATTTAAGACTCTTGAAATGCGAAGATCCGAATTGAATCTGTACCATTAGATCCAGAAGGATACATGTCGGCGGGTCATGAGATCCAGAGGAAGGCAAAGGTGAAATGTTGAAACATCCAAAGCCCGAATAGCCGAAGAGTCGAGAGTCATTGATCTACAAGGGGACACTTGTCAACAGGGTCACGATATCTGAGTAAATTGTAGTGGGGTTTCAGTTGAGAACTGAGACTGTCGAATCTCGAAGACCCGAAGTGAATCTGGACTGCCATATTTAGAGGAGTTGTGGCATAAATCTGTGAACTCTGGGTAAAGTCCCGAAGTAATTCATAGTCATCAAATCTAGAGGAGACATGGCATAAATATGTGAACTCTGAGTAAAGTCCCGAAGTAATTCATAGTTGTCAGATAAAGGGAGACGTGGTGTAAATCCATGGATTTTGGGTAAAGACTCGAAGTAACCTTTAGTCGTCTGATATAAG
Organism: Picea glauca; assembly: GCA_000966675.3. Classification (NCBI taxonomy): domain Eukaryota; kingdom Viridiplantae; phylum Streptophyta; class Pinopsida; order Pinales; family Pinaceae; genus Picea; species Picea glauca. The sequence continues at coordinate 41,622 of JZKD02S1917246.1, forward strand.
AGGACACGTGGCAGGAATCCGCATACTTTGAGGGGAAGTGAAGTTTGAGATTTGAGATCTCATAAGTCCGAAGACCCGAAGGAGATCTGGACTGTTGATCGAGAAGAGGGCCACATAATCGTTGATCTAGTTGAATGGTCAAACACCCGAAGTAAAGTCAAGACCATTGATTTAGAAGGGTAGGTGTCCGTGGGTCATCAAATCTAGAAGATTGACGTACGAAGAAGAGTAGAATTTGAGAGTTGAAATTTTTGAAGTCCAGAGACGTGAAAGGATCGCAACAATTGATCCGAGGAGGAAAAGCATGAGTGGATTATATCCTTCAGATAAAATCCATTGAAGGAAAGAGTTGAAGTTTGAGAATTCCGAAGTCTGAAATTCCAAAATGATCAGTATCGTCAATTGAAGAGGACGCGTGGAAGAAGATCTAGTATTGTGGGAGAATGCAGGGTTTGAGAGTTGAAACTCCTGAAACCCAAATCATGAAGGAGATCAAATTTGTTGATTCAGAAGGGGTAGATCTGGTCCATATATTTGGAAAGGGCAGATCTGAATCACCAGTTTAGAAGTATCATCAAGATCAGGATATCAAAGGTCCCATAGCATTGTAGGAAGAGGAGTTGTGTGAACTTTAAAACGTTGAGGGTGGGCCACAATCTAGACCATGGTTTTGGCAAGAGGACACATGGAGGCTCGAGGAGAATTGTGGGCCAAAATGTATTTGTATTTCAAACCACCTTTCGAGTGTCCACGATCACATGGTCACGTGAGGTCATCACCCAAGGTCACATCAAGAGGGGGCTTATCAGAAAAGGAGCTAATGCCCAGTAGTCTGAGATTTTGCAGGAGAGTGAAAGGGAAGGTTGTGGGTACCATAAGACCTGCACCAAGGAGCCAAAAGGGCCTATGTTTAGATACAAAATGAGACCATCAAGGTCTCAGAGAGTCGATTGACTCAATATTGAAAGATCCTAGACCGGGAGGTCACAGAACCCCAGGAGGGAAGGGGGGGTTGCATCATTAGTTCAACACCTTAAGAAGCAAAATTGGGCTAGCTATAACTTGCTCCCTCTTAAACTGAACAAATAATATCTCCTCAGAAATCCTCTTTCTTCTACTTGGAGAGTTCACACTCCTTTAAACACCCTTTCTAAAGGTTGAATCTTGACCACTCTGATAAGGGAGGCCTCACTTGGCTTGCTAGGGTTTCTTTGGCAACTAGGTCAACTTTCCTTTCCTTGTCCCTAGAGTACTACACTTCACAAGATCTTTTGGATTTGTTACAATTTGCGCTCTAATACCATGTGAAACAAAATAACATAGACTTATTATTTTATTATCCAAACAACTTGACTGAAAAAAACTTGGTATCCAAAATAACATAGACATATTATCCAAACAACTTGACTAAAAACAGACATTTCATCTAATACCCACTTGCAGAATAATAGCATGAACAACCACATAAAATATTATGAAAAAAAACTATTTGGAAATCCCACTCCTCTCGGGAAAACCTTATTAAAACAATTTTGTCTAAAATACTAGTAGAAATTTAACTAAACAGAATAAATGACATCCGTACAGAATGTACGGTTCCATATAGGTCTGAGTTTCTCTTGCGGGGTGATCATACAACTGTACATAACTTGTGGTTCAAATCAGGTTTCTCTTTTCTTTGTTGCATATGGTCACAATAATATCAGGACCCTCATACCTTCACTTTACTTCTCTCAACCACATATGTATGACTTCCTTCCTCTCTTTTCTAGCTCGTATGACCCTCACTTGGCCCTAATCCATACGACTCACATGATCTTTATTAAACTTGTTGTTGATTGATGGAAGATTTTTTGAGTTCTTTATTAGCTACTATCTTCTCCTTCTTTCCTTAGATTGATTTTAATCGGCCTCTCTGATTCCCTTACTCATCCTCTTCTCTTGACCTTGCTCGGCCCTCTTCACTGGCTTACCTCAACCAATCACACGATCTCCTTGGAAGAGCCTCTCTAACTCAGTCGATTGGCTTCACTCTTGAGATACTTATGAAATGCGGCTCTCGAGGTATATTATAACCCTATCCTCTCTCTCATGCATTTATGGCCCTTATATATTCTTCCCAAGATATAGATATGATGGTGGGGACTTAATCAAGCATTGGGATAACTTAAGTCACACCCAACGAATGTGACTTAATATCATGTTGATTTAAGTGATCCATACCAATTATAGTGTTGTGTAGGCATAAAGTGGGCCACTTCCACACTACTAGATACCCCTAGTGTGGAAGTACCTACCCGAGCTACATAATCTAATACTCATGCTTCAAATTGAGTTTTGAGCGAATAGTTACAACAATTGCAAGTTGCAATTTCCACTCTTTTGCTGCTACAAAATTCACTTTTATCACTTTTGAAGAAAATTTAGTGCCTAGATCAAAATTTTGGGTCAACATGTCTCTTCTTCTTCTCAAGATATTTCCGAAGACTATTCATTTTTCCCAATCTGAACCTTGAGATGAAAGTTATGGTGGAAAAATAGCGAAGGAATATGAATTTACACATGCAACATAGTAGCAATGATCAACAATCGTCCAATTATTTCTTGATTAGATATTCACCATTGATATGACTTAATGGATTCATCGTGGATATAAGTCATATCTCTTCTTCTTACCTTCCATGAACCCGCTAGGAACACTTAGCTTCTTTTTCCTTCGCGGACTGACGAACTCACAGACTCATAAACTTGTAACTTCCTTTCATAACTTTGTCTGAGAGGTCTCAACACTTGGCCATTTTTCCATCTTCGCGAGCTTGTAGACTCACAAACTCATAATATTGTAACCTTACTTTCATAACTCTGTCCGAGAAGTATCAACACTTAACCATTTTTCCACTTCTTACCGTAGACTCGTGGACTGACACTTAGACAAATTTCCAAGATCTTATCACGGTTTTGTGGGACTAGAAGTTGGTATGCCGCATGGCTCCACATCACCTGCCAACTATCATTTTTTCCAACATGTACCTGCCACCATGGAAACACATGTATTTCTTCCACCACGTCAGCTGACACATGGCATCCACATCGTGTCGATGTCATCGCATGGAAAAATACCCAATCTTTTTCGATTTGTTTATTTTTGAATTTTTCAAAGAGGCTCAATTATTCACATTACCCATGAAATTTCTCTCAATTTTGTTATCGTAACTTAAATAAACAAGTTGTAGACATACTCCATAAATTAATCCTCTGTGAGTTTCCGCTTCAACATTCTTCTAACTCGGCCCATCCAAGATCAACGTTGAAAATTGGGCTTTTATACCACTTTGTAACGTACCCAGCCACCCAGGTTGGGCCACATCATGAAAAAATCTCTCATTATCAACTTTGACACCATATTTGTAACGTACCTAGCCTCCATCTAAGCAACATTACGTGTGGAATACACATAAAAATGAAAATTATGCTAAACTAAAGTAATTCCTTTACTGTTAGCCGATTTCTTGTAGCTTACAAATACAATTTATAACAGATTTAGCTAAAGTTTGTAACCATATAAAGATTCATCTAAATCATGCTAATAATCAACATGAAATACAACTAAACCATTCCTTGCAGTAACATATAAGTCATTATCATTCACAAATATTTCATGCACAATAATAACTCATGTAAATAACTTAGTACAAGATAAAACACTTATCTTTAAACAAGAATCATGAAACCAACTACTTAGGATAGACATTCCACCCAACCATAGACTGACTATTCCAAATCTCAATGACCAATCACCCCTAAGCTAAGGCTAGTAATACACAAAAGAGGGTGATCTCTAACCATCCACTCGGAGCTCATAAAGATCATAACCCAACTGGTATTCTCCTACCACTATCCCAATATTTCCCCCAGCTCTCTTCCTCTTGACCTGCCCAACCCAAGGAATGCACCATTCGTTTATTAGGGATCACCCAAGGGATGTATCATCCATTCATCAGGGTAACCCAAGGGATGTACCATCCATTTATCAGGGTTAACCCAAGGGATGTACCATCCATTTATCAGGTATAACCCAAGGAATGTGCCATTCATTTATCATGGTCTCTCTGACATAGGTAATTAGGAATCTTGTAACTGGGAACTCAAGGGAACTTGTTGCTAGGAAAACTATCATCAAACCAAAAAAAAAAAAATGTTTTTTTAATGAAACTCATGTAGGAGTTTAGTCTTCTAGCCTGGAAACCGGGAAATTCAGTTCTCCAACTCCAATTCACTCCAGTTATGTTCCAGTTACACTCCATTTATGCTCTATAATTCACCTTCCATGGCCGCACCAGCTCCAAGCTCTCTTTCTTACCCTCTCCGATTGTTGTCCCAACCCATACAAATTCTTTTCTTGTGTCTTTCCTTTCAAGACTCACACTCTTCTCCAAGATGATTGTACTCAACCCCCATGTGCCCAATAAATCTAGGATGTGACCACTCACACCCACTCTCTTACATGAATTCAATCATTGGATTTGGAAACACTCAATCAGAAGTATGTGACCACTCACACCCACCCTCTTATATGTATTCAATGATTGGCTTTGGTAACACTCAACCAAACATTAGAAGGTTCATATACAATTGGCAAGTTTAGGAAAATGGGTTAAATTGATATTCATGGGTAACCCCCCCCTTGACCCCTCTTGGCCATTATCCTAGACACTTCCCCCTCTTGTGGATTAATTCAGCCCCCATCTCTTTTCCATGTCCCCTTAGGATCTGCCATCACATTTTTATTATTAAAACATTGATATACAATTCACATATTACATCGCTTGGCCATAGCCACATATTGTATCGACATAAGCATTAATTAAACTGGGGATTATAATGGGTATCTTACACATGTCAATGAAAATAGTTTGAAACTATTTCTCCTCCAGGTCTTATGCAACCCCTTCATATCCCAACCCAAAAATGGTCCAAAATATCTATGGACTTTATTATTGGTCTTCCTACCTCTAAAGGAAAAGATGTTATATTTGTAATCGTCGACCGATTAACTAAATATGCCTACTTTTTCATGATATCTTCAAAGGCCAAGGATAGACAAGTCGTTGATAGCTATGTTAAAAATATTTTTAAACTTCATGGATTTCCCAAAGTTATCGTAAGCGATAGGGATCCCAAGTTTACTAGCAATTTTTGGAAGGAACTATTTTTTTCAGGTGTGAACATCCTTAACCATGAGTACATCATACCATCCCCAAACAGATGGCCATACTAAAGTGGTTAATAAATGCCTCGAAGGGTGTCTAAGGAATTTTGTGAATGATTTTCAGTGACAATGGATCAATTAAATACATCTTGTAGAATGGTGGTACAATAGTACATATCATACCTCAGCAAAAATGTCCTCATTTGAAGCACTGCATGGTTATCCACCTCCCTCTGTTAATAAGTATGTTATCAGTTCTAAGGTTATTGTCGTGAAAGACTATATAGACATGTTGGATGAAGTTATATGCACTCTTAAAGATCACCTCAGAAAAGAAAGGAACTGAATGAAAAAACAAGATGAAAAAATAAGAACCGACAGATAATTTACGGCATGCGATTGGGTATATGTTAGACTACAACCTTAGAACCAGAGTTCTCTTAAAAATTACAAGAAACAAAAACCGGTTCCTAAGTTTTATGGACCCTATAAAATTTGAAAGAGACTTGAACAAGTTTCTTATTCCCTTGATATTCTAAATAAAGGGAAATCGCATGACATTTTTTCGTGTTTCTTGTTTAAAGAAAAAACTAGGTCCTACAGTCCATATACAAACATAGTTGCCTCTTTTAGATGAAGAAGGAAGGTTAATTTTAATTCCTGAAGGCATCCTTGAAGTGCAAACCAAATTCCTACGTTATATAAAAATTAATGAGTATCTAATCAAATGTAAGAACCTACCTGAAGATGAAGCTTCTTGGGAAGATGAGGTGTTTAGATCTAAACATTTGTCCTTGCCCATGCTTCGAGGATGAATATTTTTAAGGAGGGATGACTTGTAATATATATATTTTTATATATTATGCTTAAAAATAATTAAAACATAAAGTTGTGCTCTTTTCCATAAAGAGACGCGACTTTACCCAATTACATGTATATATACACATTTTGTACACTAAAATTTATCATCGAACAAAGAATATTATGTGTTATTAAATACATTTACTGTTGTATTAAGTTTTCATCATTCGAGCGGAACAAGTCATTTGCAAGATAGATCATTGATTTATAGTAAATTCATTTGCTATGATTTAGAAGGAAAGAGAAGGCATTTTGCTAGTCTATTTTGAATATACATAGGGCTTAGAGATACACAGTGCTAAGTAGACCAAGTATAACTATTTGGATTGTATAGCTACAAAGGAGCAACATAGGGACCGATTATAGAGAAAGCATTCAATCGGAGTATTTTTAATCCTTGTGTAGCATGAACACTTATACTTAGTGTAGTTAAGATGTTTTTTTTCTTATCCTTCTGTGAGGAACCAGTACAGGTCAACATTTTTCATGGTAAAACTTTTACAACTGCGATTTCGTATAGTTCTGCATTTGTGATTGTGCACATCGCATAGCTATGTCTTTGGTGCTTTTTGCAGTTTTTTGTTTGCATCACATAGTGGATATTTGGTCTGTTGGAAATTCTATGGCATTCTTGAATTAATCATTTTTGTTTAATATTAAGTTAAATTTATTAAAATTGAATATAAATAGGAAAAAACAATCCCTCAACTGCACAATTCAAATAGTTTTCAATGTCATCAATAATAGAATATTGTTATGCATTGTTAACATTGATAACTACTAGACTAAGTGTTGTTGTGCGGGGTTTATACCTGTGTGGATGTGTGGAAGATATGCATTGTGTTCAGAGTTTATTAGTACTTTCACAGGTCTATACCAGTGCAGAGTTATGAAGGTGCAAAGTGCGGACTATATGTTCTCAAATTTCATAACCTAAATTCTAATAAATGAAAATAAAGTTACATATCAAATTATGAACTAAGCATCATTAGCTTAGCTTACAAGTGTTTAGCTTTGTACAATAGTGTAGGAAGATACAAATTATTATTGTTCTAATGCATTGGTTATCATTCTGGTTGTCATAATTGTTTTACTATCTTACTCCAATAACTTCAAATAGATGTTTTCCTACACTATTTTTTCCTCAATTTGATTAAGTAAATTCCTGGATGGGCATGGAGGAGGCATTATAGGAGCTAGCCTATTGCTTATTTCTCTTTAATGTATGCATGTCTGTCAAAACAATTGTCAAATATTCCTCAACGCGTCCCTAATTTTAAACTAAGTGTCAAACAAATTGTCAAATATCCCTAGAGACGTCCCTAATTTTAAACTAAGTGTCAAACCAAATAAAAAGTCAACTAGGGGATTTACAGAATAGTTACATGGATTAGTCCCTACTGAATTCTTGGGACTATAGCAATTGATTTTGTGTTGATCACTAATTAGTTTTTGCGTTGACCAAAAATCTATTGCTTTTTTCCATAGTCGAACTTTTTTGCATGTGATTCTATTTTTTTCCTGGCTTCTGATTGGTCGTTCAAAACAACATCTTATTGTCGGGTCGATGACAAAAATTTAATAAATGATTTAATTGTAGAGCTATAATGCATGGTTGGGAGGGGTGTAGGTACTAGTGAAAAATTTATGAGAGGATATCAATTCCCGAAGCTTGTCGTTGTGTAAGCCATTGAATGGAGAATATGTGAGTGTATTTACTACATACAATGTATAAACATATTTTAAGAAATAAAAATAGATTTATTTGTACTATATGGGATGCTTATGTGTAGGGGATTTTATGGATGGAAACAAGTTTTAATAAAAAAAATTGTTCAAAGTAATTTTTGTTGACTTCTTTGTGTGCTAACGTGATATAATGTGCTATCGATTTTGCATTGACCAAAAATCTATCACTTTTTGGATAGTTGAATTTTGTTGCAAGCAATTCAATTTTTTTTGTTGGATTTTGATTGGTCATTCAAAACAACATCTTGTTGTCAGGCTGATGATGACAATTTAATAAGCAATTTAATTGTGGAGTTGTAATGCATGGTTGGAAGGGGTGCAAGTACTAGTGTCATACAATGTATAGAAACATTTTAATAAATATAAATAGATTTTTGTGTACTACATGGGATTATTTTGTGCAGGGCTTTACGGATTGCAATGAGTTTTAATTAAGTTTTTTGTTTGTTCAAAGTAATTGTTTTTGAGTTGTTTGTGTGCTAACGTGATATAGTGTGCTACATTCAATAAAAATAAGGTTCTTTGGAAGTGGGGTAAGAAATGTTATGCATATACTATGTTTCTTTGAGCCATCTTGGTTGGATACATACAACAATTGGTTCTGTTCATGGGTGGTGCAGTTAGCTCTGCTGTGTTGATGGTTAAAATGACTAGTTGTTGTTTTTCTTTTTTTACAGGGGGGATTTAAGTGGGCTAGGGTTTGTTTCAGAGAGTCTGCAGGCCAAAGACAATTAAAGTTTGATAGGTGAAAAAATTTTGTTGTGTGTTGCGAGTTGCATGAGTTGTGGTGTTGGACTTTTAAAAATATATGTTAGGGGGTAAACAATCTTGTGCACTATTCTATATTGCTATAAATATTAGAAATTGATTGTTATTTTGTGTGGTGCAGTTAGTTCTTCTCTGTTGCTAGTTGAAATGGATGATTGTTGTTTTGTTTCCTTTCCAGAGGTGATTTAAGCGGGTCAGGGTTTCTTACATAAAAGTGTGAGTGCGAGAGACAATTAAAGATTGATAGGAAAGAGAGGCGTTCATTTTTCCCAAAGGTTTTGGCATTTTCAAAGTCTGGGAGAATGTGTGAAAAAATGGATGATGTTATGATAATGACATCATGGGCCCATGGACATGTGGAAGCTTGGTATTGTCCCATGTTAGTGCTGAGATGTCTCTGGACTTGGCCTACGTGTATATGCATTGGGTATGGTGATCATAGTATTAGTGGGGTGATATTTGTATAGGTGTCAGTCTTTGATAGGTTGAAAATATTCATTGTTGACGTGTCAGGATGTCGTCAACTTATTCAGTGTCTAGGTGGACTGCTACGTTGGATCTAGGTGGCACTGAGTGGAGATATGAAAATGTGTTGAGTTGGAAGATAATGTTAACAATGCATAACAAGACAGTTGGCCTCACCTCTCCACACCATCAACAATCATTGCACTGCCACCTACAACTAACAAAAGACACTAATAATTGGTCGGATGTTCCCAGCCACATTTCCCCAAATCTCAATAGATCATGTCAAGTATGGAAAATCATTTCCTCCTTTCAGTTACCAATGAGGACACATGTAAATATTCTACAGAAGGAAACCAAAACAACAAAGAAAAAACCAAACCTGCAATAATCAAGCTTCTAAAATAAAGTTATGTCAATGTTGAGTGTTGCAGAGGATGATCCATATACACTATCCTTCCCTATAGGAAAAGATAACCAACTTTCCTAGATACAGACATTGAGAGAGAGTGTTCAACATCACGTGAGAGAAGGAATGAAACTCTCGACCATCATCAACTCAATTTTAAGAGCATAGGAGCATTCATGAATCTACCCTAACACACAGTTGTATCAATTGTTCAGCTCGAAGTTGTAGGTCAAGGTAGGAGATATGAGGAGTTGGTCATTGGTACTCTGCATTGATGAGTGGTGGGAGATGAGAGGAAGATGTTATACATTATTCTAGATAACACAGACATAAATCATTCCATGGTAGAATGGATCCAACACGAGAGTTTGATTGAGCCATCCAAAAAAATATAAACCAGGGCTCAATTGGATGAAGAGAGAACACCCCACAATGACACCAACGCATCAGATTTGGGGGTAAAAATTTATTTTTACCTAGTCAAATCAGTTGGAAAAATGGAGCGCTTAGAAAACTAGATGCGGTATCAAAAAACTAACAAGCAATTTTAATTTTCAAGAAGTAGTGTTGGTCCAAAAGAATGGTTTGCTCTCAAAAAGAGACATCTATAAATCAACATAAGGAGCTCATTTTTAGGGGCAAAACTTTGGGGAATTTATGAGTTTCTTACAACCATATTTGTTTGATCTTGTCCTCGAGCAAAGACAAACTTTCAAGGATGCAGGCTTTAAGAGATTCATCCCCTACATTATGTTCCACTCTGCAATATCTTTTTCTTTATGCATGTATTCTTGTAAAATCCCCTCTCTCATATTTTATCTTCTTGTATCATATTTCCATTAATAAAAGTTTGAACAAAAATTTTTATGGAATGTTCAGTGTAACTTCCTCTATTGTTGGAACAAATGGTTGAATGAGATATTCTTGATCTACATCATATAATTTTATTTTTTTTGTTACTTGTATATAATCCAAATATAGATGTGTGGCAGAGTTGTTGTCGTGTCAAGGCCAATAACGTGATTTACATATGCCAAAATGTCTTTTACAGGTATATCAACTAGGTTTCCAATAACAATAACAATAATAAAAACCCATGTAGCAGTGTGCATATAAGAAACACATTTGATTTGTAATGTTTCTAGATAGGTGTGATTTCATCTTAGATCACAACAAATCAATTTATGATAAATCAGGTAGCTATGTTGCAAAAGATGTTGCTTCTGACAATTAGGGATGTAGATCTATTGAAAATGCGCAAGGGAGGAAGTTTGAAAATACCAGAGAGTGGTCGGTGTCAGGTCTCCTTATAACAAGGCATACAAAGCAAACTACCTTGAGTGCACCAAGTATATTTATGAACATATGGTAGCACTTTGTGCACTATTTCTAATCCAGGTTGGCAATGAGAAAGGAATATGTCTAGAATGACCAACACTGTGTATTTTCAATGCATGTGCAGAGAATTCATGTGACTTATTTTTGTGCAGTTTGGCAGTTGATATTGCAAACGTTTTATCCAACATCGAAATTGGTGAAGAAAGAATGATTTTGAGTAGCAAATTATTGAAATTCAAATAGATCGAGAGTTGGTATTATCGAAAATCCAAGAGAAATATCCCAATTGGGTAAATTGTCTTTTAGGCATATATCAACTACCTCTAGAATAAGGATAAGCATAAACGAAAAGCATCAAGCAATCTACATATAATAATTTCATTTTCTTTCCATTGTTTCTAGATACGTGGCCTTCCATCCTAAAGGGGGCCCAATGAATTTACCATAGACCAATGATCTAATTTGTGAATTGTGTTTCTTGTCACAATGGTGGATGTGAGGGTATTAGGAATGCGAAATTATCGAAGTATAACAAACTACGAGGATGTCGATGAGTATTTTCCACACAATGCCTTAAAATATAAGGTGTACAATACACCGAGTATCACTGTGAAAACTAGACAAGGATTCAAAATAGACTGGACGAATGCTTCATCTATTTTAAGTTGTGAAAAAATCTAGAGTTACGAGCCTTGGGCTACGAATTCATGTCTCTTATGCTTTCACATTTGCAAAGTTGATTGCATAGATGATTGTGCGATTGGCAGAGCTATGTAAACAGTACTTGTGCATAGATTCATGTCTTTTCGGGTTTCCAACAAAGCCTCTAAAACTATCAGCCCTCCTGGTGAACTAGAAGGCAATGTGGTGCACAAAATGCGCTACACAGTCTCACCGGAGATAGCTTTAAATGGGTGGTTGTAAGACTCATGTGTTTACAACCTAGGATTGAGTATGAGCTAGGGGTTTATTATCCAGAGCCATCTACTATAAATTGTGACTGTTATATTACTATTATTCATGATAATGCACTATCTTCATAGTTTATTCCCTTAACACGCCACCGTATTTCATAACAATATAATAACTCATTCATTAAGCACAATAATTAATTGTTGAAAGAAAGTAAATAAATACATGCATTCATCATATTACACAGGTATTACCGTGGTTCACCCCCTCCTGGGCTATGTCCACAAATATTTGGCTCTTGGCTCTTCTATTATGGTAGCTATGCATATCGAGCGTCACGCGCTTACAATTACCTTCAGATGGGTAAGATCTACATGAGGCGAACTAGATTTCACCATGATCCACAGCCTACGATCTAATCCTTAGGTCCTCCTTCTCTCTTCTGTTCTAGCTCAACAGATTACAAAATAGTTCACAATAATATTGCATATCACATCAACTCATACATATCCGGTATGATCAATACAAAAAGGGAACTAATCAGGAACCAACAACCTTACACAACAAAACCGACGAACTCGCTATTATACCTACGTATATATATTTATATCTATTGGGATCTTCACTCATTTACAATGTATTACAAAAACCCTAACCATACAGACGTTAGGTCTTCCTCCCATGCATGTGTGTTGTTCTTCCTTCCAGCTATCGCGTTCCTTGTGCATGCTTTCTTGCATGCGTGCATGTTGTGTTTCCCTCCAACTGTTACTTTCATTTCTGCACACTTTCTTTCCCCATGATCATCCTTCTTTCCACTTTGGCCTACTGCCAACAGGCCCCCAACACTGACATGTGGTTCTTCCCAAGCCACCTAATCCTTCTGAGCTTCCTCGATCTCCTTGGTGATCATATGGAGCTTTTCCTTAAGTTATGATTCTTTTGTTAGTGCATGCACGATCTTTTCCTTGATGGTATCCACTACCTGGGCTGCTACTTCATCACTGATCAATTCTTCACATTCTACTTGGGTCTGTGTTATCTGTGTTTTATCTCCCTCTGCCTGTGCGAGTACTTTTGCTATCCGTTCCTCCAATGGCTTTATTTGAGCCTGGCGCTCTTGTTTCTGTGTTTGCACAGTGATGAGTTCTTCTTGCATCTTCTTCATCTCCTGCGTCCCTTTGACTAGGTCTGGGATTGGTATGGTCTTCTACCTCTGCTTGAGCTCTTGGATCGTTGCATTGATCCTTTCCTCTTCCTTGTCCCAACGTTGGACCTGTGGATCCTCCTCCAACCTTGTCCAAAGTTGTGCTTCTTTATTGAACAAGTTATATGATGTGATAACCTATTGCTCTATCTCCTGTAGTTGCATTGTTGCTTCCTGCTTCCTTTTCTCCTTCACTGCTGGTGGGGTGGTTGGTGTGAGTTGCTCTCAGAGATTCTCAATCTCCTTCTGATATTTCTCGATGGCCTATGCAATATGATCGATCTTTTCTTCTACCGGGAGTTCATTTCCTTGCAATGTGTTTGGGAGTTTCTCAAAAATTCCTCCCACTCTTCATTCTAGTTCATTCCATTCTTTTGCCTCGTAAGTTTTGAACTTGGCTTGCTCACAGTCTTTTTCTAGTGCCTCCCGCTTATTTGTTACTTGTATTAGCTCAACTAAGTTTCTATGTGCATGGGAATGTACCTCGTGGTCGACGCTCACCTGTAAATTGTGTAGTTCCCTTGATGGCATCTGTGTCAAGACCAATTTGATGTGGTTTAGATTCTTCAAGGGTGTCTGCCCCACGATTTCATCCATGCGCACCATGTTAGGTGTGATTTAGACCGTTGTGTTTGCGTGTGGTAATGAGTGGACTGGGTCTTGTTCTTCTACCTCCACTTCATCGTTAGTCTGTGGTGATGATGGCTCTATGTCTCTGCTACTGCTTGATATCTGGATTTCCCTGAGTTTCTTGAGGAACTGCCCCATTTCTACCAGTTCTTTTTGTAGTTTATCCCTGTGATGTGTTGCATGATTGAAGTCTTCTACTAGACAATCCTAGACCATTCTAGTGATCATTTCCCCATCGTCCTCCATGATCGTATAGTCTAGTGATGTTTGCTGCACCTTTGATTTCTTGTGCACACCTCCTTTATGTGCTACCGGTCTCTTTGTTCCCACTGATTCCCGCGTGTTGGAATTTGGGGCGGTCTCATGTGCTCCCTCAGCCTGTTTCTGTTGTTTGTTGGTTGGCCGTGTAGTATTGTTCTTCCCCTTATAGGTTCTTATCTTCCTTGATCCTTCATCTGCCTGAGTTGGCTTGCCTCGGCCTGTTCTTGGTTTCTTGGGCACTTGGATTTTTGGAGGCTGCGTTTTCTCTTGCTCTACCTCTCCTTCTATTGTTCTTTTCGGTACTTCCCAGGTAATGGTTGGGATCCTCCATTCATCAGGCCATTCACTGATGACCATATCGATGTCACCCTCTATGATGTAGTATCACATCTGTAGCCATTGTTTATCTGGGTCCTTCCTTGGTTGTATCCACATTGTTTTTCATGTGGCCTGGAAATTGGCGATGTTAGCATATCGCACGACAACCTTTGGTGTTATTCTCCATGATTGGATGATAGCTTCTTGTATGTCACATAGGTATGATTCAAATATGATCCAATTCTCCCTCTTATGCTTGGCATGCGGCTCAGATCTCAGCAATAGGTACCTTGCTCCCGATGGTTGTGGTCTGGTACAAAAAATTACATACCCTGGTTCTCGCCATCCCATGAAGGCTATTAGGGTAATCAATCATGAGTAATGGAACTGTGTGCCTAGTTCTTGCACATCCTTGAATTCATATTGGAATAAATTCAATAGATATGGTTCCCAACTCATTGAGGTGCCTTCTAAGCACTAAGCTGCAACTATAATGACTCTAGCTGGTACTTCCTCTTTGTGGCATTTTCTTAGAAATTTGTAGGATAAGATTTTTGCACCCAATTGTGTGGCTACGTTGTTGATTCATTTGATCATGATGCCTCTCATCCCCCTGGCGGTGCCATACTTCTTCTTCATTTCCTCTACCAGCACTTTCTCCTTGGATTTGTTGTCCAGAATCAACGAGGGATCCATACCCCGGGTTGGTAACCCTATGATTTGCGTGATAAGATCAATAGTTATGGGGACAGGTTTGTCCATCCATATGTCCCCTCCATGTGTGAATTATAACAGTTGCTTGACACAGGCTATTGTGTACTAGCCTCTGCCAAAATGTGGTAGGGCCAGTAGACCTAAGATTCCTTTTTTCTCCAGCCCAGTTCCCCACTAGTATGGTTGGTTAATCGCTTCTCAGAGTCGATTTGTGCCAATGGTCTCTATAAAGACCCTGCGCGTAAGTTCTAGGAACTTGGTTTCATATGATATGTCATGGTTTGAATATTTGAGCTTCCCGACGTGACCTAGTAGGTCCGGTCCTACCTGTACTCCATCTGGTATGCGTGGTAGAACAATTTCTATTGCAGGTTTCTTGCGAGGTGAGCTCGGTATCTGTACTTTGACTTCCTGTTGTGGTGGCTAGTTTGAAGGTCCAATAGCTTTCGGTTGCTCCCATATCATCCATTCTGGCCAAGCTGAGGCATCTTCATTAGTCTCCCCTGTTGGTTGTTCTGAGATGGTCATTTGAGACCCGTCTGGCTCGACTGTTGCTTCTGGATTTTGTGTCATTTTATTAACTTCCAGGGTTGCTTCAGTGATTTCTGATTGCACTTCCTTTTGGGTTTCCACTTCCTCGTTCTAAGGCTCCTGCGTCACTACTGGCATATCCACTTTCATCGCCTTTGCTTGTGGTTGTTGAATTTCTTCCAAAATCGGTGTAGAATTCACCGGTATCGTCTCTGGGGATGGGATTTCGTCGATATCAACGTTATTTGGCTGATGTTGTTCATTTTCTTCCAATAGTCCTCATGACCTAGTTTGAACCCTAATCTGTTTGGAAGTCTGGCTTGCTTCTGCTGGCTTTGGTGGTGCCATAGTGGCAACTGTTGAACATTTACTGAGTTTGAAGAACTTTCGTGATCTTTGTAGTCTCACTCTGTGTGTGCTAGTTGTTATTACTCTCTCTCTATTCTCCTTTCATGAATAGACTAGTTTCTCTCGTGCTCGCGTGTTGTATGGGCTTGTCATGAAGCTTGTCGAGGATGCTTCCTCCATTATGCATTTAATGCACCATAAATGTGGGTTCAATGTATCTATGATGGTTTCGTACTTTCCATTATGATTGCTTTGTTGTCTCCAGTTGGCACGATTAATGTGATGTCCCATCGGTCCTTACTGTTCTTTAATTCTGCCTAGTGTTGTCCTATCATACTGATTTTTGTCGATTTTCATTTTCCCGCTTGTTTTTTCCTTTGCATATAATTGTTTCCCTTGCCTTTGTCGGATTCATTTTTTTTTTTTGTTTTTTTTTTTACTACGCGGTGGGTGGTCGACTGTCCTTAAACATCTTCAATCAGCTCCCATTGATCATTCCTCTGAGTTCTGTGCTTGCTAAATCTCTTAGTTGTACAACTCCTCCGTTTGTGACAGATTTTACTTCGTATGGTCCTAACCAATGAATTCTAAGATTTCCCGTGTGCTGAAGCGATTTGTCGTCATACATCATTACTAGATCTCCTTCCTTGAACGTTTTCTTCTTGATGTGTATATCGTGCCAAGATTTGTCTCTTGCTTTATGCACTTGTTGATGGAATCTTGCCAAGATTTAGTCTTCTTCCATGGTCAATAGTTGATTTAGTCTCTCATGTACTGCGCCTTGTTCTATCATTTGTGTGATAGATGCTACGCGTAAGATGGGTACTAAAAATTCTAATTGCTTGTTGGCCATAAACCACTTTTAATGGTGTGTGCCCTATCAACGTTTTGCATGTAGTCCTGTATGCCCATAATACTACTAGTATTTTGAGGTCCCAGTCGTCTTTGTTAATGTTACAAATCTTTATCATTGCGTTCTCCAGGATTTTGTTGAAGGCTTCCACTGTGCCATTCACCTGTGGGTGATATGGTGTGCTCTTCTGGTGATGGACTTCGAACTCTTCAGTCATTGCACGGATGGTGTTGTTTATGAAGTGTGTGCCTTGGTCACTCATCAAGAATATTCGGCACCCAAATCTCGTGATTACTTGTTCAAATAAAAAATGTGTTGTTGTCTATGCGCTGCAATCTTTTACTGGTGTGACTTTCATCCATCTTGTTAGATATTCCGTTGTTGTAATAATGTATCTTTCCCCTGTCGTTTTAGTTGGTGGCTTAATTGGCCCCATAAATTCTATTGCCCATTTTTCGAATGCATGTAATGTTACTTGTGGTCGTAGTGGCATCTCGTCTATTCTATTGGGTTTTCCTACCCTTTGACATACATCGCATCTTTGACAATACTCCTTCGAGTCTTTGTAAATCATTGGCGTAATACCTTCTGTGCAGTATATTTCCCTACTTAATGTCCTCCTGCGATTCCTTCATGGGATTCTACTAAAATTCTTGGTCTTTCATGCTCTAATATGCATCTTTGCAAAATTCTATCTACGCCAATTTTATATGAGTGTCTTGCAATCAGTTGATAGTCGGTCGCGCGGACTACCAGATTCTTCTTCTGGGCGGTGGTATATTCTTGCGGTGTAGTACCTACAGTCAAGTACTGAATGATATCTGTGAAGTATTCATCAGTAATCTGTACTGAGAATAACTGTGCATCTGAAAATTTGTCTTCTATGTTTGTAGGTTATTCTCCATTTGTGACCCTTGACAGGTGGTCAGGTCCTGCATTCAATTTTCCTGGTTTAACTATTACTTCAAAGTCGAATTCTTGAAATAACATTAACCATCGACGTATTATACCCCCCAACACTCGCTTGTTGACTAGTTATTTCAGGGCTAAATGATCTGTGAACATCTTAAAGTGTTTTCCCAATAAGTAATGCTTGAACTTATGAAGTGCATAGACCATGTCTAGGCCTTCTCTTTCTATTGTGTTATAATTCTGTTTTGAGTCTGATAACTTTCTGCTTGCAAACACTATCAGGTGATCCAATTCTCTCGCTCCTGGATGCACTAAGATATCTCCAAGTGCTATCGCTAATGCATCTACATGCATATGGAATGTCTTTTCCCAATCTGGAAATACTAATATCGATGCGGTAACCATATTTTCCTTCAAAATATCTAGACCGTTTTGACACTCGTCATTCCACTGAAACTTTGTATCCTTTCATAACAACTTTTCCATGGGTGTTGTAATTTGTGAATAGCCTTTGATGAATTTCTTGTAGTATCATGTGTGTCCTAACATCGCTCTTAGCTAACAGATTGTTCTTAGTGCTGGAAAATTAACAATGACTGTGATCTTTTCCAGATCGACCAATAAACCTTGTTTGCATACTATATGGCTCAATAGTATCCCAAACGATGTTCCAAATATGCATTTCTTGATGTTCAGTGATATCTGGCACTGTCTGCATATTTCTAACATCAGCCATAAAACTTCCACATGGTTTTTCAACAGGATATATATTGTCCAATCATCCAGGTATACTTCAAGAAACTGATGGATGAATTCCTTAAACATTGCGACGACCACTCTGGAAAAAATTGTTGGTTCTTTCTTCAGTCCAAACGGCATGACTGTGTACTGATAAGATCCCCATTCTATCGCAAACGTGGTTGTAATGTCCCCCACCTCTTAGAGAGGTGATGAGGAGACTCAGTGGCCTGGGCACCCCCACTAGGTCATAGTCTCACACTGAGGGGGGGAAAGTCAAGAAGTTAAAAGTTA
>JZKD02S1917257.1:27545-40676 GCA_000966675.3 Picea glauca
ACCCTGGGACTTCTTGATCAGTGTGACTTGTGAGAGGGGACATTTTCATAGAAACTTTAACCTTTGCCTTCACAAACCCCCAGGTCACCGGGGACGTCTCCCCTGGGCTATCAACCCTAAATAGAAAGAGGTATCATGTTGAGGTGACAGTGATAGGATAGCCTCATGTTACGCCAATTTGTCTTCCCTCAACCTTTTCCTTTGAAATAAGTACAAATTGTGCGATAACATGGACTCATAGCCTCAACTCGAGGGTGGCTTGTTGTTGAGAGAAAATGAACAAGAAGCCTATGGTTGGGAGGAACGTCCTTCGTACGTAGCCAGTTGGATATTTTATAAAAATATAAGTTTTTTGTTCTATTTTTCATGTTAATTCCACTATGTAATGTTTTATTTGAATGGTGTTGTGTTTCCTTGAATGGATGCATTCATATTTTTAAATATGTTGTTAAATGCATGAGAAATTATGGGCCTGCTGCCCCTTTGGCGTATTTTATATGTGGGGTGTTTTTAATCCATTTTCTTTAGTAGGCAAGTGTGTTACAAATTGGTATCAGAGTAAATTTTGTTTTTGTTGGAACCATCTTCATTCTTAATATCATATCTACATAAGAATAATTTGTGAAATGGAAGTATGTAAAAACTAAATTCACTATACCCGGTAAAAAAAAAAAAAAAAAAAAACCTACTCCCCTATTTTTGTTGTATTTTCTAGATCTAAAGTATGTTTTCGTAGAAAGAAATAATATTTCCCTAAAAAGGAATAGTGCAAGATATTTGTCCAAAACATTACAAGGTATCTTCAATTGTGGTTTTTAAATATTACTACAGAATCTTGATTTCATCATAAGATTGGGATATTAATTATGGTGTTTGGTTCTCATATTTTCTTTAATAAATACCATGACAAAACAATGTTATTTCTACATGAGAACAATATTTGCTTCAGACCATACGTGTAATGACATTAGAGTTATAAACACGCTCATTTTAACTAACTTGAACTTGTATTGTCTATAGCTTTTAGATAGAAGAGATGTTGACATGCTTCTTGGTCCTCACGAGAAAGTTAGAAAATGGCTTGAAAAGGTGAAGGAAGTGACAAAACCTCACTTTGAAGAAGTGCATGACAAGCTTTACACGGCATCCAAAAGATTTCGGAGTAAGAAGCTCGAGGCTAATCCAAATGGAAATGCAATTGCTTCAAGGCAATCGAAATTGTGATAAGTTTAAGAGTCATTTCAAAAGATTGTGTTTGTGGGAGTAGTGCTTTTATAGAATTTTTGTTTTTGTGTAATAAGACAAAAACAAGGTATATGATGATGATGGTTATCATTTACTAAAACCAACTTTAGTTTATTGGACAATTATAAAAGTGCGAGGTATGAACCCCTTACCTTTTGCATGCAAAGTGAATACTCTACCATTTGAGGAATGCAAAGATAAAAAGAAGTTTTTCTTAATAAACCTTATAAGTGATGAGTGATTGGTGGTGTTACAAATATATTATTTTATTCTTAAACTTAAGAAGTGTATTAAATGGAGTAACATTATTGACAATGGAGTGTTTTGCCTTGTCAATTAAATTTTGTTTTCTTATTTAATTAGATGGTCTTTTCGTTAGTGGAATTCTTTCATAAAAATATAACTAATTGAGGTTTGTGGAATTTCGTCATTCAAATATCATAAATAATTATTTTCTTAAATTATAACTTGTTGGGTGAAGGTATTTCACAATCAAGCTATAAATTAAATTAAAAAAAAAATACTTCTAATTCAAATACATTTATATCATAAATGTTAATTTATTAGGGTTTATATAGTCAATCAAATGATTGTTATAGAAATAGTGTTCCTATGTTTAGATTGTGATTTTTTGTTTATTAGATCTTTCGAATATATTGCATTCATTTTTAATTTGATAGTTTGGACCAAACCAATGTGGTCTATCATCATGGATAATTTATGGAGAGAAAATCCAACTATAAGTTTGTATTAATATGTATTTAACTAAAAAAAACTATCTTGAAGCAAGTTAATCAAATTAAATTTGGCATTTATATTTTACTTTTAATTCTAATTTTATTTTTAACTTATATTTTACATTTTTTAATTTATTTATATATTATGTTTATGAATCTTAATTCTTGATTTCAATAAAGTTGTTTTTTATATTACCATTATGATTCCTAATCCCTAATTTCAATAAAGTTATATTGAGTTCCCTTGATACTCACATGAATGGTGTAAAGTTGGAATGTAGTATTTGTTGTTCTTCTAACTATCATCTTGATTTGTTTTATTGGGATGATTCTTAATTCCAATAGCTTCTCTAAACTTCCTTTTATTAGTGTTCGATATTCCTAAGACCTTGGTATCTTCAATATATATTTGATGATTAGTCTTATCCTATCTTAATTGTATATTTGATGCTTAGTATTGTCTAAGTGTTTGGCTAAAGAAAAGATATGAACTTGGTTGTGCTTGATGTCAGTTGCATGTTCTTAAACTTTAATTTTGATGGAATTATCAATGTCACCAATACAGGGTTTCCCACATGAACAATAAACCAAGTAGACATATTTTTGTTGTGTTGGATTAGTGGGATTATTAACAGACTCAAGGGAATTCCTTATTGTTGTTAGGGGCTTAAAAATTGCCCCAATTCTTCCTCCTAAGAACTTTGGAAATCTTATCAATAGTCCCTTAAATGTAGGGCAAGAAGCCTTAGGGATCTCTTGAGCTCATTCTTTACATCCATTTTGGAAGGTATTCATAGCCTGATGTTCTTTGTAACCATTATCCTTGAAAAATTTAAGAAGATGGAGTTTCTCTTCTTCTAAATGTCAATCGTCTAAGATCCTAAGGGCCCTTGTCGCCCAAGTGTTGAAGACCCCTCAATTATGTGCTCAAAGGTGATGGGAGTTGGCATGAAGATATTGTTCAATGTGAGTCTTATTCCTAAACACCCTCTATGCCAAGGATCCATTTGTTTTTTGGTCATTGTTTTCTTATAGATTTAGGTTCTCTTTCACTGAAGACATAGCCTTATTCCAACCTAATTGCTAGGAAGTTGATTGATATAACTATAGATATTAGCAATTATAATAATTTCAAAGATTGAGTGGATTATCTTTTGATAAATAATTAACCAGGTATACGAGAGTTATGCCACAAGTAGAAAAGTATAATCATATGTAGTTACATGAAACCTTTGTTTCAAATGCTTCAAGTCTCTTAATGCAAACGTTAATGCATGAAATTTTTTTTTCAAGGAATTAATGATCATGGGATGAGTAAAATCCATGTTTTAACATCAAATTCATAAGAAAATATTAAGGTTCAACATAAGGTTTATTATATTGTTATGATGTGAAGAATAAGTGTTCCAAAAGATGAACAAAATTAGAACTATAGGGTAGAAAGCATGTGTAAAAAACAAGTACAAGGTTCTAACTAAAATAAGATAAGGTTTTTATCCTTTGACAAATGATGCTTAACCAAATTCTAAAAAATGTCTTTAAATTGATTTTTTCATAATGACTTGTAACTTAAGAGTCATTTACAATGTCTAGTCTTTGTTATAGTATATTTTTTTTAAAAGTGAATCTAAACATGAATACTAATGTTATAGTATATTTTTTTAAAGGTGAATCTAAACATGAATACTAATATATTTGAAATTATTCACTTATGTTAAAACACATTTTGTTTTCATCCATGTAAATAGTGGTATTCTCCTTGTGTAAGTTATCTTGTGATTTATCATTGAATGCTAACAGTCTTTAGCAAATTGTAGTAAGGAACATATTGATAAAAAGTAAAATAAGGCATGATGAGAAGAGCAGAGAGATTAAAACAATGACTTGTAATTTACAGTCATTTACATTGTCTAGTCTTTCTTATAATAGATTTTTTTGAATGTGGAATGAAACACAACTAATATATTACAAAATAGTCTTTCTTATAGTAAATTTTTTTGAATGTGAAATGAAACACAACTACTAATATATTACAAAATATCACTTATGTTAAATGCATTTTGTTTCAACCCATGCAAATAGTGGAATGGTCCTTATATAAGTTATCTTCATAATTTATCATGGAATGATCTTATTTAAGAGTTTTTAACAAATTGTAGTAAGGCACATATTGATGAAAAATAAAACAGGGGATTATGTGAAGACTAGAGAGAGCTAAGAATAATGACTTGTAACTTAGAGTCGCTTATAATGTCTAGTCTACGTTATAGTATACTTTTTTGAATGTGGAATGAAACATGACTACTACTATATTAGAAATTCGAAATATCCACTTATGTTAAATGCATTTTGTTTTCATCCACACAAATGGTGGTGTGGTCCTTACATAAGTTGTCTTCATAATTTATCATGGAATGGTCTTATTTAATAGTTTTGAACAAATTATAGTAAGGCACATATTGATGAAGAGTAAAACAGGGGATGGCAATAAGAGTAGAGAGAGTTGAGAAGAATAAGAGTAGAGAGAGTTGAGAAGAACATTCTATTTATTTTATATTATTTATGTACCATGCAATGTATGTTGTTATGATGTTAATGTATGGTCGGATGTGTAACTTTCTAGTGGTTAGGCATGTTATATCATTCATCTTATTCAAAAAATCTTGGCTTTTGAATTTGTTTGACAATTGTCAATTTTAATCTTCAATGATATTTACCTCCTTGTCATCTAACCTACATTTGTAACTCCATAAAAAAAACTCTTTTTTCACCCACAATTTAAAGTCCTTTGGTATATTTGAGGATTATAATTTCATCCATCATTATGTGTATATAGCTTTTAGTCATTATAATATCACTCTCGACATTAAGATTACTTCAACTATCAACATAATTTCCTACAAGATCTAACATATGATCGCTTTTCACAAGAATTGACCACTATGATGACAAAGTTTAAGTGGGGATTGTTACCTCCTAGACTTGCACTCAAATATATTCAGGTCGCTAAATGAAGTGAAAGCCTAGAGGCACTTAGGAAGGTTTCATGTTTGTTGAGCACTCAACACACCCTCGAAATTTATTGAAATTTGGGGTACCACTTCTAATTTTGTCGCAATTTTGTTTGCATTCATCGGCCTTTAAAATGTTATGTTTCCTTGAATTTATTTGATTTCGTTCAAGTCTGGTTTGATCATTTGAACAAGTAATGCAAGCTTGTAATAAACCCAAAGTAGCCATAACGATCATCGAAAAATAATTGGTCGAGTAACAAAAGTATAAACGCATAAATATTTAGAAAATGACTCTTGGGTGGTTTGGGTCGTCGACGGTATCAGGTCGGACAGAGACATGATGTTTTAATGAAATTGTTTAAATTCATCATAACCACCCGACGATCAATGAGCCCATTGGGCGTCGGGCGGTTCACTATGCCAACACACGTGAAACCTTTCCCCACGTCATTCGATGCAACCGTCAGGTGAAGGTCATAGCTCCATAGGTAAATTTTCCAATCGAACTTAAACGTGAATCTTCAAGGTTCAATCAATATCCACCATGATATTGTCCAATCAAATGAACAAACACATCTAAATTGTTGATTTTACGATCTAATGGTTCATTCCCTCCTCACGTTTGTGTCCCTATTGACACGTCACCTCACTCATCAGCCAATAAATTATTTCCATGTGTTGATCCAGTGCCACGTTGATCTGCCACATCACTCTTATCTTCACCCAACAGACTCATGCTCACATAATGTTGATCGTTCAATCAAAAAGGACAATTTAATCTAGGTCGTTGGATTTTCAATCATGTACTTTGTTTCACCTTGCCACTGAAGTGGGTTCCTTGACGCATCAATAAACGACCCCTCGAACCAAGTATCAACACATTTTATCCCAATGCCACGATGGTCCTTCACGTCATCCTCACACGTGCAGCTGATGTCACCTATGTATGGATGTGAACACCTATAATCATATCAGTGTTGCGTTTGAAATGCGCATGAGGCTTTATGGCACCCGAACCCAATCAAACCAATGCGCGTTCAGTTAAACAACTCCATGAAACCGTCGATAGTCACATTTGCGCATCAAGTCAGCCATCAAAGGCCAGCAGGAGGTATTTCCACTACATTAAACTCCATTACTATGGAAATATTTCTCCCATGACTTCAAGATTTGGTTATTGAAATGCATTATGTCCCAAACTTGTTTCATTATTTGTTTAAGTCGAGTGTGTTATCAATTGAGTGCATCCGCTCGTTCATCTTGTCTACTAACGAATTGAAATTGCAACACCTCTTTTAACTCGGGTGTATAAATATCCAACTTATTAGTAATTACACATCGAAAGAGTGTTGTCAGGTAAGCTATGCTCTAGTAAGTATCTGTGTTGCTTGGTACAAGTATGCTATGTTGTGCAGTGTATAGTTTCAGGAACTTTATTGGGATGGTTTATTATCGTGAATGTTTGTTTACAGACACGATGTCTCCCAGAAAATCCCCCGTGCAGAGGACACGGTATGGTGATGTTGAGGTTGGTTCTAGTTCTACACCTACACGAGCGGAAGAAGCCCCGATGACCAAGAATGCAGAGCTCATCATCAGGTTTCCCCCGAAAATGATCTCCAACCTAGTGTGGTTTTTTGGGGGCATTGATCCATGCGCGGGAAGTGAAACTTCCACATAGGTGCAAATCCCTTCTTGGAATGATCTTTTCACAAAATTCAACAATGGAGACTACCCCGAATCGACTCTGCATAGCGACTTGTAGCTTAGGGAAGTAGATGATGCAATTTTTCCTGCAATAAATAGGTCCATGTTACATTATGTACTCGTTGCAAAGGAACCTATCATTCCTTGTATAGAATTGATGGAGTGAGTCATCAGTCACACTAAATCCCAGGATTATAAAATTGTGAATGACCAAGGAGAATGTATAGGCTCCTTCCTACCTCAAGATATATCTACCTACTACAAACTTCCAGACCTCGATGAGGCTCTTACCAAGGATTTTGTGATTTCATTTTATGAATAGTATGACACTAGTAAAATACTGAATAGTTAGTGGAAGGAAGATAGGAAATTTGTCAAGTGATCCACTGATAGGTAAGCCATTTCTGGTTTGAGAGAACCATATATGCATGTTATGATTCTCTTGTGTAGGTTGTATGAAAAAAGGCACTGCTCCTAGTTCTCAAAAGCTTGGTTACCTTTTTCCTACTACGTGGCAATGTGGGGCAGGAAATTCAATTAGGGAGGTGTCATTTCTAAACAACTCAGTCTGAAGATTGCTCAACCATAGTCCCCAAAACCTGATGACTCTATTGTGTTCCACGTGGTCTCATTTCTCTTGGATGTGAGGCGTGCACAGAACATATTCTTTGGGCTATCACTTAGTTGGCAGATTTTTGAACCACCTGTCCATGTGTATTTCAGCATGCTATGGGAAAACAAGTACAAAAGGTTTTATCCTCAAATTTGTGACTTTTTCATACCTGGGATCTATTTTCTTATATTTGGACAAGAGTGTCCTAGACTATCCAAATAGGCAAAAAAGATCTTGAATTGCATTGGAAACTGGTACTTTGAGAAGAACACAGATATTTAAGGATTTATGGATCCATTAGCCCACAACACCTATTACATGTGTATGTACTCGATATATTGGTTAATGGAGAATTTTGTTATCAAACCATCATGCAAGGACTCAATGCCAGCCTTGTAAAGGATAAGAAGAGGTTTTTTATCCCTTATGGATTTAAAATAGGGTAATACGTGGTCAAAGATGCCAAGCAAGAAGGCCAGCTGCACTTAGAATACAAGTTCATGACAAGAAGGTATAGAAAGCATGATCCCAAAGGACTGGTTCCAAATCATGTAGAGCAAGTGGTCTTGACTTGGTCATGTGTTCATGAAAAGTGGGAAGAATAACTATCAACCGAGAATACCCAAGATTGGCAAGAGGTGGAGAAGAGAAGAGTCGGATCGAAAGTAACTATCTTTGCCTCTCTATCCTTGAAGAGAAAATCAAAATGGTGAATCTTGGACTCTCCTCTAGCAAAGGGGATAATAAAGGGAAACGGGGAGGAGAGGAATCATAACAAAGAAGGAAAAGCAATCCCTGCAAGAAGAATAAGAAAGAATCATAAAAGAGAAAGCATAAGAGAAAAGACTTCAAGAGGAACAAAGAAAGAAATATGAGGAAGATGTAGCACAGGAAGCACTTTTTGAGAAAAGAAGGAAAGTGGAAAAGAAACAAAGGGAGCATGAATTCATCGAAAAGAGGAAAAGAGACCACGAAGAACAGGCCCAACAACAAGAAGAGGAATTAAAGCTTAAGAAGGAGCAGGAACGGGTCGATGAATTGAAAAGGACACAAGAAGAATAAGAGAAACAACATAAGAAAGGGGAATTAGAATGGTTGGAGAAGGAAAAGGCAGAACAAGAGTAGAATATTGGGAAGGATCAAGAAAAACCATCCATTGCCATGAAGCCTGATGAAGTCATTGATCTGACAGGAGATGAAGAGAAAGGGGGAGAATCAATTGTTCCCATTGTCAATGAAAATGTCAGTATAGAGGAAACTCAAGCAAGCCCATCGAAGGAGAAAAAAGAAGGAACATAGAAACATGGGAATGAACAGAATGATACTTCTCAATCAAGAAAGAATGACTCCTCTCACCAAAACAAAGTTGATATTTCATCAAACAGTGGTGAGCAAGATCAAGGCCCACTTGGTAGGAAGCACTCAGAGGTTTCATCACCATAAGATCAAGGGATGTCCAAGACATTGAAATAAATCAAGATGGTAAGTAGCAAGGGAACAAAAACAATGGTATTGCGACAAATGGTGAGCTGCAAAACAATCAGAATAATGAAAATGATACAAATGGAGAAAATACAAAGCATGATTAGGGAAACAAATAGGATACTAACACCACCCTTTAGAAAGTTCCAAGAATGATGGAGAAACTAAGAATCCAGGAGAGTTTACAAGAAGGCTTGTCATCCTTGGGACAAAAGACGGATGAGGAAACCAAGGATAAAACCCAGGAAACTGTCACAATTGATGAGAAGTCCAGTGAGCAAGAAAAGGATGCAAGAAAGAACTAACTCAGGATCCTGTATTAGGACACTTCTATACTCTTGGGAGTCTGAGCAATATATTTTCCTAGGGTGATCAACCTATCCCTCGGCCAGTTGAGGAGGTGGTTTAGTTAGATTCTTTTGTTTATGATAAAAAGCAGAAATATATAGTCAAGAGGACACGTAGGAAAAGAAAAACTAAATTGGACAGTGGTGTGTTGTGCACCACAGAGGAGGTCAGCGTAGACACCAACAAATCTATTATGATCCAACTCTATTCAACTTGCTTAGCCATCTAACATGCCTCTTTTGACAAGGCAGTAATGGAAGAAAGAGAGCTGGAGCAAGCCAAGGTTGAAATAGCCTCTCTTAAACACCAAGTTCAATATCATCAAGAAGTTGAAGGGGCAACAAACTTTAAGAAAGACATCCTAGAAGTACATGACAAAAGCCTCAAGGTGTGGGAAGACTTAGTAATGAAGGCAAGCGATCTTCAGGAAGAGTCCTTGTTATTATGGATCACATATAAGGATGTTCTTCAGTGGGTAAAGAAAGGAGTCGAGGCCTTGGAGAAAGTCGAGTTCATCTGAGCAATACAGAAAGATAAAGTGGTTGAGGACCACAATATAGATTTGTTATCGAACGAGTGGTTGGTTCAAATGCACTCAACATCTAAACATTGGGATAATATTGTGGATGATCTCAAAGATAAATTGGAATAAAAGTGGGAATATTTCCAACGGGTTTGGGAGAAGTTGAACCAGTCGATGGCGGATCTCCAATTGCCAACTTTTGGCTCCCTGATAAAACTTCAGTCGATTGATAAAGTATCGATCGACCTGTAACGGTCAGCCGACGAGTATAAGGATTAGATCGACAAATTTGTCATTGTAGAACGAGGGCACATGCAAAGGTAGTCGTCGGCCAAGTCAAAATCGTCAATCGGATGGAGTAGTTGACTACATAATGCATAAATACACCCTCCAATTCCATGACAGTAAACATGAGTTAAGTATGTCAATGGATCAACACTAATTCCCTTTCGGTGGAAGTTGTACCAAACTTTTCATAGAATGGATCGACTACGTGGATGGGAATGCAAGCCCGAGGACATCTAGATCACTTGAGTCATCATGACTCAAGTTATTATCTATCTATTTTGAGTCGTTGATGTGGTTGTTCCTTTTGGTTGTTGAAATTGTATAAATAAGTGGGTACACCCGATAGAATGGGCCTTTTGGAAAGAAAACAATTTTCCATTTATTGTATTCAAGAATTATCTATTTCTTCTTTTTTCTTGAAATAGTCCTTACCTTGCCATAAATCATACCTTGGATACTCCTTGAGGTAGGGCGTTCATCCTCTAGGGTTTTCTTTTACTCACATACTCCATTTATATGGTCTAGGGTCTTGGGTGCATCAAGAAATAATGTTTCTCATAAGTGGTGCAACAAAAGAGTGTAAGCCATGTAACCATACCTCAAAATGGTGAAGTTTCTTTATAACATCCTAAGTCTCTTTTTACAACTTGTGACTGGCATACCATTGAACTATGAGGATTCGTTGTGCTGGTGAGAGAAAAAGGTACATGAAAATGTAAAATAACATGCATTTTCAAGGGATAACATGGATCGCAACTAAATTGCCACCTTTTACATTTTTGCTTACAATAGCTCACAAATATGTATTTCTTGAACTTAATGCTTTTGGTATTTTATAGTAGATGCCCATTTCCCTCTCTTAGTGGACCCAAATCTTGTATTTCTCCCCATTCTATTAGAAGTAATAAATATAGTTTGTAACCACCTATCATAACCTTACCTTTTTTTCCCACTTGTAAAGACTTAACCTTAGTTAGCTTCGACAATGCCACCACCTTGCATATATTAAGGGATTAGGTGCCTCGTTTATTTGCTTGTTTTCCTTGTGAACTCCTTGAAATCCAATTCAATAAGAGGTGTAATTTATAACAAGGAGGTGAATATTTGTTCTACTTTCAATATAAGCACAAGGTTTGTGAATAATGCCAATTAAAATTTAGTATCTTTTTACCAATGAAAATTGTGTATTTGAATAATGTCCTTCAATTCACTTCTTTATTGTACATTAATCATATCATTGCCCAAAAATGACATGTTTTACCATAACATTGTAATAGACAATTTTTACATTGAGAAAAAATCTCTCAAAAGTGTTTTTCAAAGTGTTGTTTTTAAGATTTAAAACATCTAAAATAGATGATAAAAAAATGAATTTATCCTTTTTTTAAATGTCATAAACCGATGTATATTTATCGTTCCAACACAATGAAAATTGGCATTTTCACATAAATAAAAAAATTGTGAAGTTGTTTAGTGTAAACATCATAAAACAATGTATTGAAAATGAAGTTTAGATGCATTATGGCACAATTTTAGCTAAATTAGCTAGTGACACTTTTTAATGCACAAAAAATGTTGCAAGGTGATGCTTTCTCGGATTTTCTTTTCTTGAAGTATGTTGATGGTTTTATCATGGAAACATAGTATATCTTCTTATGTGGTTATGATGATCGCTCAAGAAGCTTACTAATGAATTATTCATTTAATGTGATTGTTGTTATATGATGTCGATGTATTGATACGATTATGAAATTCCTCTACTCATGTACCTACAAACATTTTGATTAGCATATGCTATGATTGTTCTTATACTTTATTGATGCTTACATTTCATCTCGGTAACCTGCAAAACAACAATTAGTGTGTAAGAAAAGAAAAATGGAAATGATGACTAAGCCTAACACTAACATTAAGTACTCTAATCTATACCTAGTGTTGAAGTTTGGTGGAAATGGAAATAGTCCTGGGACATATAACCTAAGGTTGTGCCCCCACAGCCTCCTTTGTTGTTTGAACTATGGACTTGAGAAAATATTTGGTCAAGTTGAAAGGCTTGATGATAAATCCAACTTGGGATTCGTTGTGCAAACAAAGAGGGTGGGCCAAGCCACTTGTACAAGTAGTACAAGGAAGGATTAAATGTTAGCCCTCATATCCTCCCATGCATGCATCATAGTGCTGAACTTTGGACCATGGATCTTGATCCAATAATGGGAGAAAAGTATTCTTTGATTGAGATATAATCTGACTCATTCAACCCATTCCTTGTTGGTTTCACCTTTGCACTCTAAGAATAAATGGAAATTTTTGCATGAATTGTTGTGAGCATGGTCGAGCACTATGTGCTTGATCTCATAATGGTTTGAGAGAACCCTTTTTTCTATTTGTAGCTTACCTTCTCACTATTCAAGGTAGATCAAATTGATGATATTATCTTTCCCTTTTATCTTTGCATGCTTACATTCTTAGTCAAAGAAAGGGTTGAACCTCACAACCCTCTTGACACCTTCTATTGCATGAGGAAATTTTCCCTTTTGAGCTTGCTATTGGATTGTTCATGGTTGAGGAAATTGCATTCAGAGTTTGGCATATTCAATCTTTGGTTTTGATGGAGCTTATGTCCAAAAATTTCCCTCTGAGCTACCAAAAGAAAAACGTTGTGGCCGAGGTAGGCTCTAATAATGGAATTCAACCTTGAAATATTTGTCTTATTTTCATTGTTGCATGGTAATGATTTGTAGAAGTTTTATGTGTGATGACCTCTACATATTATATCCTTCTCCTCCCATTTGTTTTCATATTTTTTTCCCCTTCAAGATGTGATGAGAAGGCCCTAATATTGGGGTTATTCCCTCAAATTATGGAGCTACAATTGTATAATTAATGTAGAAGCCAAGAAAGCGTGAATCCTTGTATGCCCATCTTGTTTTTGTGCAAAATAAAAGTCACATATATCTATTACAAAGACCCATGGCCATATTTTGGTGGGGTATCCTTTGATCATAGCATGCCTTTGATGATCTTATCTCATCTTGCACATATGAAATATGTTTCGGTATTATTATGGCTTGAAACTTGGTCTTTTGGAAGAAAACAATCAAAGGATCAAACCCTTGCCAACTTTGTTTAGATTTATTTGAGAAGAGGGTTGAGCCATGATTACATAGCTTGCCC
>JZKD02S1917257.1:40956-54348 GCA_000966675.3 Picea glauca
TGGTGATGGTGTATAAAGCTAGTGTTCTATGTGCTTGCCAATAGAGATCTCGCCCCCAAAATTTCGTGTCCATTCCACCTCAACCTTTTTCGTTCAAAATGATCATTTATAATCTTATTTATTGCTTTTATAATTTTCTTGTAACTTGCATGAGGAAGAGTATGCATGGTTGATAAGAATATTTTGTTTTGTTGAGATGCATTTGCATCAATAATAATTTCTAAATGCATTATTAGTATGGAAATCTTGAAATATTGTTTTCCTACCATTTGGAAAAAGAAAATATGTATCAACTTATATTTTTTATGTTGAATGGGTTTAAATCCCCACAAATAATGGAGATGTGGTATATCTCAATAGAGTTGCACTAGTTGATTGTGGTTTATTTAATGGGATGCCTTCTTAACCAAATGTCTTGATATTTTTGTGGACATGATATGACCTGCCATCACTAAGAATGGATTGTTAATAGACATGTATTTATTAGTGAAGGCATGTTAATACTTTGAGACATAGTTGATAGTTAATGCATATGTTAATATTTATGTTTAGATGAGAATGCATGTGGATATTTACTTATTGTCTATATTTTATGTTTATTGACTTCAGTTTATTAAAATAGTTGATGACGGAATATATTATTTAATGAAAGATCTAAGAGATATGTCTTGTTGAGAATACAAGGTGTGCACTAATTAAATGGTTGGGTCCTTAGTTTTCCTAGGTGCCTATATTCATATTTGACTAAGCGACCTTCCATCAACTTGCCATACAATTATTATTATTATGCCAAATTTATTTATTATACAAATTCATGAGGCAATTATGTCCTTTTAGCTCTCATCCTACCCTCTATTAAAAGAGGAGAAAGAGACCTAAAGGAGGATAAATAGATAATGCATGCTTGAATTTTTCACTTGAAATTCAATTCCATGGTGTTTCAATTTATTAAGTAACCTAATAAAATCCTACAATTATAGGATGGCTTACAACAAAGGTAAAAAAATAGGGTGAAAACAAGTATACTTTGTTTTGAAGGTATGTTGTTAATTTTCTTTCATGGATTATACATTTCTATAAAATAGTTAAGAATAACTTAGTAATTGATGCAGATTCCTTCTAGAGATTCTAGGTGTTGATT
Organism: Picea glauca; assembly: GCA_000966675.3. NCBI lineage: Eukaryota > Viridiplantae > Streptophyta > Pinopsida > Pinales > Pinaceae > Picea > Picea glauca. The sequence continues at coordinate 42,098 of JZKD02S1917257.1, forward strand.
TCCTAAAAGAGACTTCGTCGTATTAAGCTTCTCTTGCTTTTATTGTTTGTTGGTGCAAGTGGCATATGGTTTTGGAAACATCTCACTTGTTAAGAGCCTAATTGATTATTGGACATGTTTTTGGTCATGTAGTTTGGCTATCCAAATAGTTTTCTAACAAAATATTTTTTCTAGGCATATTTTCTATTCTCTATGTATTATATTAGAAATTTCTTTCTTTCTTCACTTTAGCTAAAAAAATTGATTCTTTTTTAGTGTTTTAGTTCCAGTTATTTTCATATTGCTTCCTTGGATATTTGTTTTTGAATATTGCACAATTGCTTTCTTTTATTACATGCTATTTACTTTCATCCTTAACTTGCAATTTGATATGTACACATACTAACAACATGCAAGTTAACATTGATTCATGTTAACAACTATAATTCGGCATTCATTTTAATTTAATAGATTATATACTAGGTCTAATTAATTGATAGCATCTCATAGTTTAGTGGTTTAATGCATGATAACAACTATTAACTTGATATTTAATGAATGCATCACTAATTTAAGGCTCATATTAAAATTAACCTCGTAAACATTAAGAAAACCTATTACCCATAAGGTGGAAGAGGTTCACTAACAATATTAACAAATCAATTCCCCACCTCCCGCTCCCCGTGCATCACCTCCCCCCACCAAGTTAATTGGTTCCAAGGATTAAATAAGTGTGAATTTAATTCCTTGTTTCCTCTTGACCAACGTTATGAGAGTGTTTTGCATGCAAATTTTCAAATGCATGTTTTGAGCATCAACATAAATGGTGACTTCACTGGGGACAAAAGTTCTAGTTTTGTTTAATTTTCTTCTTATTTTTTTTCCATCTTCGTATTTGAATTGTTTCCTTAGGTTCTTGCAATGACTGATCATTATGAGCTTTCCAACATTTTTTATGATGTTTGCAGGGAACTAGATGAGAAGCATTTAGCTCAAAATTTTCTCTAGAGCACCCCATCAATTGAGGGGTACCCATTTCAAAATCCATATAACCATCTCGAACATTATGGTCAGTATCATGTCCTTAATGTAATTTATGATATCCCTACATCAAGTTGCATTTTCCTTTTACTCTCAAACATCAGGTCACTCATTGGTTTAATTTTGCCTCACAAATCCATTTTAGATTGGAAGCAATCCTTTCATATGTTCAAAGAGTGCTTTACCACCACCAAGAGTCAACCCTTGGGGAGGTTAGGGGGCAATAGAAATATACATGAGATTCACATCTATTTTGAGATGGGTGATAATCCCCTTCTTATGAACTACTCCATGAATTATAAAATTGGAATAAATCTTACTCAACAAGCAAAGGCTTTCAAAAATTTCTTTCATAGAATTTTATTTCAAAACCTGAGGCCGCCCTTTCCCGGAAACTAAAAATACAACCAGTTATCATAAAACTGATAATCTTTAAATTCAAAGTTTTATAAAGAATTTGATTTCAATGATTATATTTATGATGATTTGCATGGCAACCATCCAAAGTATGGACATATTATAGACCTTGTTTTTTCCTTTTGATGCATGAGTTAGGTTGTCAATAATAAGGATGCAAAAATAGAGTGGAGTGAGGAGTTTTTATATAGTGACCTTTTTAATGATTGGCCTTCTAAGTTGGTAAATTACATACCTAATGATACAAATATTGAGGTGGAGGGGCATCACAACATAAATTTGTCCCATAGTCCTCCCTTGTGCCCCCTTCAAGAGGTCATGGTTCTGATCCTTTCATCTCATGATCCAACAAGGAAAGGTTGGTTAGGACATGAAGATTGATTGGAGCTAGGGGTTGCCATTTATTCCTTATGAGAAAACTTGACCAAAGCCCAAGGTTTCCTCTTTAGAAAATAGAGAATCCAATGGATTGCCTCTATTTTGACATAGCTTCGAATCCTTGATTTTGTGACGAAATTTGTGATAAAATAATTCATTGTTTGACTACTCTTATCTAGACCTCTCTCAAACTTAGTCAATTATTTATTTTAACTTAAAGGCACCAAGGTTGATATCCTATCTAAGCTCATATCTTGGTTGACCAAGGACAAGATTCATGCTAAATATGATATTCATATGTTTTATCCTTTCAATGATGAGATTGGCCTCAAGGGTTTTCACACCTTTTTACATAGTTGTCCTTTCCCTTATGTTCATGGTAGGTTTAGTGGTGATATCTCTCTTGATGAAGTTTGCATGATTCTCAAATATCTTCTTCGTGATCTCACCAAGGAAACCAAGGTCTATGAAGGCATACCTCATGGTCTTGTATGTCATAGATTTTATGGTTAAGATGATCACTCAAGGATATGTGTCTTTCTATTATTTCCTCTCCCTTACTCTAACTCTACTATTGATAAGTGATCCTTGCCCAAAATATATTTCTTGGGCATCTTCATCCTCACTGTCAATGATGGTAGGTTCAATTATGCATATCTTTATTCCATCTAGTACATTGCATGAGCCTTGGATGCATTAATCATTTCTAATACATACATACATATATAAAGGAAGAAAAATAAAATAAAACTAAAAAATCTTTGTTTTTCTTTTGGTTTTGTTTTTTTTTTTTCTTTTGGTTTTGTTTTTTGCATTTGGTTTGTTTTGTATGATTTTGTTTTTTTATTTGCTTGGTTTAATCCTTTTTATTTTTATTTTGGTCTTGATTTATTTTCTTATTTCTTCCTTTAGCCATATCTACGCCTCAATGGTGAAGAATCTACTTGAATTCACCCCTAGAAATAGATCTTTTAGTACATTTTACATCATTGTTATTAGTCTAACTTGATCATGGGATGTGAAGTTGTTGAACTAGTTTTCTATATGCCTCATTTTTTTTTTGCATTTGGTTTGTTTTGTTTGATTTTGCTTTTTTTTGCTTGGTTTAATCCTTTTTATTTTTATTATGGTCTTGATTTATTTTCTTATTTCTGCCTTTAGCCATATCTAAGCCTCAATGGTGAAGAATATGCTTGAATTCACACCCAGAAATAGATCTTTTAGTACATTTTACATCATTGTTTTTAGTCTAACTTGATCATGGGATGATCGAGGTGGATATTGGTGGCCACCCACATATTCCAACTGGCTCCTCTTGTCCGTTTTTGTTCAGCATGTTCTTCTGTACTTCTTTGTAATTGTGGGTTCTACACTTCTTGAGTTGTTTGAAGCCCTACACATCCTCCAGGTGGATACCGGTGGCCTCTCGCATAATCCAAATGGCTTATTTTGTATGTTTCCATGTCACCACATCTTATTGTACTTTCAGGGCCGTTTTGGGGCCCTAAACAATTTTTTTTGGCTCGCCACAGTCAAATTGTAGACTGATTTAGAGTTTGATGGCGGAATGTGTATTTCTCTTAAAGACCTTTCCAACGGGCTATCACATACCTAAAACGGAGGTCGTATGAAAAAGTTACGACCTCGGGAAGTAGAGGTACCAACTTACCCATAGGGGCCTACATGACTTTTGGCGTTTCACCTTCTAGGGTTAGGCTTTTGGATGTCTAGGGTTAGGCTTTTGGATGTCTAGGGTTTTGGCATTCATGAGTAATATCAAAAAGGCCTATGGAGCCTCATTGTAATCATTCTGCTCAGACGGATGCGCGTAGCAGCCACATCTCTTCTCAGAGATAGCTACTACCATTCGAGCAAGTGTTTCAGTTATGTAGTTTTACAGTTTCATCCTATTTCATTTATTTAATAGAAGATATTGTTCACTGGATATCTGTGTTATTCTTCATATCTCTGTGTTTATTGTATTAAGTATGTTAATCAATTCGTTCCACTCCTAAATCTAGATCAGTGGTATCATAGCGATATGTTCTTCATTTATTTCTCTTCATGCATGTCCCCGACAAGATCTAGGTACAAGAAGTTGGGACTCGAACCAATCGAGTCATTGAAAGATCGGTCACGTCGAGCCCGACAACAACCCATGGGGGACGAAAAGAAAGATGATGGAGCAGGAGATCCTATTAAAATGTTGCTCGAGGAATCCCTCGCGCGACAAAGGAACGAAATGATGGACAACTTTGCACAGATCCTTCGACGGCTACCCACGAGAGAAGCATCTTCATCAAGCGGCCATGCAATCCCCTTCAAGGTACAGGTAAATTTTGATATCCCATCATTTGAAGGACTAATAGATGTGGATGTTGTAGATAAATGGTTGAATCTGCTCGAAGGGTATTTTTCAGTCCACAATTTTTCCGATAGGGAAAATATTACTTTTGCACTCCTCAAGGTTGTCCCCCATGTTAAGGACTGGTGGAATACTTACTCTGAGCAAAGGGTCATAGAGGAATCTGTAATATTTGTGGTGGCCCCTACATGGGATTCCTTCCAGGATGCCATTAAAGAACAATACTACCCTATTGGAAGCTACGAGGACCAATACACCAAATGGACCACCCTGCGTCAAGAAAGGGACCAGACAATACCAGATTTCACCAATATTTTACATACTCTGCGCACCAAATTAGGTATCAAAGACTCTGAGCATCATCTGGTGCTCAAATATCGCGGTTGTTTGCATATATACATTCAAACAGAAATGGATTTTCTAGACATCACCTCATTTGGCACGGCTTATAGATACGTCGTTAAGATCGAGCAGAAATTTAAGCAAAAGAGGCGAGAGTTTGGATCTGCAAACTCACAGTCGAAGCAAGGCAAAGGCGGCCCCAACCCACACAGCAAGGGACCGAGCCGAGATGGACGCTCTCAGGACAACCAGTCCAAGCCGCAACACAAGAAGGGAGATGAGAAGATGAAGGACACCGGAAAATGGTGTGAGTACCATAAAATCCCTTGGCACAACACTAAAGAATGTCGCTCCAAGAAGTCACTCATGGTTAAGCTAAAGGCTTCCGAGTCAAAGGTCGATTCTGATTCCAAATCAAATCCCGAAGGAGGGAAGCGGATTATCGATGTTGAACCCAGTGCCACTATCGCTACCACCAAAATCTGGCCAAGCAAACCAGAAGAACCAAAGGAAGGGGAACGCCTCTTTCACTCACAGATGTGGGTAAAGGGGGCTCCACTTCATTTCATTGTCAATGGCAGTAGTCAGAGGAACCTGATTTCAGCAGAGGTCATCAAGCGGTTGGATGTGCCAACAACATCGCACCCACAACCCTACACCATCGGCTGGCTTCGCCAAGGAAGAGATCCATGTGTCAGCCAACAGTGTTGTTTACCCTACGGAATCAAGCCTTTCAAAGATGAGGTATTGTGTGATATTTCTCCCCTTGAAGTTTGTGATGTTCTTTTAAGACAACCATATTTGTGCAAGCGTCATGTTGTGTATGACTCTAGACCCCGCACTGATATTATTACTTTGGGTAGACAATTGTACAGGATACCAGAGGTAGCATCGCCCACCGCTATTTCTTTATTCTCTGCTAAGCAATGCAATAAGGTCATTTCACAGACTGGGAAGTTCGTCTTTTTTGTGATCCATGCTCACAGTAAGCAGAAGGTCGCTGACACATGTGTGGCCTCTACACAGAGCCTCTCTTTGCAGCAGAAGCAAGTGGACGGGATCGTGGAAGAATACAGAGATATATTCTCCTCACCCACCGGGGTACTAACGCACTGCCAAGTCAAGCATCCAATTGATCTGACCCCTGGTGCACCTCTACCTAATGGACTAGTCTATCGTCGCTCATTGATGGAAAATGAAGAAATCAGGTATCATATCCAAGAGCTTCTTCAAAAGGGGCACATCAACCCCAACTCCTCCCATTACAAAAGCATGATTGTACTGATGCAAAAGAAGGACGGGACTTGGCGACTCTGCATTGATTACAGAGCCTTAAACAAAATCATAGTCAAGAACCAGTACCCAATTCCTAGGATTGATGACCTTCTTGACCAACTCAAGGGGGCAAAGTTCTTCAGCAAGATTGACCTAAAGTTTGGCTACCACTAGGTTCCCATCGAACCAACTAATGTATGGAAGACACCCTTCAAATCTAAAGAAGGTCTCTTTGAATGGTTGGTCATGCCCTTTAGCTTAACAAATGCACCAACCAATTTCATGAGGTTGATGGATGATGTATTGAGACCCTTCACCAACTCCTTTGTGGTGGTATATTTGGATAACATCCTCATCTTCAACAGAACTTGGGAGGAGCACATGCGGCATATTCAGCAGGTTTTGAGCACTCTGCGGCAGCACAAGCTATATGCCAACTTGGAAAAATGCTCTTTTGTCATAAGCAGGGTCCAATACTTGGGCTACATTGTTGATGAGCATGGGGTACATGTTGATCCAGCTAAGATCCAAGTCATCTGTGACTGGTCAGCCCCGACCACACTAACCGAGCTTTGAAGCTTCTTGGGATTGGACAACTTCTATCAACGGTTCGTGTTGGGATTCTCCCATATTGCATGGGCCCTCATCTAGGTGACCAAGGGCAGTGGCAGGGAAAATTCTATGTGGGGGAAGGAACAACAACGAGCATTTGATGATTTGAAGCATCGCTCTTGCTTAGCTCCAGTAATATCCTTTCTCAATCTGCAGCAACCGTTCGAGATTGAGACTGATGCATCTAACTATGTGGTAGGCGCAGTTCTCACTCAACACGGCCATCCAGTAGCATACCATAGTGAGACACTCCATAAATACCCCACCTATGACAAGAAAATGTATTACATTGTACAAGCCTATTGTCAATGGAAACATTACATTATGGGAAAGGAGACGATCATCCACACTGATCACAAGCCTCTGCAGTTCATACAGACATGGGAGAAATTGCAGAATGACCGCCATCAGAAGTGGTCCACCTACCTGCAGCGGTTCCATCTCAACATCAAGTATAAGACAAGGATCTCAAATCGTGTCGTCGACTGCCTTAGTCGACCTCCTGTGGCTGCACTCACCAATGTGCTCCATTCCTGTGGACATGAGGCATCTGAGAGGCCCCAATTTTATCAGCAAGATCCGGAATTTTCCACCACCTATCAGCTCTTGGGTACATGCGCGATTGTCAACGATTTTCACATTCAGGACGAACTATTATGTCATATGGGCCATCTTTGTGTTCCTACAAGAGAGCATGCAAAGCTGATCTCATAATCCCACTACAATCGGATGGCAGGACATTTTTGTGTGGAGAAAATTGTGGTCGTTCGTTAGAAACATTTTTATTAGCCAAAACTTTGACAAGACGTCAGCAAGTATATCAAATCTTGCACTGCATGTGCCATTGCCAAGCCAGGCATCAAGAAGCAAGGCTTATACACCCCTCTTCCTACTCCCGAGAATCCTTGGGAGTCTGTCTCAATGGATTACATGCCTGGCATTTTGTCCACCAAGTAAGGAAATGACTGCGTATGTGTGGTCGTTGATCGATTTTCGAAGATGGCCATCCTCACAGCTTGCAAAAAGAATATCACAGCGGAAAATACTGGCAAGCTCTTCTTTGAACGAGTGTGGGTCCATTTTCAGATACCACAGACCATCATCTCTGACCGGAACATCAGGTTCCTCAACACATTTTGGTCGAGTCTATGGTCATTGTTGGACACCAAGCTCACTAAATCCACTTCTTTCCACCCCCAAACAGACGACCAAACAGAGGTCGTCAATCGAATGATTGTGCACATCCTGCACATGTACAACTCTAAGCATCCACATATATAGGATGAGAGTCTCCCCTATGTTCAACACAGTTACAACAGGGCTCTCCATAGCTCCACTGGCCATAGCCCATTTCAAGTGGGGCTGGGATTCCAACCCTTGGGTCCCATGGATGATGCACTACCTCTTGCCACCACACAGACAGACTCTTCCCATGTTCAATTTGAGACCAACAAAGCCACCAGATTCATTAAGTGGATTCAGCACATCTGCCAATAGGTCCAGGAGATTTTGTAGAAATCCAATGCTAAGCCATGATCAACACAGGGTACCGCACCAGTTTCAGGTTGGCGAAAAAATTTGGTTACATTTGCAGAAGGAGCGTCTCACGGGGCCCCATCAGAAGCTTCTCCCACTTCGCTATGGGCCTTACACTATCACCAAGGTTATGGGTAGCAATGCTTTTGAGCTCAACACTCCACCTGTCTTTGGTCTGCACCCAGTGTTCAATGTGGACCTCCTTCAGCCATATTTTCCACCATTATTGGACACCTCAGAGATCAAAACAGTTGACACCAACAGAGCTCAACCCTAACTGCATAGAACAAGCATCCACTAATCAGATAGTGGACACACAGGTCAAGGGCACTCGCCAGCAGAGGATCCAGCTTTATCGAGTTGTCAAGGCAAGGCAGCTCCTACACCAAGGCAAATGGCTCACCCGGGGCCAAATCCAGCAGAATTTTCCTCACCTAATGGGGGAACTCAACGTAATGGAGACCATTTCTTCCTAATGGGGGAGGATTGATCCAGGTGGATATTGGTGGCCACCCACCTATTCCAACTGGCTCCTCTTGTCTATTTTTTTTCAGCACGTTCTTTTGTACTTCTTTGTAATTGTGAGTTCTACACTTCTAAGGTTGTCTGAAGCCCTACACATCCTCCAGGTGGATAGTGGTGGCCTCTCGCCTAATCCAACTAGCCTATTTTGTATGTTTCCATGTCAGCACATCTTGTTGTACTTTTAGGGCCGTTTTGGGGACCTAAACATTGTTTTTTTGTCTCGCCACAGTCAAACTGTAGACGAAGTCAGAGTTTGACGGCGGACTGTGTAGCTCTCTAAAAGACCTTTCCAATGGGCTATCACGTGCCTAAAACAGAGGTTGTATGCAAATGTTACGACCCCGAGAAGTTGAGGTACCAACTTACCCATAGGGGCCCACATGACTTTTGGCAATTCACCTTCTAGGGTTAGGTTTTTGGATGTCTAGAGTTTTGGCATTCATGAGTAATATCAAAAAAGCCTCTAGAGCCTCATTGTAATCATTCTGCTCAGACGGTTGTGTGTAGCAGCCACATCTCTTCTCAGAGATAGCTACCACCATTCGAGCAAGTGTTTCAGTTCTGCAGTTTTACAGTTTCAGCCTATTTCATTTATTTAATAGAAGATATTGTTCACTGGATATCTATGTTATTCTTCATATCACTGTGTTTATTATATTCAGTCTGTTAATCAATTCGTTCTGCTCCTAAATCCGAATCATGGGATGTGTAGTTGTTGAACCAATTTTCTATATGCCTCAAAGTTCATAATGTTGGCACATAGTAAGCTTGAGTATCATATATAATGTTTGTATTTCCCAATATTTCTTAATATTGTCCCTTTCTTCATGCTTGCAATGCATAAAAATTGCTTATCATTTTGTTTAGTTGTTGCCCTTTTTAGAAGCAAATACAAAAGCTTAGTATCTACTCTTATTCTAAAAGCTTTTTTAAGAGTTAGACTATGTTATTATTGTTGGTTTTATGGTAATCTGATGCATTTAATTTTCTTACTATGTAGCATAAACTAAACCATTACTGCAGTAAACCAAGATCACAAGAAGAATAACCATACACAATAACACAAGAAGTATCATGGGAAACCCTTCTCAACAAGGGAAGAAAACCCATCCAATCCTTTGCTATATTCTTCAAGAGAAAGACCTCCCACACCATCACCAAACCTAGCACACAAGAGGGTGTTGTAATTCTCATAATTTCAAACCACAACTTTTGAAATCATGAGAAGACACAATGATAAGTGTGTTTACTCAATGGGGATTCACCTTTATTTATATAAGACTTGTCACATCAAATGATATGTCTATTGGCACAATAGGGCCGACCTCAATAACTCAAAATATAATTCATAATTACCATATTAATTATCTTTTACATTAAAGTGGGGCCGACTTGTACCCTTTACATAACAAATAGGGTTACAAGTAAGTCTGAATCTTGAACAATATAGCAAGGGATCTCATACACCCACTAGTGCTCAGCCACTGGGGGCACATCCATCTATGCACAGCCACAGGGATGTCTCTCTATCTCACTGCGTCTCACAGGAGAACCACACTCACTAGTGCTCAGCCACTAGGATCACATTCACTTGTGTTCATCCACAGGCACGTCCAACTCAACAAATCTTTTTTTTCACTGTGTTACACAGGAGGGTCATCTGGAGTTTATCATCTCAACTCTCTGCTCAGAGAAGGCTAATACATCGTTTCATTTCTGTCTCGGAACGATGCACCCATCTCATCGGATTTCACACGTTCACCTATGCTCGGCCACAGGCACGTCCAACTCAGCAGATCTTCTTTCTCACTACATTACACAGGAGAATCATCTGGAGTTCATCTCAACTCTATGTAAGGAGGAGGCCAGCACAACGTTCTAGTTCTGTCTCAGATAGGAACCACACACCCAACTTAGGGGCTCTCTCTCAGGTATGTATCCTCAAGGATGTCTCACACAGTTGTAATCATCAACAATTATTAGTGGTAGTCAAATAATTTTATGCAACCATCAAAGCCTAAAAAAATTAAGTTGAAATGACAGATTATAAGTTCGTGTGTCACTAAAAGTGCATGCCTTATGAATTCACCTGATGTTGACCCATTTTCTTGTCAACACCAATGTGATCGCAAAGTGTTGTAATCACTTATATGACTTAACATCCTTTTGTAGGAATATCACCCTAACTATTGAACCTCATCAATTATTTTCCCTAAATAAGCTATTAATAGGCCCACTAGCTAGTGTACACCAGAGTAATAAGCATGTTGATGGTATTATTCTGGAAGCATTGTATATCTACTTCCATGGTTACGACGATCTCTCATGAAGATTAATATTCACGTATGCATTTAATGCGATGGATATGGTTATTGTGATGATATATTTGTCATGGTGGCTTGTTATTATGATGTCGATATATTGATGCAGTTGTGAAATTGCTCTACTCATGTACCTACAAACATTTTGATTAGAATATGTTATGATTGTTATTATATTTGTTTGATTCCTACATTTGAACTCAGTACCTATAAAACAAGTAATTAGTGTGCAAGCAAAGAAAAATAGAAATTAGGACTAAGCCTAAGCCTAACACTAAGTACTCTAACCTATGCCTAGTGTTGATGTTTGGTGGCAATGACTTGTTTTTGAAATGGTCCTATGAGATATAAGCTAAGGTTGTGCTCCCATAGTCTCCTTTTTTTCTTGAACTATGGACTTGGGAAAATATGTTGTTGATTTGACAAGCTTGATAGTAAATCCACCTTGGGATTTGTTGTGCTAGCAAAGAGAGGAGGCCAAGCCACTTTTACAAGTAGTACAAGGGATGATTAAATACCAACTCTTGTACCCTCCCATGCATGAATCATAGTGCTCAACTTTGGACTATGGATCTCGATCCAATTATGGAAGTGAAAGTCTTTTTGATTAACCATTATGCTATGAGAATCGACGGAAGCTTTTGCATGAAATATAGTTGGCACGGTCGAGCCCTTTGTGCTTGATCTATTAATGGTTTAAGAACACACTTTGAAATGTGTTGTAGCTTTCCTTGTTATTGTTAGAGTTATCATGGATTGGTAGTATTATCTTTCCCTTTGATCTCTACCACTACTACATTTGGGGTATAAATTCGATGTTTAAACTGACATTTGATGAAAAAAAACTTTTTCATGTCGAAACTCAATAAAAAAATGATACATCAATGTTTTTTTTATTCTCCAACAAACATCGCTTGAATGGCGTACTTCCTCTAACATTGATTAACCAATGTTAATGATGTTTCTTAATCAATGCCATGTTTAGTCAAGTTCATTTCCATATATATAAAAAGTTGTCGAACAAACATCACATAAGCAAATTTTGTGATTTTTTAATTCTTAATAACCGTTATTGTATATTTTTTATGTTTCTACTACTATTCTTTTATTTTTGTGGCATTGAAAATATGGCCATGCAAAATAAAACAACCCATTCTTTTCTGAAGAGTTGGCAGAAGGTGAAATTTTTGTACAGGTAAATTTTGTTGCCCATAATTGAAATTTTATTCAATCAAAATTTGTTAAAACCATTTGAATTCTCTATTTATAAAATCATTTAAATGTATTATTATTGTACTAATGAATGGGTTGAGTATTTTGTTGAAATAGAAAACAATCTCAAATAACCCTAACTTGGGTGTTGGTGCATTCAACCGGTTGGATTGTATATACTCTATTATCAATGAAGCATTAGCTCTCACTGTGGATATTGACCTTGAAGTAAAGGTTAGAATCAACTT
>JZKD02S1917257.1:55896-72916 GCA_000966675.3 Picea glauca
GTACTCTGGTTTTCTGGTACTTCTGGTACTTTGTGAATACTAGGGTTTCACTTTCCAAGAGATCTAGCCACTGAAAAGTTGCGTTGAGGATGCCAAAGTGATCCTTGAGGAAGGGCGCACTTTTCTAGATAGTTTTGCGGTTGAAATACTTCTTCAACAAAAAGCCATAATTTGCATGTACGGCAACAATGACGTTTTTCACTTTCTCTTGTGAAAGATGTTCTCTTCAGCTTAGCTCTGATACCATGTTAAGGTTTAAGCTATTATTGAGTTTCTTTTCATTTCATTAGATACAATAGCATAGATAGGATCACTGAGAAATACACAATCACAAGAGACACATCATTTATCTTGGGAAACCCTCGTGAGGGAGAAAACCCCACAAAACTTCCTTAATATAGATGGCCAATACAATGCCAAGAGATAACTCAAACAAATACAGAAAGTCCTCTCCCAAGAATCTCTCTCTTCTTTCTTCTCCAACTACAGCTCTGAACTTGTGCTCTAATGAACAAGTGAGTGTGTGTCCAATGAGGCGCTAGCCTCTTTATTTATACAATCTGGCAAGTGACTTTTCAATGGCAGGGCCGACTTCTCAATCTGGGTGGTTATAACCACCTTTAATTAATCTGGGGGCCGACTTCTCATTTTGCCTATTACAATTAGGGTTTTACCAATCCGCAAAAGGTGCTTTGGTTATTTACAATACCGAACATGATCAATCCGCAAAAGGGGATTGATCTAATGAATAATATATCAATAATAAATAGAATACTCTTTGCAGTTACATTATTTCAACAAATCCAAGGCAAATAAAAGTCATGGACCTCAAATAAATAAGGTAGAGGACAAACCAAAGGAAATTTTCAAGATTCCACAATATGGAATAGATGGCAATCAGAAAGAAAACCTCATATCGAGTTCATTGGAGGTCAAAAACAATCTACAAGTTGAAAGGAAATAAATTTCAAATGAAGGAAGTACCTTGTTCATGGTAGCATTTCAAATAAATAAGGTTGTAGATCTTGAAAGAGCAAAGAATCAAGAGAAATTTGTGTATTCCAAGCAAAGGTATGATATTCATAAAGATGGTAGCAAAGAGAATTCAAGAAATTAGTCTTCTACAAGGGAGAAAGAAAGCAAAAGAATGATGGAGAGCCAGTATAGAGCATTAATGGAGATAGTGAAGAGTCCACTCAAGGACAAATCGGGTGGAAAAATGAAAGAAGAGACCATGAACAGATTACAAGCTATACATGGAAGGAAAGCTAGAGAGAGAGAGAGACAAAGAAAAGCTGGAGTTTTCATAATTAGGGCAACATATAACAAGTTTTGAACAAAATGGAGGTATGGTGATCCCTCCAAAAGTTATATGTCAGTTTGAAGGAGCTTTGAAAATCCATAAGGGAGAAAAACATCAGTTCAAGAATGAAGAAAACTTGGAACAAGCAAATGGAGCTCTAGGATGGACTATGCAACATGAATTCTTCATATCAGTATATTACGGCAATGGTGGTTATGTAGGTACGGAGCTTGAGGACCAAGAAGACCATATTAAGGATGAGATGAGAGTAAGAAGAAGGTCATCTTAGTTCAAACTAGAAGGAGAATAAAGTATGAAGACTTTCAAGATCTCATAAAGTATGACAACAAAGCTATAGCAATTATCATGGCCAAGGAGCAAAGTTTAGTTGATCATCATTCCATGATCACAAATCTTGAAGATGAATCTACAAGCATTTGGGTTAAGTAATCAGCTTGAAGGTATGAGATGTTTGTTAAACATTTTCTTATTCAATCTTAATGAGAAACTAGTATCCTATGAGGTGGAAAGAGTCTTAAAACAATGTGTGTTCAAGGTAGTTGGTGCGTTGATAAGTTGGGAAAGGAAGTTGCATTTGTAGCTCTTACAAATTCATGAAAAGAGGCATAGTGAAGGTAGAAGGGCCTTAACATATCCTCAATGTCGAAAAGATGTTGTGACAATGTCAAATGTATGGAGACCCAATCTAGAACAAGTCTTTAATGAATTATGGATGCATGTACATAGAGAAATTGAAGAAGCATCTATGATTTGTAATAATGATCTCAGGTTTCAGTATGAGGACAAGGTAAAGCAAATGAATGACAAGTTTGATTTGAAAAGGTGTATAACAGACTTGGGAAATAAACATACAAGAAAACATCAAGATGGACAAGTAACCTACTTCAGAACAAGAATATACAAGGATGTCAAGGAAATGAAGGCCAAAACAGGGAATATGGAGCAGAGTTCCAAAGAAATCTTTGTATTTTCAGAAGTTGCAGGTCAAGAACAGGGTAAAAGACTCATTGATAAGCTTCAAGGAGGATCAAGGAACTATAATAAAAAGCAAGGGCAAAGAGAGTTGCTAGAGGGTGTTCATAGAGACAAGAAGCTTGAAGAAAACAATAGTATATCAAAATCAAGAACGGACGAGGAGGAAGGAGTAAGCCAAGAAAAGGTTGAGAATGGGCATCTTGAAGTCCATTACAACAATAGAGATTGTAAGAACATCGAAGAATGCAGCAATGCAAAGGAATGAAGTAAAGAGCGTGATGAAGAAAATGCTTTCTTTAACGTGTTTATTGTGTGTGTAAGTACAGGTGAGAAGGTTTAAAGAGGATGGACATCAAGAAGAACGGAATTTTCTCACTTGAAGAGCATGCTAAAACAAACTGATCCTTAACACTCCTAGGAAGACTATGGGATTCAAAGTTGGGAACAAATCTCAGTTTCAATTCAGACGAAAAAACTAAGGTGATCAATAGAAACCTTGGTAATATCCTAAGAAGTCTAGTGAGTGAACATCCCAAACGATGGGATCAAGTCTGGCTCAAGCATATTTTTCCTACAATGATTCACCAAATAGAAGCACAATTTTTAGCCCATTTCAGATTGTGTGTGGCATCCATCCAAGGGGCGTTTATGAGCTAAAACACTTGGGTAAGCAATAGAGGATGAGTGTTGATGGAGAAGAGTAAGAAAAGAGCAAATGTAAAGAGGAAAGAGGTCAATTTTGAGGTTGGAAATTTGGTGTTTGCACATTTGAGGAAAGAAAGGTTTCCCAAGAGGGAGTATAACAAGCTAAAACTGAAGTCCCCGTGGTGTAGAGCAATCGAAGAGGGAGTGTGTTGTTAAGGCACTTTGTAAGTGAAGTCAGTGGTTCAAAACTTCGGGGACACCTCAAATCTAGCCATGTTAAGGGATGGTGTGATCCCCGAGTGATTTTGACGGCTTAGATGCCCTTAGGTCGTGGCATCTCAGCCACAAGTCATGGATATTTAGCTAACAAAAAAAACAAGCTAAAACTAAAGAAAATTGGCCCTTGTAAGGTCTTGAGGAAAGTTTCTTCAAATATCTATGAGATAGAGCTTCCAAGTGATATTGGAATCTCTCTTATATTCAATATTTCAGACTTATATCCTTTCAAAGGAGAAGAAGATTCAGCAAATGCACCTGAACCTGATGTTGATTAGATTATAAATTGAAAACAACAATTACCTAAAGCACAGCCAAAGGAAATTGAATCAATCCTAGACAAGAATGTGGTGAAGAAAACTAGTGACAAGAAGTATCTTTAATACTTGGTCAAGTGGAAAGATCATCCACTTGAAGATGTTATATGGATGACAGGTTCAGATATATCCAAACATGGTAGTAGCATTGATGAACTCATGAACAAGAGTCTATGAAGAAGTCTTTTGTTCGCTTCAGATATATATCCAAACATGGTAGTAGCATTGATGAACTCATGAACAAGAGTCTATGAAGAAGTCTTTTGTTCCTTGGTAGTCTGATGCAGGTGCATAAATAGTAATACACATGTCTTGTTTGTTGTTTTGTTATAGATTCTATATACTTTTGGGTTCATACATGTGTGGAGAAATTTGTTTAAACTCTTACACGTTCATAACCTCCTTAATCTCATGTAATGAGCCAACAAAAAAAATCTACGTGTGTTCGCATGTATCGAGGAGGTTAAAGTAAGTTTAGGAGTTAGCTTGGATTTTCGTAATAATGGAAGCTCTGAACGAGCTATTTTGGCTCGAGTCATCTTCCTCGTGATGTATAAAACGAGTTGTAAGCATTATTTATTACGAAATGGAATGCGAAGGGGTTTGGAATGAAATAGTAGATGTGTTCAAATTTTGCAAGCTGTATTGTATATTCGAATATCTTGTTCTGATTGTTGGTATTTCTCTTCATTTCACTATTACTGCACTTTGAATTGGTTGAATAATCAATCTACCAAAGAATTAGAGGTCGTAGAGCTGCCCAGCAGGTCTATCCATTGGAAATTGAAGATCGACGCACAACCCAGCGGATAATGAGACTGAGGGTAGATTGAAGGTCGAGAGTTTTGAGGTTTGGTGCGATCTAAATGTTTTGTTGTCCCAGCAGAATTCTCGCTTCAAATCAAGTGGAGGGAAAACTTTGTTCTCGAATCTGTAACAGAGCTGAAGCTCTGTCCTATCAAAGATTGCAGTAGATTTAACCATTTCTGATATAAGACAAGGGATCGTGTCAATTGAAGGCCACGAGGTCATCTGGTTCATCGTGGGTTAAAATAACGAGTACCTGTAGATATTGTTTTTCTCCTCGAAGGGAATCGAACCCAGATCGTGAGCAAGAGACGAATCAAACCCAAACTTCATGGTTGTGGGTTGTAGGAACGCAGGGCCTGTAGAGGAAAAGAAGAATAGCCCTTCAAGTTGTCCGAGAACCACACGATATCACTTGATCCAAGAAAATACCAAAGAAGCTCGACATTAAGTAAGAGAAAAAAATCTATGCATTTCTTTTGGCGCCGATTTGATTCGAACCTGACTGAGTGATAAATTGTTAACCTTGAAAGTGTGTTGAGATTATGTATGCGACATATGTAGCATCAAAGTTTAATGACTGTCGTTTTTAAATAGCGTGGGTTGTGAGGACAGGGTCATCATAGAAGAGCGTGGCGTCTGATGGCTCATTGGTATTTTCGTGGGTGTTGAAACGTATTTACGATTTTGCCAGAAATGCACTCGACAGAGTATGTATGCAAGGACCTTGCTTCAGTTCTACATGCTTTAAAAGAATGGGAATTCAACGGTACATTTGTTCCAAACTTCGCCCAAGATATAATAAATAAATGCGAAAGTGAAAACAATATTATGCTTCAATAATTACATAAATAATGATTTTCAAGAACAGTAATAATAAAGTTACAAAGTAACTCCTTAGAAATGGGGAACTCTTATGTTCATATAGAATGATCATATGCGAATGTGTCCCAGGACTAATACCATTTACATGTACTAATTCTCTCATTACACATATAGGCTCAACTCTATGGAAATTTACTATTTACTTATATAAATGATCCCTTACATTGGTTAAAGTGAGAGCATTTCCTCTATTAGGATCAAAACATCATATCCTTCTTCAAAAAGCTTGGTGATGGTGATGGTGTCACTGCATCTTCACATGTGACTTCTTCTAGACGCATCTTCAACCACATGATGTATTTTGTGGTGATTTTATTTCTTATATGACAAGTTTAACAATTAAGCATTGCTTCAACTTCTAGAATCAACTTGTTATCCTCTTCCAATTATGGGAGCACTATCTAAACTAGAATGTTGTCCAACTATCTTCTTTGGGCAATAGACATGGAAAACTTTATGAATGCACAAAGAGGAAAACAACTATAGTTCATATGCATAAGATGAAACCAAATAGCTCGTTTGATGTCACACTTCATTAGATTCATCTATATCATATATTCTTATTGGTGTAGATCTCTCATAGTTTGATGTCACATAGTCAATTCTATGAATTGTCATAATTTTGTCTATTTATTGTAATTGTTGGTCTCATCACATAATTGTTTTTCAATGCTTGATTCATGGATGTTAGTGGCTTTGTCATTTGTTTTCCTAGAAGTGATGACATCAATGGACACTTTCTTGTCTTTCTTGCAAGCCTCCTTGACAATGAGGATCTCAATATTGATCCATGGTTCAAGAATCTCCTTGATTGTCCACAAACTTATCACCAATGTTCCTTTTTGGTACAATAACATGTTCTAGTTTGCTTGATTTTCAATTGTACTTTCTTTCATATCATCAAATATTTTCTTAGGATTTTCCAACTTGGCCTTTGCCTCACACTTGAGATTAAATTCTTCAAAAAAAAAATAGTATCCTCACATCTTAGCTTCTTCTCCTTTTCACAAGTGTGATGTTATTCATCAAATTGTTTTCATCCCTCTTCAATCCTTGTTTGCATTTTTTATTTTACATCGTATCTATTGAAGGCTTCTTCAATCATTTTACATATTTCCTCTTCAACTTTCCAGTCATATATTCATCTAAAATCCTTGATTCTACCTCATGTAGACATTTCTTGCATTCCTAACTTCACGAAAAAGTGTTTGATTATGATTTCGCATCTATTTTATTTTTCCATCTCTCTTGTTTGAATCATCCTTGTCCTTATTCAATTTGTTCACATTTCCTTCCCTCAAACTCTTTGCCTCACTAAAAAGTGTTTGTTTAATAGCCTACAAGAGCTTATCATCTTTCTTCATAAACTTTTTTAACTTGTCTTTGTCTTCTGCGATTTGGATATTTCAACATTTTTCGAGAAGTTATAATCTTTCTTCATAACCTTTTTATCTTGTCTTTGTCCTATGCAATTTTGATATTTCAATATTTTTCTCTGCAAGTTCCTCCTTAATTTCATTAACTCATCCTTGGTTTTCCTTGTATTTTCCTCCATTTTTGTTTCATTTAACCATTTATTTTAGAATGTTTTTTAGTTCTTTCCAAACTTATTATAATCTTTGTTTTTATCAAAACTATATGATCACTCAAGAACTTCACAACCCATAAAAGGACTATTCAATCATTTATATTTCCAATTCTCTTGCGGTATGCAACAAAGTCGCATCCTTATCTTCGTGAAAGCTTGGTAGCTCACACTTTAATCAACCTAAATTTATGAGTATGGATCATAGTGTCATCTTAAAAATTCATCAAATTCCACTTCGATATGATTTTGCACTATAAGTTATAAATATTTTAAAATTGTTCAAGTAGTTCATAAATTAAGGCTTTTTCAGAAGTCTCAACTCCAAATCTAATCTCTCTCTATACTTCTGAGACAAATTTGTTGTCTATTTTATTCTCTCTTCATATGTATTTCCTCCTTGGAAGTCACAAGTTCACATCCAATGCGTCCTAGACAACATACACCTTCATAGACTAAGTAGTCAAATCATTGCAATAAGGATGTTCGTTATCCCACAAACAAAAGGGTCTTGTATGTCTATTTGATGTATACCTATGTTGTGACCTTAAATTCGATTATTATTATTATCGTTATAACCTTTGGAATCCCCGGATTTAGCCATCCCAATCAAAAGTTATACCCAACTTCAACTCGACTTGTTTCTTCTAGACCATTCTATGGGCACTAGTCTACAAGTCAACTTTGTAGAGACAATATGTTTGTAATTTCTAGTCCAACTTTGATAAATTTAAAACTACGAAAAAACAAAATTTATTCTTGGTTAGATCTACCAAAGAAAAGAAATGCCCAATTTACTAAACCCTGTTATTTTTAAATCATTCCTGAGAGAGAAAACCTGTATAGAATGTAGCTCCTTGATTTTTGCATTAAATGTCCTAAAATTTTGCACTGTAACCACCTCAATTCTTCTTCAAATAAATCAAACCTTGCTCATTTTTCTTTTAGATTTAGATTGGCAAAAATAATTGCTCTATTTACTAAATCCTATTATTTTTTAATCAATCCTTGGAGGGAGTGAACTTATATAGAATGTAACTCCTTGAATTTTGCACTAAATATTCTAAAATTTTACATTGTAACCACCTCAACTAGGCTTTAAAATAAATCAAACCATGCTAATTTTATATCCAAAAATCAAAAGATATGCTCAATTTATTGCACAAATTTAACAAAAAATAAAAACACTTCTAGACGTCTTTCTAAGATAAATGAGACACAATTTGAATATATAAATTTAAAAAAATATACAATGATTTTTAGTAGCTCTTCATGACTAGACTTGAAACTCAAATCATATAAATTCTATCTCCATGATTTCCACATAAAATCTTCTAAAATTATAAGATCTCTTTCAAAAAAAAATCAAACAAAACTGAATTTAATTGCTCTCATTAAAAGTTCTAAATTGTTATTATTCAAATTATCAAAAACAACATGATAAACATTAAATACACCAATTATACATCAAAAGCATGACTTTTACCAATTACTATTATTCAAATTATCAAAAATGACACAATAAACATTGAATAGACCAATTATAAATCAAAAGCACAACCCCTGAGAATAGTAATAATAACAAGTTACACAATAACTCCTACGATATCCAAAAAAATCACAATAAGACAAACTTTATCCATAGAATATTATCATATGCTAATGTATATAATGATGACTAAAACCTCATCCCCGAGGTGTAGTACAGTCAGTGACGGAGTGTGCTGTTAAGGCGCTCCGTGATGTTAAAGTCACCGGTTCAAAACCTGCGGGGACAAAAAACCCAGTCATGTTAAGGGTTGGTGTGGCTCATGCCAAGTGCGATCCTCAGGTGATTTTGACGACTTAGATGCCCCTGAGTCGCGGTTTCTTAGCCACAGGTTAGTCCCACATGTCACAGACAAACTAACAAACAAAAAAAACAATAATGACTAAAACCTCTTATATATCCTAATTCTCTCCATCACTATTTACTTATATAAGTTACACTATATTACATAACGTGATGACATACTCCTCCATGCTCATTACAAATATCCATTAAAAAAATTGCAAATATCCACAAGATTGCATTTGTAATGAATATTTACTTTGTACATATTCCAAATGGATTTGAATTTGCATTAAAAAAAATTGCAAATATCCATAAGATTGCATTTGTAATGAATATTTACTTTGTACATATTCTAAATGGATTTGAATTTGTGTTTTAATTGTTTTATAAGTTGAAAGTAACTACTCCACCATAAAATATTACAACATAAAATATCAAAAATAAGGTAAATGTTTTAACTACCAATATGTTAATATCATTAGTTACAAAATATGACCACAATTACAAAGAAAATTACTAAATAAATATTTATAAATTACAAAGAAAATTACTAAATAAATATTTATATTTAAGTAAGAATACTTTCAAATAAACAAATCTATTATGACCATTTATTGATATATTTCAAAAAAATGCAATTTAGAAGAATGTTTTAGAATTAAAAACACACTAAAAACAAGTCCAATACACAACAAAAAATATTAATAAAGAGGCCTTCCAATAGTGTACGTAGTGTACCAAAGGAAGATACCATTCGAGCCATTCAGAAATTAGAGCAAAAACAAATGCAAAGAATTATGAAAACAAATAATAATGAAACTTATTAAAAATTACAATATCTCATTACAACGGTACCCATGATGTCATTCCATGGCTAAGTGACTTATTGCTACATACGCAATAACAAAAAAAAAATCTTGTAAAATGCCAAGAATAAAGTGAAAGTTTTTATGTTAATACCATTAGGTCAAAAATTACAAAGTAAACTACTAAATGAATCTTTAAAGTTGAGTGAGATACTTCATTGTGAACATTTTATAATACATGTTAAAAAAATATGATTTAAAAAGAGTATTTTATAATTAAAAAAATATTAAAAACAAGTTCTATACTCGCAACAAAAAAATAATAACGAGGCCGTACCAAAGAAGGGCATTCATGCAATCGAACAAATAGTTGCAAAAATAAATGCAAAGAATTGTGAAAATTAAATAACAACTTAAGAAGGGCATGCATGCAATCCAACAAATAGTTGCAAAAACAAATGCAAAGAATTGTGAAAATTAAATAACAACTTAAGAAGGGCATTCATGCAATCCAACAAATAGTTGTAAAAACAAATGCAAAGAATTGTGAAAATTAAATAACTTATTAATATTGTAACGAACTTCTGAGAATGGTTTAAGTAATTATACATACAAATGCAAAGAATTGTGAAAATGAAATAACAACTCATTAATATTGTAACCAATTTTTGAGAATGTTTTAAGAAATTACACGTAATTATGGATAAAAAATAATTATTATTATAATTGCAAAAAAAACTTCAAATATAAAAACACAAACAAAAATGGAAAAAACACAATAAAACTAATTAACCTAACCTAAATAAGAATTAAATTGTTGCCCAAGTCTTTAACTTAAGTATCAAATCATGGATAGAATAAAGAAACTTACCGAAGGAAAAGTCTTCAACTTAAAGTATCATGGATAGAATAAAGAAACTTACCAAAGGAAAAGTACATGAAAGGTTGTGTAAGGGATGAAGTTGGAAATAAAAACAATTAAAAAGCGCATTGAGGAAATCATCGAATAGCAGTGGAAAATATGGAGATGAAATAACAAATGCATAAACCAAAAAACATAATAAAAGGAAAATACAAAAAAGGCATCAAAAATCACAAGAAAGGGATAATAAGGAAAAGATATTATCAAATGAACATGGAAAATATTTTGATGGAAAACAAAAAAATCCCTAAACCAAAAGCATAATAAAAGGATAATATGGAAAGCACACTTCAAATCACATAAAGGATAATATGGAAAGCACACTTCAAATCACATTACCGCAAGAAGAACGCAAACACTGAAATATCTAGTGCTTCTTGATCTACTTCAAAGTTCAAACTACATGTGCATATTATGCAAAGGAGCTTTAACGGATTAAAAAAAGAATTAAAATCCCTAAATGAACATCCGTTGCAATACACACCACACCACACAAGTTATGTACAAACTCAAGTCAACGTGGACACCATAAACAATTGGTCAAAGAATATAAAATAGAAAATATAAGGTTACTCAAAATATAAAAGATAATGTTCAAAATACCCCGAGTACCCCGAGTAAGACTCTCCATAATCATTCTACATTAACTAAATGACGTTTTAGCTTGACACACCATACATAGAAATTGTTCAAAACAACCCCTAGTAAGACTCACCAACATCATTCTATGTTAATTACATGGCATTTCAGCTTGAAATGCCATAGATATTTTTGTAAAAAATGTTCGCCCTCGTCCTACCATAACTAGAGGACATTGTAGCTTGGAGCATGATGGATATCAAAATATTCACCCTCATCCTACCGTAGCTAGTTATGGACATTGTAGCTTGGAGCATGATGGATATCAAAATATTCACCCTCATCCTACCGTAACCAGATGACAATATGGCTTGAAACATGATGGATATCAAAATTAAAAAACTAAATTTCGATGAAAATAAGAAACAAACAAAAGTTGTGACAAATAAATCCAAAGACAACAAATAAATTCAAAGACAACATATGATAAGATGGCAATTGTACAACTAAACAGGTCAAAATCTCTGCAAACAAATTTTCCACGTGATGTCAATCAGAACCATGCAGGAAATGAAAGCATATTGTAAATGGAAGGATTCCTTAAAATGGATGCAACGATACAAAGTTCCAGGCCAACAAGAAAAAGATGCAGCATTGTAATAATGCTAATCTAATTGAAGGAGAAAATTTAAACAAAATCAAAAAAGATTTATATCTAACTCGGTCCAGATCGAGGGCACAATTCCTTAGTCCGCAATGACAAAGGCCAAAAAATCTTCTCACTCAAGGTAAAATTCTACACACAAGGACCCAAAGTCGAGACATCAAAGAGTCCTAATAACGATTGGGCATCATAATCAAAATCACCATTACAAGAAAAACTCAATAAGTGACAGCACAAATGGTATAAACCAGACCAGAATGACTTGATATGCGACTCCACAGTGGTATAAACCACATGAGAATGCCTTTCGAATTCCTTAAAAGTAAAGAGGAACTAAAAGGGTGAATCTCTAGAATGGCAGACATTAAAACGTTTTGGAAAAAGATGCTATCAAAGACGAAAGGAATATAAGATGTCATCCTATTTATTTATTTATGATCTATCATTGTAAGTATGTGTTTTCTTCAGAACATGTGTTTCTTTCTTAGAGGTCATAGGTTTGAATCTGGAGGGGGGTAGAGTATAAACACCTCCATAGACTAAGCAGTCAAATCGTTGCACAGAGGAAGTCTCTTGTCCAACATACAAGGGCGTGTCATCCATCAATTTGATGTCTGGCTACGCTGTGACCCTAATTAGATTATTATTACTATTATTATTATGAAACATCATCAGAATGCATAAATTTCCTTGATCTAGTAGCTTAAGCTTGGAAGTGAACTAATCTTAAAACTCCAAACGAGAAGAGGAAGTTTGCTTAGGAAAAAAAGATAGAAGATGAAATAGCACAAATCACTTAATGCCCTTTGCTAACATTTGTGAAACGTGCTCAAACTTTATGATGCTATTTTATGAAAAAAAAAATCCAAAAGTTCAAACAAAAAGTAATCCATACAAAATGACAGCATACAAAATCGAATTTAAATCATAAAAAATTCAACATTTTTACTTAAGGTTCTATAGACCATAGGTCAAGGGGGTCGATACATTTACTTAATTTCATTTAGTCATTTACTTAATTTCATCTCTGGATTATATCACTTGAAATACTTCCTCTCTACATATAACAGTGTCCATCAAGGAATTGACACCTTCACTGAATAGTTTGGCATAAGAGAAAATTGCCATATACTCCGCAATTACCAAAAGGAACACATTTATTAAAAGATTTAAGGCCATTATTGTAATTACATAACATC
The DNA here is from genome assembly GCA_000966675.3 of Picea glauca. Lineage (NCBI taxonomy): Eukaryota > Viridiplantae > Streptophyta > Pinopsida > Pinales > Pinaceae > Picea > Picea glauca. Next base: position 68,715 of record JZKD02S1917257.1, read on the forward strand.
TAAGAGTTGAGAATGTAAAGATGCCATTGGCAAATTACATGCTTGCACGTATGAAACTTTGTCTATGAAAAATAATAGTTCGATACTTTTTGTACAGGCCTTACTATAACAAGTAGAGCTCACATGTGGATGCATTGTGATAATTGAAGAACTAGAGACTACGTCTCAATATCAAAGTATAAAGAATCTCTCCTTTTTTAGAAATAAAACAAAATATCGTCCTGGACATCTAGCACCGCTACCAGCAACCTCTTCATCAACTACATCCAATAAATGTTCTTTGCTACATGACGTAAAGGTCATGTGTAAGAGCATTTCAACGACTGTAAAACTGAAGCATACATTTCTGATATGACCCTCTAGCCAATACAAGGGAACACATGGACTCAAGAATAGTAATCATGTAATAAAGTTGACTCCTACATGCGTTAATTAATAAATCATGGATGAATGAATGAACATGCGTGGCAATAATTGAGAGCATTGTTAAGAACATCTTATCAACTAATCTCCTCCAATGTTTCCAGTTTGAAAAGTGGGCGAGTATGTTATGTATCTAATCAAGAATGAGGAGAGAGAGAAGTTAGTCAAGAATAATAAGTATGGATTACGTTATGATATAATATATATTTGGACATCAAGTCATGTTATGGAACCTCTGAACAATTTCAAAGACAAATATAAACAAATCCTGTAACTTTTAAAAATTAAAAAACCACAAAAGCATGTTTTAATGCAACTTTAAGATCGTTGTCGTCAAAATCCATCCAGTAATGATCGTAGTTATACACCTGCAACAGACACAAACATGTTCTTTCCCTCATGAGTAAACATAAGGGAAATCATACCTGCACACAAGTTAATTTCAGAAAAAAAACACCAATTACAAAATATAAATGTTTTAATATAAAGCAAACACACATTTGCATAACCAAGCAATTTAAATGAAGCATTTTGAACAACTTTCAATCTATTAATGAAAGAAATCAAGGGATCTTGGGCAACAAGGCCCATTGGAGTTGTAATACAACCATCAGAGAAACATAGGAGGAGAAGGAAGTACAGTGTATTAAGGATGAGCTAGTAGATTACATCAAACAGGATAATGATGGTGACAAAGATCATGGTGATGATGATGATTGTTACCATGCACTGAGACCAACTTTGGTCCATCAGAGCTTGAGAAAAAGTGGTAAGGAATTAATTGGTTTGCTTTAGAATTTTATTTCTATGCTTGAAAAGATTGAAGAGAAGCTTTCCTAAATCTTCATAATTTTGATGAGTTAACAGTTCAGGAAGGCCGGTATTGTTACAAATATTTTGAAATTGAGATCTAATGTGGTCATACACAGAATATTCAGGGCAACAAGCTCTAGGAAGATCCGAATAGTGAATATGAGGATTTTGTAGTCACGTTATATGAGGATTTTGTAGTCACGTTACGTGGTATTTGATCTTTTTTTGAAAAATACATCATATATTTACATGAATATGTTTACAAATAGCAAATCGAAACTGTGGAAGGGTATATACAATGGAGCTTATATCATCTTCCTCAATTCTACAAATGCAGAAATAATATCAGAATAAGCCACTGCATCTAATGCTTTTGCATCTTTTATCGGTAAGACACCTTTGGCCAACAACTAGTGACATACCTCATCCCACCACATGGTGCAGAAAGAAGGCAAAGCACTGACCTCATGCTCAAAGACAAACCTTATCTTTCATGGGGTTAACAGTGCAGAAACTCACAGGCCCTGTGAAATCGCAATGAAAGACGATAGAATCAGATAGCTACAATAACCAAAAAGAGTTTCCGTCCAATGAGATCTTCCCTGAAGTAGAACTGAATACTGATCCTGGATATTTGGAACTCTCAGCAAACTGACAATTCTGGAAGATATGCTTCACTGTCTCGGAACATTGGTAAACAGGGCAGAGACCATCAGAAAGCCCCATTCTTTGCCAACCTGTCCTTAGAGAGGAACCCCTGATAGATGACAAGCTATGCAAAGACCCGCAGCTTATAGGAAAGCCGAACAGACTGAACACTTTGCAACCTGTGAACCCACCTATCTTCAGGATCAACTAAAACCCACCTCACATTGAGAACAGGAGCTAATACATGTCACTGATGCAACACAGAAAAGATCCTCCATCAATCATACTGCTGTAAAGGTCGACCAAAACTCCATCCCCAATCCCTCCAATACAGTCCTGGCAACATAATATTCATTTGTGAATGTCCTCCGCGGGATTAGACCAACAAGCTCCATAATAGATGATCTGTCTAGGGGAAGTAAACCATACTCATGCACCAAGGTACACCGGTGTTTCCAAGAATGCACCATTGTATCCCACAAATCCTGCCAAAAGAAAATGCCCTTCTTACTCAAATGGAAACCCCGGAAGCATGGCAACTCTGCAATACAAGTACATTGAGACCTCCAACTCCAAATAGTGTGTCTCGCCAAATCCACCTAACCAAGCCTGACACTAACTTACCCGCCATCCAAATACTACTGAAGATAATCAAACTAAAGACCTGGAACGAGTTGGATAAAAAAAAAATATCACACAAATCAAAAGGTTGCTAAACCTTGCCAAACATGCCAACATGTTTTATGCAACTTTTCCAGCCCTAATTCCTTCTTTTGCTAGTTGGAAGACCCTGAATCTTCTTTCTTCCTCTGACCCTTCCCAGATTTTGCTTTCTTTCCTCCCTTCCTCACCTTCTCGATGAGGGCTAGGTCTGATACAACCTCATAGCTAGCTGAAACTGTCTCCAATATAATCTCCTCCCCGACAAAAACATCCCACAAACCTTTGAATGTAGGTAGATGCTCACGGGCACAAACACACCATACAAAACAATGCCAAGATGGACCAAAGCCATTGAAACAGATTTTAACAAGCTTATTCCATTTTACCTTGTCACTATCTACAGCTTGTTGATCTCTCAACTCTGTGATCTTCATGAGATAGTTAGTTACTGTATCAATCTTGCTCGTGTAGTAGTCAATTTGTTCCTTAAGAATAGTTTCCTAGACACATTCTCACATTCTAGCACAAGGTGATGAAGGCATCATACATCTCCTTGGCTGTATTCTTCTCTGCAATGTGAGGAATTAGATGATCATTCACCGAATCTAGAATGATTCCTTTCACTTTGACCAATTTCCTAGAATGCTTGGCCCAATCCTTGGAATTTGTAGGAAGTACCACATCCTTCTCCACAAGGTACAACTGTTCAACTTCTTCCAAGAGAATGTGCCAAGCTGAAACTTGAAAGCACCCTCCAACATATGACAATTTCTAAGACCATGACTAGCCATGACTGTAATTCTTCAAACAACCACAAAAACAAATCAGCAACTAAGAATCAAGCTTGCAAAATGTTAACAGTGTGAATCACTTTTCTCAGTCACACAAAATACCACTCCACTCCTTGGAGCAACTAGCGCATCACACACCACAACCCTTCTTAGGTCCGGATCTATTTCACTACTAAAACTCGAGCATTCAACCCCTGAAACTCTTGGACAACTCCCTCTTACAAGTTGCAGTACTATCCATACACGGATTCTTAGAAAGTTTCAACAACTGTGCTCTGAACAGGGTCAGCATCGGGATTTCTTTTCGACGGGATTGAGCAGGGGCAGCGACAGGATTGAGCAGGGCTTCCACAACGGGCTTTCACGAAGGGATTTCGTGGGCGAACAGGAAGTCCCGAGACGGGTTCTCTCTGAAATTCGCAACAGGTTTGAGCAGGGATTCCGCAACGAAATTCGCAGGGACTTCGAGCAGGGATTTCCTCTGGCAAAATACGTAGGCTGAGACAGGGTCGAGCAGGCTTGGTGCGGGATCGACGAAGTGAAGTAAACAGCTCCGCGTGCAGGGTCAACCAGACTTCTCTCCGTCGAAAGGTTGAGCAGTCGACAAGCGAGCAGGGTCGAGGTGCAAAACATGGTCGAGCAATCCACAGGTGAGTCGGAGGGTGACTTTGAGGGCCCAATGGAGAACTCTTTCCCCCCTGATGGACAGTCCGAGAATGTTAAGGACCAGACAATACAGAATTGGCCTTCCAATGGCCCTAGCAGTCCCATGGGGATGTATTTACAGCCCTACTGATATCGCCTTGGAGAGAGATTTCTCGTTTTTGACATCCCAGGTTAAAAATCTGTTGCGGAAGGTGGACT
>JZKD02S1917268.1:10982-56089 GCA_000966675.3 Picea glauca
GGATACCCATTTGAGGATTGCACCTATGGTCTTGATTGCGAGCGAAGACGTGTGGTTCTTGGGACGCTTTTTCTCAACTCAGTGTCCCATTCTAGGCCCATGTTTGAACGGAGTGGGATTATGGGTGGAAAAGGAAAGTTCATTGCTTCCAAATATGGAATCATATTTGGATACTCATTTGAGAGTTGCACACATGGTCTTGATAGCGAGCAAAGATGTGTGGTTCTTGGGCCGCTTTTTCCCAACTCCGTGTCTCATTTTAGGCCCAAGTTTGAACGAAGTGGGATTATGGGTGGAAAATAAAAGTTCCCCACATCCAAATATGGAATCATATTTGGATACCCATTTTAGTGTTACACCAGTGGTCTTTTTTGCGAGCGAAGACATATGGATCTTGGGCTGATTTTTCCCAACTTTGGTTCCTGTTCTAGGCACACGTTTGAACGAAGTGGGATTATGGATGGAAAAGCAAAATTCCCCACTTCCAAATACGAAATCATATTTGGATACCCATTTGAGGGTTGCAACCGTGGTGCAAGCGAAGGCGTTTGGTTCTTGGGCCTCTTTTTCCCAAGTACGGGTCCTATTCTAGGCCCACGTTTGAACGAAGTGGGATTATGGGTGGAAAAGCAAAGTTACTCGCTTCCAAATATGGAATCATATTTGGATACCCATTTCAGGGTTGCGAGCGAAGATGTGTGGATCTTGGGCCGATTTTTCCCAACTCTGTGTCTTGTTCTAGGCCCATGTTTGAATGAAGTGGGATTATGGGTGGAAAAGCAAAGTTCCCTGCTTCCAAATACGAAATCATATTTGGATACCCATTTGTGGGTTGCACCCATGTTCTTGATTGTGAGCGAAGACGTGTGGTTCTTGGGCCGCCTTTTCCCAACTCCAGGTCCCTTTCTAGGCCCACATTTGAATGGAGTGGGATTATGGGTGGAAAAGCAAAGTTCCACTTATCCAAATATTCAATAATATTTAAATACCCATTTGAGGGTTGCACCCATGGTCTTGATTGCAAGAGAATACGTGTGGTTCTTGTACAGGTGTTTCCCAACTCTGAGTCCCATTCTAGGCCCACGTTTGAACAGAGTGGGATTATGGGTGGAAAAGCAAAGTTCCCTGCTTCCAAATATGGTATTATATCTTGATACCCATTTGAGGGTTGCACCTGTGGTCTAATTTGCGAGCGAAAACTTGTGGTTCTTGGGCCACTTTTTTCCAACTTCAGGTCCCGTTCTAGACCCACGTTTGAACGGATTGGGATTATGGGTGGAAAAGTAACGTTCCCCACTTCCAAATATGGAATCATATTTGGATATCCATTTGAGGGTTGCAGCCGTGGTCTTAATTGCGAGCGAAGATGTGTGGTTTTTGAGCCGCTTTTTTCCAACTCCGAGTCCTATTCTAGGCCCATGTTTGAACAGAGTGGAATTATGGGTGGAAAAGAAAAGTTCCCCCCTTCCAAATATGGAATCATATTTGGATACCCATTTGAGGGTTGCACCCATGGTCATGATTGTGAGCGAAGATGTGTGGTTCTTGGGCCGCTTTTTCTCTACTCTGTGTCCCGTTATAGGCCCACGTTTGAACGGAGTGGGATTATGATGGAAAACAAAAGTTCCTCGCTTCCAAATATGGAATCATATTTGGATACCCATTTCAGGGTTGCACACATGGTCTTGATTGCGAGTGAAGACGTGTGGTTCTTGGGACGGTTTTTCCAAACTACGGGTCTCGTTCTAGGCCCAAGTTTGAACAAAGTGGGATTATGGGTGAAAAAGCGAAGTTCCCCGCTTCCAAATATGGAATCATATTTGGATACCCATTTGAGGTTTTCACCCATGTTACGAGCGAAGACATGTGGTTCTTGGGCCACATTTTTCCAACTACGAGTCTCATTCTATGCCCACGTTTGAACGAAGTGGGATTATGGGTGGAAAAGCAAAGTTCCCCACTTCCAAATCTGGAATAATATTTGGATACCCATTTGAGGGTTTCACCCGTGGTCTTGATTGTGCGCGAAGAAGTGTGGTTCTTGGGCCGCTTTTTCGCAACTCTAGGTCCCATTCTAGGCCCACGTTTCAACGAAGTGGGACTATGGGTGGAAAAGCAATGTTCCCCACTTGTAAATACATAATCATATTTGGATACCCATTTAAGGGTTGCACCCGTGGTCTTCATTGTTATCGAAGACGTGTGGTTCTTGGGATGCTTTTTCCCAAATCTAGGTCTTGTTCTAGGCCTACGTTTGAACGAAGTGGGATTATGGTTGGAAAAGAAAAGTTCCCCGTTTCCAAATATGGAATCATATTTGGATACCCATTTGAGGGTTGCATCCATGGTCTTGATTGTGAGCGAAGACATGTGGTTTATGGTCCCCTTTTTCCCGGATGGATACCCATTTCAGGGTTGCACCCGTGGTCTTGATTGCAAGCGAAGACATGTGGTTCTTGGGACTTTTTTTTCCAACTCTATGTCCGGTTCTAGGCCCACGTTTGAACGGAGTGGGATTATGGGTGGAAAAGCAAAGTTCCTTGCTCCCAAATATGGAATCATATTTGGATACCCATTTGAGGGTTGCACCCATCATGTAATTTGCGAGCGAAGACGTGTGGTTATTGGGTTGCGTTTTAGTAACTCCTCGTCTCGTTCTAAGCCCACGTTTGAACAGAGTAGGATTATGGGTGGAAAAGAAAAGTTCCCCGCTTCGAAATATGGAGTCATATTTGGATACCCATTTGAGGGTTGCACCCGTGGTCTTGATTGTGAACAAATATGTGTGGTTTTTGGGCCACTTTTTCCCAACTCTGTGTCCCATTCTAAGCCCATGTTTGAACGGAGTGGCATGATGGATGGAAAAGAAAAGTTCCTCGCTTCCAAATACTGAATCATATTTGGATACCTATTTGAGGGTTGCACCCATGGTCTTGATTGCGAGTGAAGACGTGTAGATCTTGGGCCTCTTTTTCCAAACTATGTGTCCTGTTCTAGGCCCACGTTTGAACAGAGTGGTGTTATGGGTGGAAAACCAAAGTTCCCCCCTTCCAAATATGGAACCATATTTGGATACACTTTTGAGGGTTGCACATGTGGTATTGATTGTGAGCAAAAACATATGGTTCTTGGAATGCTTTTTCCCAACTCTGTGTCTCGTTTTAGGCCCACGTTTGAATGAAGTGGGAGTATGGGTGGAAAAGCAAAGTTCCCTACTTGTAAATAAAGACTCATATTTGAATACCCATTTGAGGGTTGCACCCATTTTCTTGATTGTGATCGCAGACGTGTTGGTTCTTTGGCCTCTTTTTCCCAACTATGTTTCCCATTCTAGGCCTATGTTTAAACGGAGTGTGATTAAGGGTGGAAAAGCAAAGTTCCCCACTTCTAAATATGGAACCATATTTTGATACCCATTTGAGGGTTGCACCCGTGGTCTTGATTGCAAGCGAACACTTGTGGATCTTGGGACGCATTTTCCCATATGGATACCCATTTGAGGTTTGCACCCGAGGTCTTGATTGTGAATGAAGTCATGTGGTTCTTAGGCTTCTTTTTCCCAACTTTGAGTCTCGTTCTAGGCCCACGTTTGAACGAAGTGGGATTATGGGTGGAAAAGAAAAGTTCCCCGCTTCCAAATATTGAATCATATTTGGATACCCATTTGAGGATTGCACCCATGGTCTAACTTGCGAATGAAGACATGTGGTTCTTGGGCCGCTTTTTCCCAACTCCTGGTCCCATTCTACGCCCACGTTTGAACGGAGTGGGATTATGGGTGGAAAAGAAAAGTTCCCCACTTGGAAATATGGAATCATATTTGGATACCCATCTGAGGGTTGCACCCATGGTGTTGATTGCGAGTGAAGACGTGAGGTTCTTGGGCTTATTTTTCCCAACTTTGTGTCCTGTTCTAGGCCCATGTTTGAACAGAGTGGGATTATGGGTGGAAAATAAAAGTTCCCCGCTTCCAAATATGGAATCATATCTGGATACCCATTTGAGGGTTTCACCTGTGGTTTTGATTGTGAGTGAAGATGTGTGGTTCTTGGCCCATTTTTTCCCAACTTCGTGTCTCGTTCTAGGCCCACGTCTGAACAGAGTGGGATTATGCGTGGAAAAGAAAATTTCCCCGCTTTCAAATATCATACCATATTTGGATACCCTTTTGAGGGTTGCACCCGTGGTCTTGATTCCGAGCGAAGACGTGTTGTTCTTGGGCTGCTTTTTCCCAACTCCATGTCCCTTTCTAGGCCCACATTTGAACGGAGTGGGATTATGGGTGGAAAAGAAAAGTTCTCCGCTTCCAAATATGGAATTATATTTGGATACCCATTTGAGGTTTGCACCCATGGTCTTGATTGCGAGTGAAGATGTGTGGTTCTTGGGCCGCCTTTTCCCAACTCAGTGTCTCGTTCTAGGCCCACATTTTAATGGAGTGGGATTATGGGAGGAAAAGCAAAGCTCCCCTCTTCCAAATATGGAATCATTTCTGGATACCCATTTTAGGGTTGCACCCATAGTCTTGATTACGAGCGAAGGTGTGTGGTTATTGGGTCACTTTTTCTCAACTCCGGGGCTCGTTCCAGGCCTACGTTTGTACAGAGTGGGATTATGAGTCGAAAAGAAAGTTCCCCGATTCCAAATATGGAATCATATTTGGATACCCATTTGAGGGTTGCACATGTAGTCTTGATTGCGAGCAAAGACATGTGGTTCTTGGGCCGCTTTTTCTCAACTTCGTGTCACGTTCTACGCCCACATTTGAACGGAGTGGGATTATGGGTGGAAAAGCAAAGTTCCCCGCTTCCAAATATGGAATCATATTTGGATACCCATTAGAGGATTGCACACGTTGTCTTGATTGCAAGCGAAGACGTGTGGCTCTTCGACCGCTTTTTCTCAACTCTATGTCCCATTCTAGACCCATGTTTGAACGAAGTGGAATTATGGGTGGAACGGAAAAGTTCCCGCTTCCAAATATGGAATCATATTTGGATACCCATTTGAGGGTTGCACGCATGATCTTGATTGCGAGCAAAGACGTGTGGTTCTTTGGCCATGTTTTCTCAACTCTGGGTCACATTCTAGGCCCACGTTTGAATGGAGTAGTATTATGGGTGGAAAAGAAAAATTATCAGCTTCCAAATATGGAATCATATTTGGATTCCCATTTGAGGGTTGCACTCGTGGTACGAGCAAAGATGTGTGGTTCTTGGCCTGCTTTTTCCTACTTCCGGGTCTCGTTCTAGGCCCACGTTTGAACGAAGTGGGAATATGGGTGGAAAAACAAAGTTCCCCACTTCCAAATATGGAATCATATTTGGATACCCATTTGAGGGTTGCACCTRTGGTCTTGATTGYGAGYGAAGACGTGTGGTTCTTGGGMYRCTTTTTCTMAACTYCKGKTCCYKTTCTAGGCCCACGTTTGAACGGAGTGGGATTAYGGGTGGAAAAGMAAAGTTCYCYGCWTCCAAATATGGAATCATATTTGGATACCCATTTGAGRRTTGCACYCRTGGTCTTGATTGCGAGSGAAGAYSTGTGKTTCTTGGGCCKYTTTTTCCCAACTCTGGGTCGCATTCTAGGCCCACGTTTGAATGAAGTGGGATTATGGGTGGAAAATCAAAGTTCCCTGCTTCCAAATATGGAATCATATTTGGATACMCATTTGAGGGTTGCAGCCGTGGTCTTGATTGTGAGCGAAGACGTGTGGTTCTTGGGCCAGATTTCCCAACTCCGRGTCCCGTTSTAGGCCCRYGTTKGAACGGAGTGGGATTATGGGTGGAAAAGCAAAGTTCCCCGCTTCCAAATATGGAATCATATTTGGATACCCATTAGAGGATTGCACACGTTGTCTTGATTGCGAGCAAAGACGTGTGGCTCTTCGGCCGCTTTTTCTCAACTCTATGTCCCATTCTAGACCCATGTTTGAACGAAGTGGAATTATGGGTGGAACGGAAAAGTTCTCGCTTCCAAATATGGAATCATATTTGGATACCCATTTGAGGGTTGCACGCATGATCTTGATTGCGAGCAAAGATGTGTGGTTCTTTGGCCATGTTTTCTCAACTCTGGGTCACATTCTAGGCCCACGTTTGAATGGAGTGGTATTATGGGTGGAAAAGAAAAATTATCATCTTCCAAATATGGAATCATATTTGGATTCCCATTTGAGGGTTGCACTCGTGGTGTGAGCAAAGATGTGTGGTTCTTGGCCCGCTTTTTCCTACTTCTGGGTCTCGTTCTAGGCCCACGTTTGAACGAAGTGGGAATATGGGTGGAAAAACAAAGTTCCCCACTTCCAAATATGGAATCATATTTGGATACCCATTTGAGGGTTGCACCTGTGGTCTTGATTGCGAGTGAAGACGTGTGGTTCTTGGGACGAGTTTTCTCAACTATGAGTCCCGTTCTAGGCCCACATTTGAATGGAGTGGGATTATGGGTGGAAAAGCAAATTTCCCTGCTTCCAAATATGGAATCATATTTGGATCCCCATTTGAGGGTTGCACAGGTGGTCTTGATTGCGAGCAAAGACGTGTCAATCTTGGGCCTCTTTTTCCCAACTGCGGGTCCTGTTTTAGGCCCAAGTTTGAACGAAGTGGGATTATGGGTGGAAAATCAAAGTTCCCCACTTCCAAATATGGAATAATATTTGGATAACCCATTTGAGGGTTGCACCCGTGGTCTTGATTGCGAGCGAAGACGTGTGGCTCTTAGGCTGCTTTTTCCCAACTTTGGGTCTCATTCTAGGCCAATGTTTGAACGAAGTGGGATTATGGGTGGAAAAGCAAAGTTCCCGCTTCCAAATATGGAATCATATTTGGATACCCATTTCAGGATGTCAACTGTGGTACACGCGAAGACGTCTGGTTCTTGGGCCTTTTTTCCCAACTCTGGGTCCTGTTCTAGGCCCACGTTTGAAGGAAGTGGGATTATGGGTGGAAAATAAATGTTCCTCGTTTCCAAATATGGAATCATATTTGGATACCCATTTCAGGATTACACCCGTTGTCTTGATTGCAAGCGAAGACGTGTGGTTCTTGGGCCTCTTTTTCCCAACTCTGTGTCTTGTTCTAGGCCCACATTTGAACGAAGTGGGATTATGGTTGGAAAAGCAAAGTTCCTTGCTTCTGAATACGAAATCGTTTTTGGATACCCATTTGTGGGCTGCACCCATGGTCTTGATTGTGAGCGAAGATGTGTGGTTCTTGGGCCGCCTTTTCCCAACTCTGGGTCCCTTTCTAGGCCCAGGTTTCAACGGAGTGGGATTATGGGTGGAAAAGCAAAGTTCCAGGCATCCAAATATGGATTCCTATTTAAATACCCATTTTAGGGTTGCACCCATGGTCTTGATTGCGAGCGAAGACGTGTGGTTCTTGGGATACTTTTTCTCAACTTTAGGTCACGTTCTAGGCACACGTTTGAACGGAGTGGGATTATGGGTGGAAAAGCAAAGTTCCCCGCTTCCAAATATGGAATCATATTTGGATACCCATTAGAGGATTGCACGTGTTGTCTTGATTGCGAGCGAAGACGTGTGGCTCTTGAGCCTCTTTTTCTCAACTCGGTGTCTCGTTCTAGACCCATGTTTGAACGGAGTGGGATTATGGGTGGAAAGGAACATTTCCTCGCTTCCAAATATGGAATCATATTTGGATACCCATTGGAGGGTTGCATGCATGATCTTGATTGCAAGCAAAGACGTGCGGTTCTTTGGCCGCATTTTCTAAACTTCGGGTCACGTTCTAGGCCCACATTTGAAAAGAATGGGATTATGGATGGAAAAGAAAAATTCCCCACTTCCAAATATGGAATCATATTTGGATTCCCATTTGACGGTTGCACCCATGGTGCAAGCAAAGATGTGTGGCTCTTGGCCTTCTTTTTCCTAACTACGAGTCTCGTTCTAGGCCCAAGTTTGAATGAAGTGAGATTTTGGGTGGAAAAGCAAAGTTATTCGCTTCCAAATATGGAATCATATTTGGATGCCCATTTGAGGGTTGCACCTATGGTCTTGATTGTGAGCGAAGACGTGTGGTTCTTGGGATGCTTTTTCTCAACTCCAGGTCCCGTTCTAGGCCCACATTTGAACAAAGTGGGATTATGGGTGGAAAATAAAAGTTCCCTACTTCCAAATATGGAGTTATATTTGGATACCCATTTGAGGGTTGCCCACATGGTCTTTATTGCGAGCAAAGATGTGTGGTTCTTGGGCCGCTTTTCCCAAACTCTGGGTCCCTTTTCTAGGCCCAACTTTCAACGAAGTGGGATTATGGGTGGAAAAGCAAAGTTCCCCACTTCCAAATATGGAATCATATTTGGATACTGATTTGAGGGTTGGACCCATGGTCTTGATTGTGAGCGAAGACGTGTGGCTCGTGGGCCGCGTTTTCCCAACTTTGGGTCCCGTTCTAGGCCCACGTTTGAACGAAGTGGGATTATGGGTGGAAAACAAAAGTTCCCCACTTCCAAATATGGAATCATATTTGGATACCCATTTGAGCATTGCAACCGTGGTGCAAGAGAAGACGTGTGGTTCTTGGGCCTCTTTTTCCCAACTCCGGGTCCTGTTCTAGGCCCACTTTTTGAACGAAGTGGGATTATGAGTAGAAAAGCAAAGTTCCTCGCTTCCAAATATGGAATCATATTTGGATACCTATTTCAGGGTTGCACCCATGATTTTGATTGCGAGCGAAGACGTGTGGTTCTTATGCCGCTTTTTCCCAACTCTTGATCTCTTTCTAGGCCCACGTTTAAATGAAGTGGGATTATGGGTGGAAAAGAAAAGTTCCCCGCTTCCAAATACGAAATCATATTTGGATACACATTTGTGGGTTGCACCTGTGGTCTTGATTGCGAGCGAAGACGTGTCGTTCTTGGGCCGCCTTTTCCCAACTCCGGGTCCCTTTCTAGGCCCACGTTTGAACAGAGTGGGATTATGGGTGGAACAGAAAAGTTCCACGCATCCAAATATGGAATCATATTTAAATGTCCACTTGAGGGTTGCACCCGTGGTCTTAATTGCGCACTAGGACGTGTGGTTCTTGGGCCGCTTTTTCCTAGCTCTATGTCCCATTCTAGGCCCATGTTTGAACAAAGTGGGATTATGGGTCGAAAAGCAAAGTTCCCTGCTTCCAAATATGGAAACATATTTTTATACCCATTTGAGGGTTGCACCCGTGGCCTAACTTGCGAGCGAAGACCTTTGGTTCTTGCACTATTTTTTTCCAACTTCAGGTCCCGTTCTAGGCCCGTGTTTAAATGGATTGGGATTATGGGTGGAAAAGAAAAGTTCCCCACTTCCAAATGTGGAATCATATTTGGATACCAATTTGAGGGTTGCACACATGGTCTTGATTGTGAGCGAAGATGTGTGGTTCTTGAGTCGCATTTTCCCAACTTCGGGTCTCGTTCTAGGCCCATGTTTGAATGGAGTGGGATTATGGGTAGAAAAGAAAAGTTCTCCGCTTCCAAACATGGAATCATATTTGGATACCCATTTGAGGGTGGAACCCATGCTCTGGATTGTGACCGAAGACGTGTGGTTCTTGGGTTGCTTTTCCCCAACTCCAAGTCTCGTTCTAGGCCCACGTTTGAATGGAGAGGGATTATGGGTGTAAAAGAAAAGCTCCCTGCTTCCAAATATGGAACCATTTTTGGATACCCATTTGAGGTTTGAACCCATTGTATTGATCATGAGGGAAGACGTGTGGTTCTTGGGCCGCTTTTTCCCAACTATGGGTCCCATTCTAGGCCCATGTTTGAACGGAGTGGGATTATCTGTGGAAAAGAAACGTTCCTCACTTCCAAATATGGAATCATATTTGGATTCCTATTTGAGGGTTGCACTCGTGGTCTTGATTGCGACCGAAGACATCTGGTTCTTGGGCGGCTTTTTCCCAACTCTGGGTCCCATTCTGGGCCCACATTTGAACGGAGTGGGATTATGGGTGGAAAAGAAAACTTCCCCGTTTCCAAATATGGAATCATATTTGGATACCCATTTGAGGGTTGCACGCATGGTCTTGATTGTGAGCGAAGAAGTGTTGTTCTTGGGCTTCTTTTTCTCAACTACGTGTCCATTTCTAGGACCACGTTTGAACGTAGTGGGATTATGGGTGGAAAAGCAAAGTTCCTCGCTTCCAAATATGGAATCATATTAGGATACCCATTTTAGGGTTGCACCCGTGGTCTTGATTGCGAGTGAAGACATGTGGTTGTTGGGCTGTTTTTTATCAACACCGGGTCCCGTTCTAGGCCCACGTTTGAACGGAGTGGGATTATATGTGGAAAAGAAAATTTCCCCGCTTCCAAATATGAAATCATATTTGGATACCCATTTGAGGGCTGCACATGTGGTCTTGATTGGGAAAGAAGAAGTTTGGTTCTTGAGCCGCATTTTCTCAACTCTGGCTCACGTTCTAGGCAAACGTTTGAACGGAATGGGATTATGGGTGGAAAAGAAAAGTTCATCGCTTCCAAATATGGAATCATATTTGGATTCCCATTTGAGGGCTGCATCCATGGTGAGAGCGAAGACATCTGGTTCTTGGGCCGCTTTTTCCCAACTCTGGGTCCTGTTCTAGGCCCAAGTCTGAACGAAGTGGGATTATGGGTGGAAACGAAAACTTCTTCGCTTCCAAATATGGAATCATATTTGGATACTCATTTGAGGGTTGCACCCTTGGTCTTGATTGCGAGCGAAGACGTGTGATTCTTGGGTCTCTTTTTCCCAACTCTGGGTCTCGTTCTAGTCCCACATTTGAACGAAGTGGGATTATGGAGGGAAAAGCAAAGTTCCCCTCTTCCAAATATGGAATCATATTTGGATACCCATTTGAGGGTTGCACCCGTGGTCTTGATTGTGAGCGAAGAAGTGTGGTTCTTGGACCACATTTTCTCAACTTTGTGTCACGTTCTACGCCCACATTTGAACGGAGTGGGATTATGGGTGGAAAAGCAAAGTTCCCCGCTTCCAAATATGGAATCATATTTGGATACCCATTAGAGGATTGCACACATTGTATTGATTGTGAGCGAAGACGTGTGGCTCTTCGGCCGCTTTTTCTCAACTCTGTGTCCCATTCTAGACCCATGTTTGAACGGAGTGGAATTATGGGTGGAACGGAAAAGTTCCTCGCTTCCAAATATGGAATCATATTTGGATACCCCTTTGAGGGTTGCACGCATGATCTTGATTACGAGCAAAGACATGTGGTTCTTTGGCCACGTTTTCTCAACTTCGGGTCACAGTCTAGGCCCACGTTTGAACGGAGTGGTATTATGGGTGGAAAAGAAAAATTATCAGCTTCCAAATATGGAATCATATTTGGATTCCCATTTGAGGGTTGCACCCATGTAGAGAGCAAAGATATGTGGTTCTTGGCCCACTTTTTCCTACTTCCAGGTCTCGTTCTAGGCCCACGTTTGAATGAAGTGGGAATATGGGTGGAAAAACAAAGTTCCCCACTTCCAAATATGGAATCATATTTGGATACCCATTTGAGGGTTGCACCTGTGGTCTTGATTGTGAGTGAAGACGTGTGGTTCTTGGGATGCTTTTTCTAAACTTCTGGTCCCGTTCTAGGCCCACGTTTGAACGGAGTGGGATTATGGGTGGAAAAGCAAAGTTCCCTGCTTCCAAATATGGAATCATATTTGGATACCCATTTGAGGGTTGCACAGGTGGTCTTGATTGCAAGCAAAGACGTGTCGTTCTTGGGCCTCTTTTTCCCAACTCCAGGTCTCGTTTTAGGCCCAAGTTTGAACGAAGTGGGATTATGGTTGGAAAAGCAAAGTTCCCCACTTCCAAATATGGAATAATATTTAGATAACCCATTTGAGGGTTGCACCCATGGTCTTGATTGCGAGCGAAGACGTGTGGCTCTTAGGCCACTTTTTCCCAACTTTGGGTCCCGTTCTAGGCCCACGTTTGAACAAAGTGGGATTATGGGTGGAAAAGAAAAGTTCCTGCTTCCAAATATGGAATCATATTTGGATACCCATTTGAGGATGTCAATTGTGGTACAAGCAAAGACGTCTGGTTCTTGGGCCTCTTTTTCCCAACTCCGGGTCCTGTTCTAGGCCCACGTTTGAACGAAGTGGGATTATGGGTGGAAAAGAAAAGTTCCTCGCCTCCAAATATGGAATCATATTTGGATACCCATTTCAGGATTGCACCCGTTGTCTTGATTGCAAGTGAAGACGTGTGGTTCTTGGGCCTCTTTTTCCCAACTNTTGCACACGTTGTCTTGATTGCGAGCAAAGACGTGTGGCTCTTCGGCCGCTTTTTCTCAACTCTATGTCCCATTCTAGACCCATGTTTGAACGAAGTGGAATTATGGGTGGAACGGAAAAGTTCTCGCTTCCAAATATGGAATCATATTTGGATACCCATTTGAGGGTTGCACGCATGATCTTGATTGCGAGCAAAGATGTGTGGTTCTTTGGCCATGTTTTCTCAACTCTGGGTCACATTCTAGGCCCACGTTTGAATGGAGTGGTATTATGGGTGGAAAAGAAAAATTATCATCTTCCAAATATGGAATCATATTTGGATTCCCATTTGAGGGTTGCACTCGTGGTGTGAGCAAAGATGTGTGGTTCTTGGCCCGCTTTTTCCTACTTCTGGGTCTCGTTCTAGGCCCACGTTTGAACGAAGTGGGAATATGGGTGGAAAAACAAAGTTCCCCACTTCCAAATATGGAATCATATTTGGATACCCATTTGAGGGTTGCACCTGTGGTCTTGATTGCGAGTGAAGACGTGTGGTTCTTGGGACGAGTTTTCTCAACTATGAGTCCCGTTCTAGGCCCACATTTGAATGGAGTGGGATTATGGGTGGAAAAGCAAATTTCCCTGCTTCCAAATATGGAATCATATTTGGATCCCCATTTGAGGGTTGCACAGGTGGTCTTGATTGCGAGCAAAGACGTGTCAATCTTGGGCCTCTTTTTCCCAACTGCGGGTCCTGTTTTAGGCCCAAGTTTGAACGAAGTGGGATTATGGGTGGAAAATCAAAGTTCCCCACTTCCAAATATGGAATAATATTTGGATAACCCATTTGAGGGTTGCACCCGTGGTCTTGATTGCGAGCGAAGACGTGTGGCTCTTAGGCTGCTTTTTCCCAACTTTGGGTCTCATTCTAGGCCAATGTTTGAACGAAGTGGGATTATGGGTGGAAAAGCAAAGTTCCCGCTTCCAAATATGGAATCATATTTGGATACCCATTTCAGGATGTCAACTGTGGTACACGCGAAGACGTCTGGTTCTTGGGCCTTTTTTCCCAACTCTGGGTCCTGTTCTAGGCCCACGTTTGAAGGAAGTGGGATTATGGGTGGAAAATAAATGTTCCTCGTTTCCAAATATGGAATCATATTTGGATACCCATTTCAGGATTACACCCGTTGTCTTGATTGCAAGCGAAGACGTGTGGTTCTTGGGCCTCTTTTTCCCAACTCTGTGTCTTGTTCTAGGCCCACATTTGAACGAAGTGGGATTATGGTTGGAAAAGCAAAGTTCCTTGCTTCTGAATACGAAATCGTTTTTGGATACCCATTTGTGGGCTGCACCCATGGTCTTGATTGTGAGCGAAGATGTGTGGTTCTTGGGCCGCCTTTTCCCAACTCTGGGTCCCTTTCTAGGCCCAGGTTTCAACGGAGTGGGATTATGGGTGGAAAAGCAAAGTTCCAGGCATCCAAATATGGATTCCTATTTAAATACCCATTTTAGGGTTGCACCCATGGTCTTGATTGCGAGCGAAGACGTGTGGTTCTTGGGATACTTTTTCTCAACTTTAGGTCACGTTCTAGGCACACGTTTGAACGGAGTGGGATTATGGGTGGAAAAGCAAAGTTCCCCGCTTCCAAATATGGAATCATATTTGGATACCCATTAGAGGATTGCACGTGTTGTCTTGATTGCGAGCGAAGACGTGTGGCTCTTGAGCCTCTTTTTCTCAACTCGGTGTCTCGTTCTAGACCCATGTTTGAACGGAGTGGGATTATGGGTGGAAAGGAACATTTCCTCGCTTCCAAATATGGAATCATATTTGGATACCCATTGGAGGGTTGCATGCATGATCTTGATTGCAAGCAAAGACGTGCGGTTCTTTGGCCGCATTTTCTAAACTTCGGGTCACGTTCTAGGCCCACATTTGAAAAGAATGGGATTATGGATGGAAAAGAAAAATTCCCCACTTCCAAATATGGAATCATATTTGGATTCCCATTTGACGGTTGCACCCATGGTGCAAGCAAAGATGTGTGGCTCTTGGCCTTCTTTTTCCTAACTACGAGTCTCGTTCTAGGCCCAAGTTTGAATGAAGTGAGATTTTGGGTGGAAAAGCAAAGTTATTCGCTTCCAAATATGGAATCATATTTGGATGCCCATTTGAGGGTTGCACCTATGGTCTTGATTGTGAGCGAAGACGTGTGGTTCTTGGGATGCTTTTTCTCAACTCCAGGTCCCGTTCTAGGCCCACATTTGAACAAAGTGGGATTATGGGTGGAAAATAAAAGTTCCCTACTTCCAAATATGGAGTTATATTTGGATACCCATTTGAGGGTTGCCCACATGGTCTTTATTGCGAGCAAAGATGTGTGGTTCTTGGGCCGCTTTTCCCAAACTCTGGGTCCCTTTTCTAGGCCCAACTTTCAACGAAGTGGGATTATGGGTGGAAAAGCAAAGTTCCCCACTTCCAAATATGGAATCATATTTGGATACTGATTTGAGGGTTGGACCCATGGTCTTGATTGTGAGCGAAGACGTGTGGCTCGTGGGCCGCGTTTTCCCAACTTTGGGTCCCGTTCTAGGCCCACGTTTGAACGAAGTGGGATTATGGGTGGAAAACAAAAGTTCCCCACTTCCAAATATGGAATCATATTTGGATACCCATTTGAGCATTGCAACCGTGGTGCAAGAGAAGACGTGTGGTTCTTGGGCCTCTTTTTCCCAACTCCGGGTCCTGTTCTAGGCCCACTTTTTGAACGAAGTGGGATTATGAGTAGAAAAGCAAAGTTCCTCGCTTCCAAATATGGAATCATATTTGGATACCTATTTCAGGGTTGCACCCATGATTTTGATTGCGAGCGAAGACGTGTGGTTCTTATGCCGCTTTTTCCCAACTCTTGATCTCTTTCTAGGCCCACGTTTAAATGAAGTGGGATTATGGGTGGAAAAGAAAAGTTCCCCGCTTCCAAATACGAAATCATATTTGGATACACATTTGTGGGTTGCACCTGTGGTCTTGATTGCGAGCGAAGACGTGTCGTTCTTGGGCCGCCTTTTCCCAACTCCGGGTCCCTTTCTAGGCCCACGTTTGAACAGAGTGGGATTATGGGTGGAAAAGAAAAGTTCCACGCATCCAAATATGGAATCATATTTAAATGTCCACTTGAGGGTTGCACCCGTGGTCTTAATTGCGCGCTAGGACGTGTGGTTCTTGGGCCGCTTTTTCCTAGCTCTATGTCCCATTCTAGGCCCACGTTTGAACAGAGTGGGATTATGGGTCGAAAAGCAAAGTTCCCTGCTTCCAAATATGGAAACATATTTTTATACCCATTTGAGGGTTGCACCCGTGGCCTAATTTGCGAGCGAAGACCTTTGGTTCTTGCACTATTTTTTTCCAACTTCAGGTCTCGTTCTAGGCCCCTGTTTAAATGGATTGGGATTATGGGTGGAAAAGAAAAGTTCCCCACTTCCAAATGTGGAATCATATTTGGATACCAATTTGAGGGTTGCACACATGGTCTTGATTGTGAGCGAATACGTGTGGTTCTTGAGTCGCATTTTCCCAACTTCGGGTCTCGTTCTAGGCCCATGTTTGAATGGAGTGGGATTATGGGTAGAAAAGAAAAGTTACCCGCTTCCAAACATGGAATCATATTTGGATACCCATTTGAGGGTGGAACCCATGCTCTGGATTGTGACCGAAGACGTGTGGTTCTTGGGTTGCTTTTCCCCAACTCCAAGTCTCGTTCTAGGCCCACGTTTGAATGGAGAGGGATTATGGGTGTAAAAGAAAAGCTCCCTGCTTCCAAATATGGAACCATTTTTGGATACCCATTTGAGGTTTGAACCCATTGTATTGATCATGAGGGAAGACGTGTGGTTCTTGGGCCGCTTTTTCCCAACTATGGGTCCCATTCTAGGCCCATGTTTGAACGGAGTGGGATTATCTGTGGAAAAGAAACGTTCCTCACTTCCAAATATGGAATCATATTTGGATTCCTATTTGAGGGTTGCACTCGTGGTCTTGATTGCGACCGAAGACATCTGGTTCTTGGGCGGCTTTTTCCCAACTCTGGGTCCCATTCTGGGCCCACATTTGAACGGAGTGGGATTATGGGTGGAAAAGAAAACTTCCCCGTTTCCAAATATGGAATCATATTTGGATACCCATTTGAGGGTTGCACGCATGGTCTTGATTGTGAGCGAAGAAGTGTTGTTCTTGGGCTTCTTTTTCTCAACTACGTGTCCATTTCTAGGACCACGTTTGAACGTAGTGGGATTATGGGTGGAAAAGCAAAGTTCCTCGCTTCCAAATATGGAATCATATTAGGATACCCATTTTAGGGTTGCACCCGTGGTCTTGATTGCGAGTGAAGACATGTGGTTGTTGGGCTGTTTTTTATCAACACCGGGTCCCGTTCTAGGCCCACGTTTGAACGGAGTGGGATTATATGTGGAAAAGAAAATTTCCCCGCTTCCAAATATGAAATCATATTTGGATACCCATTTGAGGGCTGCACATGTGGTCTTGATTGGGAAAGAAGAAGTTTGGTTCTTGAGCCGCATTTTCTCAACTCTGGCTCACGTTCTAGGCAAACGTTTGAACGGAATGGGATTATGGGTGGAAAAGAAAAGTTCATCGCTTCCAAATATGGAATCATATTTGGATTCCCATTTGAGGGCTGCATCCATGGTGAGAGCGAAGACATCTGGTTCTTGGGCCGCTTTTTCCCAACTCTGGGTCCTGTTCTAGGCCCAAGTCTGAACGAAGTGGGATTATGGGTGGAAACGAAAACTTCTTCGCTTCCAAATATGGAATCATATTTGGATACTCATTTGAGGGTTGCACCCTTGGTCTTGATTGCGAGCGAAGACGTGTGATTCTTGGGTCTCTTTTTCCCAACTCTGGGTCTCGTTCTAGTCCCACATTTGAACGAAGTGGGATTATGGAGGGAAAAGCAAAGTTCCCCTCTTCCAAATATGGAATCATATTTGGATACCCATTTGAGGGTTGCACCCGTGGTCTTGATTGTGAGCGAAGAAGTGTGGTTCTTGGACCACATTTTCTCAACTTTGTGTCACGTTCTACGCCCACATTTGAACGGAGTGGGATTATGGGTGGAAAAGCAAAGTTCCCCGCTTCCAAATATGGAATCATATTTGGATACCCATTAGAGGATTGCACACATTGTATTGATTGTGAGCGAAGACGTGTGGCTCTTCGGCCGCTTTTTCTCAACTCTGTGTCCCATTCTAGACCCATGTTTGAACGGAGTGGAATTATGGGTGGAACGGAAAAGTTCCTCGCTTCCAAATATGGAATCATATTTGGATACCCCTTTGAGGGTTGCACGCATGATCTTGATTACGAGCAAAGACATGTGGTTCTTTGGCCACGTTTTCTCAACTTCGGGTCACAGTCTAGGCCCACGTTTGAACGGAGTGGTATTATGGGTGGAAAAGAAAAATTATCAGCTTCCAAATATGGAATCATATTTGGATTCCCATTTGAGGGTTGCACCCATGTAGAGAGCAAAGATATGTGGTTCTTGGCCCACTTTTTCCTACTTCCAGGTCTCGTTCTAGGCCCACGTTTGAATGAAGTGGGAATATGGGTGGAAAAACAAAGTTCCCCACTTCCAAATATGGAATCATATTTGGATACCCATTTGAGGGTTGCACCTGTGGTCTTGATTGTGAGTGAAGACGTGTGGTTCTTGGGATGCTTTTTCTAAACTTCTGGTCCCGTTCTAGGCCCACGTTTGAACGGAGTGGGATTATGGGTGGAAAAGCAAAGTTCCCTGCTTCCAAATATGGAATCATATTTGGATACCCATTTGAGGGTTGCACAGGTGGTCTTGATTGCAAGCAAAGACGTGTCGTTCTTGGGCCTCTTTTTCCCAACTCCAGGTCTCGTTTTAGGCCCAAGTTTGAACGAAGTGGGATTATGGTTGGAAAAGCAAAGTTCCCCACTTCCAAATATGGAATAATATTTAGATAACCCATTTGAGGGTTGCACCCATGGTCTTGATTGCGAGCGAAGACGTGTGGCTCTTAGGCCACTTTTTCCCAACTTTGGGTCCCGTTCTAGGCCCACGTTTGAACAAAGTGGGATTATGGGTGGAAAAGAAAAGTTCCTGCTTCCAAATATGGAATCATATTTGGATACCCATTTGAGGATGTCAATTGTGGTACAAGCAAAGACGTCTGGTTCTTGGGCCTCTTTTTCCCAACTCCGGGTCCTGTTCTAGGCCCACGTTTGAACGAAGTGGGATTATGGGTGGAAAAGAAAAGTTCCTCGCCTCCAAATATGGAATCATATTTGGATACCCATTTCAGGATTGCACCCGTTGTCTTGATTGCAAGTGAAGACGTGTGGTTCTTGGGCCTCTTTTTCCCAACTNTTTTCCCAACTCTGTGTCTTGTTCTAGGCCCACATTTGAATGAAGTGGGATTATGGTTGGAAAAGCAAAGTTCCTCGCTTCCGAATATGAAATCGTTTTTGGATACCCATTTGTGGGTTGCACCCGTGGTCTTAATTGTGAGCGAAGATGTGTGGTTCTTGGGCCGCCTTTTCCCAACTCTGGGTCCCTTTCTAGGCCCAGGTTTCAACGGAGTGGGATTATGGGTGGAAAAGCAAATTTCCAGGCATCCAAATATGGATTCCTATTTAAATACCCATTTTAGGGTTGCACCCATGGTCTTGATTGAGAGTGAAGACGTGTGGTTCTTGGGCTGCTTTTTCTCAACTTTAGGTCACGTTCTAGGCACACGTTTGAAAGGAGTGGGATTATGGGTGGAAAAGCAAAGTTCCCCGCTTCCAAATATGGAATCATATTTGGATACCCATTAGAGGATTGCACGTGTTGTCTTGATTGCAAGCGAAGACGTGTGGCTCTTGAGCCTCTTTTTCTCAACTCGGTGTCTCGTTCTAGACCCATGTTTGAACGGAGTGGGATTATGGGTGGAAAGGAAGATTTCCYCGCTTCCAAAYATGGAATCATATTTGGATACCCATTTGAGGGTGGAACCCATGCTCTGGATTGTGACCGAAGACGTGTGGTTCTTGGGTTGCTTTTCCCCAACTCCAAGTCTCGTTCTAGGCCCACGTTTGAATGGAGAGGGATTATGGGTGTAAAAGAAAAGCTCCCTGCTTCCAAATATGGAACCATTTTTGGATACCCATTTGAGGTTTGAACCCATTGTATTGATCATGAGGGAAGACGTGTGGTTCTTGGGCCGCTTTTTCCCAACTATGGGTCCCATTCTAGGCCCATGTTTGAACGGAGTGGGATTATCTGTGGAAAAGAAACGTTCCTCACTTCCAAATATGGAATCATATTTGGATTCCTATTTGAGGGTTGCACTCGTGGTCTTGATTGCGACCGAAGACATCTGGTTCTTGGGCGGCTTTTTCCCAACTCTGGGTCCCATTCTGGGCCCACATTTGAACGGAGTGGGATTATGGGTGGAAAAGAAAACTTCCCCGTTTCCAAATATGGAATCATATTTGGATACCCATTTGAGG
This sequence comes from Picea glauca, assembly GCA_000966675.3. Classification (NCBI taxonomy): domain Eukaryota; kingdom Viridiplantae; phylum Streptophyta; class Pinopsida; order Pinales; family Pinaceae; genus Picea; species Picea glauca. The sequence continues at coordinate 30,748 of JZKD02S1917268.1, forward strand.
GTTGCACGCATGGTCTTGATTGTGAGCGAAGAAGTGTTGTTCTTGGGCTTCTTTTTCTCAACTACGTGTCCATTTCTAGGACCACGTTTGAACGTAGTGGGATTATGGGTGGAAAAGCAAAGTTCCTCGCTTCCAAATATGGAATCATATTAGGATACCCATTTTAGGGTTGCACCCGTGGTCTTGATTGCGAGTGAAGACATGTGGTTGTTGGGCTGTTTTTTATCAACACCGGGTCCCGTTCTAGGCCCACGTTTGAACGGAGTGGGATTATATGTGGAAAAGAAAATTTCCCCGCTTCCAAATATGAAATCATATTTGGATACCCATTTGAGGGCTGCACATGTGGTCTTGATTGGGAAAGAAGAAGTTTGGTTCTTGAGCCGCATTTTCTCAACTCTGGCTCACGTTCTAGGCAAACGTTTGAACGGAATGGGATTATGGGTGGAAAAGAAAAGTTCATCGCTTCCAAATATGGAATCATATTTGGATTCCCATTTGAGGGCTGCATCCATGGTGAGAGCGAAGACATCTGGTTCTTGGGCCGCTTTTTCCCAACTCTGGGTCCTGTTCTAGGCCCAAGTCTGAACGAAGTGGGATTATGGGTGGAAACGAAAACTTCTTCGCTTCCAAATATGGAATCATATTTGGATACTCATTTGAGGGTTGCACCCTTGGTCTTGATTGCGAGCGAAGACGTGTGATTCTTGGGTCTCTTTTTCCCAACTCTGGGTCTCGTTCTAGTCCCACATTTGAACGAAGTGGGATTATGGAGGGAAAAGCAAAGTTCCCCTCTTCCAAATATGGAATCATATTTGGATACCCATTTGAGGGTTGCACCCGTGGTCTTGATTGTGAGCGAAGAAGTGTGGTTCTTGGACCACATTTTCTCAACTTTGTGTCACGTTCTACGCCCACATTTGAACGGAGTGGGATTATGGGTGGAAAAGCAAAGTTCCCCGCTTCCAAATATGGAATCATATTTGGATACCCATTAGAGGATTGCACACATTGTATTGATTGTGAGCGAAGACGTGTGGCTCTTCGGCCGCTTTTTCTCAACTCTGTGTCCCATTCTAGACCCATGTTTGAACGGAGTGGAATTATGGGTGGAACGGAAAAGTTCCTCGCTTCCAAATATGGAATCATATTTGGATACCCCTTTGAGGGTTGCACGCATGATCTTGATTACGAGCAAAGACATGTGGTTCTTTGGCCACGTTTTCTCAACTTCGGGTCACAGTCTAGGCCCACGTTTGAACGGAGTGGTATTATGGGTGGAAAAGAAAAATTATCAGCTTCCAAATATGGAATCATATTTGGATTCCCATTTGAGGGTTGCACCCATGTAGAGAGCAAAGATATGTGGTTCTTGGCCCACTTTTTCCTACTTCCAGGTCTCGTTCTAGGCCCACGTTTGAATGAAGTGGGAATATGGGTGGAAAAACAAAGTTCCCCACTTCCAAATATGGAATCATATTTGGATACCCATTTGAGGGTTGCACCTGTGGTCTTGATTGTGAGTGAAGACGTGTGGTTCTTGGGATGCTTTTTCTAAACTTCTGGTCCCGTTCTAGGCCCACGTTTGAACGGAGTGGGATTATGGGTGGAAAAGCAAAGTTCCCTGCTTCCAAATATGGAATCATATTTGGATACCCATTTGAGGGTTGCACAGGTGGTCTTGATTGCAAGCAAAGACGTGTCGTTCTTGGGCCTCTTTTTCCCAACTCCAGGTCTCGTTTTAGGCCCAAGTTTGAACGAAGTGGGATTATGGTTGGAAAAGCAAAGTTCCCCACTTCCAAATATGGAATAATATTTAGATAACCCATTTGAGGGTTGCACCCATGGTCTTGATTGCGAGCGAAGACGTGTGGCTCTTAGGCCACTTTTTCCCAACTTTGGGTCCCGTTCTAGGCCCACGTTTGAACAAAGTGGGATTATGGGTGGAAAAGAAAAGTTCCTGCTTCCAAATATGGAATCATATTTGGATACCCATTTGAGGATGTCAATTGTGGTACAAGCAAAGACGTCTGGTTCTTGGGCCTCTTTTTCCCAACTCCGGGTCCTGTTCTAGGCCCACGTTTGAACGAAGTGGGATTATGGGTGGAAAAGAAAAGTTCCTCGCCTCCAAATATGGAATCATATTTGGATACCCATTTCAGGATTGCACCCGTTGTCTTGATTGCAAGTGAAGACGTGTGGTTCTTGGGCCTCTTTTTCCCAACTTTGTGTCTTGTTCTAGGCCTACATTTGAACGAAGTGGGATTATGGTTGGAAAAGCAAATTTCCCCACTTCCAAATACAAAATCATATTTGGACACCCATTTGTGTGTTGCACCCGTGGTCTTGATTGTGAGCGAAGACGTGTGGTTCTTGGGCCACCTTTTCCCAACTTTGGGTCCCTTTCTAGGCCCACGTTTGAACGGAGTGGGATTATGGGTGGAAAATCAAAGTTCCAGGCATCCAAATATGGATTCATATTTAAATACCCATTTAAGGGTTGCACCCGTGGTCTTGATTGCGAACGAAGACGTATGGTTCTTGGGATGCTTTTTCTCAACATCGGGTCACATTCTAGGCACACGTTTGAACGGAGTGGGATTATGGGTGGAAAAGCAAAGTTCCCCGCTTCCATATATGGAATCATATTTGGATACCCATTAGAGGATTGCACGCGTTGTCTTGATTGCGAGCGAAGACATGTGGCTCTTGGGCCTCTTTTTCTCAACTCGGTTTCTCGTTCTAGACCTATGTTTGAACGGAGTGGGATTATGGGTGGAAAGGAAAATTTCCTCGCTTCCAAATATGGAATCATATTTGGATACCCATTTGAGGGTTGCATGCGTGATCTTGATTGCAAGCAAAGGTGTGCAGTTCTTTGGCCGCATCTTCTCAACTCCGGGTCACGTTCTAGGCCCATGTTTGAACGAAATGGGATTATGGATGGAAAAGAAAAATTCCCCACTTCCAAATATGGAATCATATTTGGATTCCCATTTGACGGTTGCACCCGTGGTGTGAGTGAAGATGTGTGGCTCTTGGCCTTCTTTTTCCTAACTATGAGTCTCATTCTAGGCCCAAGTTCGAATGAAGTGAGATTTTGGGTGGAAAAGCAAAGTTCTCCGCTTCCAAATATGGAATCATATTTGGATACCCATTTGAGGGTTGCACCTATGGTCTTGATTACGAGCGAAGACGTGTGGTTCCTGGGATGCTTTTTCTCAACTCCGGGTCCTGTTCTAGGCCCACATTTGAACGGAGTGGGATTATGGGTGGAAAAGCAAATTTCCCTACTTCCAAATATGGAGTTATATTTGGATACCCATTTGAGGGTTGTATATGTGGTCTTTATTGCGAGCAAAGATGTGTGGTTCTTGGGCCGCTTTTTCCCAACTCCGGGTCCCTTTTCTAGGCCCAAGTTTGAACGAAGTGGGATTATGGGTGGAAAAGCAAAGTTCCCCACTTCCAAATATGGAATCATATTTGGATACCCATTTGAGGGTTGGACCCTTGGTCTTGATTGTGAGCGAAGACGTGTGGCTCTTGGGCCGCTTTTTCCCAACTTTGGGTCTCGTTCTAGGCCCACGTTTGAACGAAGTGGGATTATGGATGGAAAACAAAATTTCCCTGCTTCGAAATATGGAATCATATTTGAATACCCATTTGAGCATTGCAACCGTGGTGCAAGAGAAGACATGTGGTTCTTGGGCCTCTTTTTCCCAACTCCGGGTCCTGTTCTAGGCCCACTTTTTGAACGAAGTGGGATTATGGGTGGAAAATAAAAGTTCTTCGCTTCCAAATATGGAATCATATTTTGATACCTATTTCAGGGTTGCACCCATGATTTTGATTGCGAGCGAAGACGTGTGGTTCTTAGGCCACTTTTTCCCAACTCCTAGTCTCTTTCTAGGCCCACGTTTGAATGAAGTGGGATTATGGGTGGAAAAGAAAAGTTCCTCGCTTCCAAATACGAAATCATATTTGGATACCCATTTGTGGGTTGCACCTGTGGTCTTGATTGCGAGCGAAGACGTGTCGTTCTTGGGCCACATTTTCCCAACTACGGGTCACTTTCTAGGCCCATGTTTGAACGGAGTGAGATTATGGGTGGAAAATAAAAGTTCCACGCATCCAAATATGGAATCACATTTAAATGCCCACTTGAGGGTTGCACCTGTGGTCTTAATTGCGCGCTAGGACGTGTGATTCTTTGGCTTCTGTTTCCTAGATCCATGTCCCATTCTAGGCCCACTTTTGAACAAAGTGGGATTCGGGGTCGAAAAGCAAAGTTCCCTGCTTCCAAATATGGAAACATATTTTGATACCCATTTGAGGGTTGCACCCGTGGCCTAATTTGCGAGCGAAGACCTTTGGTTCTTGGGNCCGCTTCCAAACATGGAATCATATTTGGATACCCATTTGAGGGTGGAACCCATGCTCTGGATTGTGACCGAAGACGTGTGGTTCTTGGGTTGCTTTTCCCCAACTCCAAGTCTCGTTCTAGGCCCACGTTTGAATGGAGAGGGATTATGGGTGTAAAAGAAAAGCTCCCTGCTTCCAAATATGGAACCATTTTTGGATACCCATTTGAGGTTTGAACCCATTGTATTGATCATGAGGGAAGACGTGTGGTTCTTGGGCCGCTTTTTCCCAACTATGGGTCCCATTCTAGGCCCATGTTTGAACGGAGTGGGATTATCTGTGGAAAAGAAACGTTCCTCACTTCCAAATATGGAATCATATTTGGATTCCTATTTGAGGGTTGCACTCGTGGTCTTGATTGCGACCGAAGACATCTGGTTCTTGGGCGGCTTTTTCCCAACTCTGGGTCCCATTCTGGGCCCACATTTGAACGGAGTGGGATTATGGGTGGAAAAGAAAACTTCCCCGTTTCCAAATATGGAATCATATTTGGATACCCATTTGAGGGTTGCACGCATGGTCTTGATTGTGAGCGAAGAAGTGTTGTTCTTGGGCTTCTTTTTCTCAACTACGTGTCCATTTCTAGGACCACGTTTGAACGTAGTGGGATTATGGGTGGAAAAGCAAAGTTCCTCGCTTCCAAATATGGAATCATATTAGGATACCCATTTTAGGGTTGCACCCGTGGTCTTGATTGCGAGTGAAGACATGTGGTTGTTGGGCTGTTTTTTATCAACACCGGGTCCCGTTCTAGGCCCACGTTTGAACGGAGTGGGATTATATGTGGAAAAGAAAATTTCCCCGCTTCCAAATATGAAATCATATTTGGATACCCATTTGAGGGCTGCACATGTGGTCTTGATTGGGAAAGAAGAAGTTTGGTTCTTGAGCCGCATTTTCTCAACTCTGGCTCACGTTCTAGGCAAACGTTTGAACGGAATGGGATTATGGGTGGAAAAGAAAAGTTCATCGCTTCCAAATATGGAATCATATTTGGATTCCCATTTGAGGGCTGCATCCATGGTGAGAGCGAAGACATCTGGTTCTTGGGCCGCTTTTTCCCAACTCTGGGTCCTGTTCTAGGCCCAAGTCTGAACGAAGTGGGATTATGGGTGGAAACGAAAACTTCTTCGCTTCCAAATATGGAATCATATTTGGATACTCATTTGAGGGTTGCACCCTTGGTCTTGATTGCGAGCGAAGACGTGTGATTCTTGGGTCTCTTTTTCCCAACTCTGGGTCTCGTTCTAGTCCCACATTTGAACGAAGTGGGATTATGGAGGGAAAAGCAAAGTTCCCCTCTTCCAAATATGGAATCATATTTGGATACCCATTTGAGGGTTGCACCCGTGGTCTTGATTGTGAGCGAAGAAGTGTGGTTCTTGGACCACATTTTCTCAACTTTGTGTCACGTTCTACGCCCACATTTGAACGGAGTGGGATTATGGGTGGAAAAGCAAAGTTCCCCGCTTCCAAATATGGAATCATATTTGGATACCCATTAGAGGATTGCACACATTGTATTGATTGTGAGCGAAGACGTGTGGCTCTTCGGCCGCTTTTTCTCAACTCTGTGTCCCATTCTAGACCCATGTTTGAACGGAGTGGAATTATGGGTGGAACGGAAAAGTTCCTCGCTTCCAAATATGGAATCATATTTGGATACCCCTTTGAGGGTTGCACGCATGATCTTGATTACGAGCAAAGACATGTGGTTCTTTGGCCACGTTTTCTCAACTTCGGGTCACAGTCTAGGCCCACGTTTGAACGGAGTGGTATTATGGGTGGAAAAGAAAAATTATCAGCTTCCAAATATGGAATCATATTTGGATTCCCATTTGAGGGTTGCACCCATGTAGAGAGCAAAGATATGTGGTTCTTGGCCCACTTTTTCCTACTTCCAGGTCTCGTTCTAGGCCCACGTTTGAATGAAGTGGGAATATGGGTGGAAAAACAAAGTTCCCCACTTCCAAATATGGAATCATATTTGGATACCCATTTGAGGGTTGCACCTGTGGTCTTGATTGTGAGTGAAGACGTGTGGTTCTTGGGATGCTTTTTCTAAACTTCTGGTCCCGTTCTAGGCCCACGTTTGAACGGAGTGGGATTATGGGTGGAAAAGCAAAGTTCCCTGCTTCCAAATATGGAATCATATTTGGATACCCATTTGAGGGTTGCACAGGTGGTCTTGATTGCAAGCAAAGACGTGTCGTTCTTGGGCCTCTTTTTCCCAACTCCAGGTCTCGTTTTAGGCCCAAGTTTGAACGAAGTGGGATTATGGTTGGAAAAGCAAAGTTCCCCACTTCCAAATATGGAATAATATTTAGATAACCCATTTGAGGGTTGCACCCATGGTCTTGATTGCGAGCGAAGACGTGTGGCTCTTAGGCCACTTTTTCCCAACTTTGGGTCCCGTTCTAGGCCCACGTTTGAACAAAGTGGGATTATGGGTGGAAAAGAAAAGTTCCTGCTTCCAAATATGGAATCATATTTGGATACCCATTTGAGGATGTCAATTGTGGTACAAGCAAAGACGTCTGGTTCTTGGGCCTCTTTTTCCCAACTCCGGGTCCTGTTCTAGGCCCACGTTTGAACGAAGTGGGATTATGGGTGGAAAAGAAAAGTTCCTCGCCTCCAAATATGGAATCATATTTGGATACCCATTTCAGGATTGCACCCGTTGTCTTGATTGCAAGTGAAGACGTGTGGTTCTTGGGCCTCTTTTTCCCAACTCTGTGTCTTGTTCTAGGCCTACATTTGAACGAAGTGGGATTATGGTTGGAAAAGCAAATTTCCCCACTTCCAAATACAAAATCATATTTGGACACCCATTTGTGTGTTGCACCCATGGTCTTGATTGAGAGCGAAGGCGTGTGGTTCTTGGGCCACCTTTTCCCAACTTTGGGTCCCTTTCTAGGCCCACGTTTGAACGGAGTGGGATTATGGGTGGAAAAGCAAAGTTCCAGGCATCCAAATATGGATTCATATTTAAATACCCATTTAAGGGTTGCACCCGTGGTCTTGATTGCGAACGAAGACGTATGGTTCTTGGGCTGCTTTTTCTCAACTTCGGGTCACGTTCTAGGCACACGTTTGAACGGAGTGGGATTATGGGTGGAAAAGAAAAGTTCCCCACTTCCAAATATGGAATCATATTTGGATACCCATTAGAGGATTGCACGCGTTGTCTTGATTGCGAGCGAAGACGTGTGGCTCTTGGGCCTCTTTTTCTCAACTCGGTTTCTCGTTCTAGACCTATGTTTGAACGGAGTGGGATTATGGGTGGAAAGGAAAATTTCCTCGCTTCCAAATATGGAATCATATTTGGATACCCATTTGAGGGTTGCATGCATGATCTTGATTGCAAGCAAAGGTGTGAAGTTCTTTGGCTGCATTTTCTCAACTCCGGGTCACGTTCTAGGCCCATGTTTGAACGAAATGGGATTATGGATGGAAAAGAAAAATTCCCCACTTCCAAATATGGAATCATATTTGGATTCCCATTTGACAGTTGCACCCGTGGTGTGAGTGAAGATGTGTGGCTCTTGGCCTTCTTTTTCCTAACTACGAGTCTCATTCTAGGCCCAAGTTTGAATGAAGTGAGATTTTGGGTGGAAAAGCAAAGTTCTCTGCTTCCAAATATGGAATCATATTTGGATACCCATTTGAGGGTTGCACCTATGGTCTTGATTACGAGCGAAGACGTGTGGTTCCTGGGATGCTTTTTCTCAACTTCGGGTCCTGTTCTAGGCCCACATTTGAACGGAGTGGGATTATGGGTGGAAAAGCAAAGTTCCCTACTTCCAAATATGGAGTTATATTTGGATACCCATTTGAGGGTTGTATATGTGGTATTTATTGCGAGCAAAGATGTGTGGTTCTTGGGACGCTTTTTCCCAACTCCGGGTCCCTTTTCTAGGCCCAAGTTTGAATGAAGTGGGATTATGGGTGGAAAAGCAAAGTTCCCCACTTCCAAATATGGAATCATATTTGGATACCCATTTGAGGGTTGGACCCATGGTCTTGGTTGTGAGCAAAGACGTGTGGCTCTTGGGCCACTTTTTCCCAACTTTGGGTCTCGTTCTAGGACCACGTTTGAACAAAGTGGGATTATGGATGGAAAACAAAAGTTCCCCACTTCGAAATATGGAATCATATTTGAATACCCATTTGAGCATTGCAACTGTGGTGCAAGAGAAGACATGTGGTTCTTGGGCCTCTTTTTCCCAACTCCGGGTCCTGTTCTAGGCCCACTTTTTGAACGAAGTGGGATTATGGGTGGAAAATAAAAGTTCCTCGCTTCCAAATATGGAATCATATTTTGATACCTATTTCAGGGTTGCACCCATGATTTTGATTGCGAGCGAAGACATGTGGTTCTTAGGCCACTTTTTCCCAACTCCTAGTCTCTTTCTAGGCCCACGTTTGAATGAAGTGGGATTATGGGTGGAAAAGAAAAGTTCCTCGCTTCCAAATACGAAATCATATTTGGATACCCATTTGTGGGTTGCACCTGTGGTCTTGATTGCGAGCGAAGACGTGTCGTTCTTGGGCCACATTTTCCCAACTACGGGTCACTTTCTAGGCCCATGTTTGAACGGAGTGAGATTATGGGTGGAAAATAAAAGTTCCACGCATCCAAATATGGAATCACATTTAAATGCCCACTTGAGGGTTGCACCTGTGGTCTTAATTGCGCGCTAGGACGTGTGATTCTTTGGCTTCTGTTTCCTAGATCCATGTCCCATTCTAGGCCCACTTTTGAACAAAGTGGGATTCGGGGTCGAAAAGCAAAGTTCCCTGCTTCCAAATATGGAAACATATTTTGATACCCATTTGAGGGTTGCACCCGTGGCCTAATTTGCGAGCGAAGACCTTTGGTTCTTGGGTTGTTTTTTCCCAACTTCAGGTCTCGTTCTAGGCCCGCGTTTGAACAGATTGGGATTATGGGTGGAAAAGAAAAGTTCCCCACTTCCAAATATGGAATCATATTTGGATACCCATTTGAGGGTTGCACTCGTGGTCTTGATTGCGAGCAAAGACATGTGGTTCTTGAGCCGCATTTTCCCAACTTCGGGTCTCGTTCTAGGCCCATGTTTGAACGGAGTGGGATTATGGGTGGAAAAGAAAAGTTCCCCGCTTCCAAACATGGAATCATATTTGGATACCCATTTGAGGGTTGCACCCATGCTCTGGATTGCGACCAAAGATGTGTGGTTCTTGGGCTGCTTTTCCCCAACTCCAAGTCTCGTTCTAGGCCCACGTTAGAATGGAGAGGGATTATGGGTGTAAAAGAAAATCTCCCCGCTTCCAAATATGGAACCATATTTGGATACCCATTTGAGGTTTGCACTCATGGTATTGATCGTGAGGGAAGACGTGTGGTTCTTGGGCCTCTTTTTCCCAACTCTGGGTCCCATTCTAGGCCCACATTTGAACCGAGTGGGATTATGGGTGGAAAAGAAAAGTTCCTCGCTTCCAAATATGGAATCATATTTAGATTCCTATTTGAGGGTTGCACTCATGGTCTTGATTGCGACCGAAGACATGTGGTTCTTTGGCATCTTTTTCCCAACTATGGGTCCCATTCTGGGCCCACATTTGAATGGAGTGGGATTATGGGTGGAAACGAAAACTTCCCCATTTCCAAATATCTAATAATATTTAGATACCCATTTGAGGGTTGCATGCATGGTCGTGATTGTGAGCGAAGAAGTGTGGTTCTTGGGCCACTTTTTCTCAACTACGTGTCCATTTCTAGGACCACGTTTGAACGTAGTGGGATTATGGGTGGAAAAGCAAAGTTTCCCACTTGCAAATCTGGAATCATATTAGGATACCCATTTTAGGGTTGCACCCGTGGTCTTGATTGTGAGCGAAGACATGTGGTTGTTGGGCTGCTTTTTATCAACACTGGATCCTATTCTAGGCCCACGTTTGAACGGAGTGGGATTATGGGTGGAAAAGAAAAGTTCCCCACTTCCAAATATGGAATCATATTTGGATACCCATTTGAGGGTTGCACATGTGGTCTTGATTGCGAGCGAAGACATGTGGTTCTTGGGTCACATTTTCTCAACTCTAGGTCACATTCTAGGAAAACGTTTGAAGGGAATGGGATTATGGGTGGAAAAGAAAAGTTCCTCGCTTCCAAATATGGAATCATATTTGGATTCCCATTTGAGGGTTGCACCCATGGTGCGAGCGAAGACATCTGGTTCTTGGGCCGCTTTTTCCCAACTTTGGGTCCCGTTCTAGGCCCACGTTTGAACGAAGTGGGATTATGGGTGGAAAAGAAAACTTCCTCTCTTCCAAATATGGAATCATATTTGGATACCCATTTGAGGGTTGCACCCTTGGTCTTGATTGCGAGCGAAGACGTGTGATTCTTGGGCCTCTTTTTCCCAACTTTGGGTCTCGTTCTAGTCCCACGTTTGAACGAAGTGGGATTATGGGTGGAAAAGAAAAGTTCCTCTCTTCCAAATATGGAATCATATTTGGATACCCATTTGAGGGTTGAACCCGTGGTCTTGATTGTGAGCGAAGAAGTGTTGTTCTTGGGCCTCTTTTTCCCAACTTCGGGTCTCGTTCTAGGCCCATGTTTGAACGAAGTGGGATTATGGGTGGAAAAGTAAAGTTCCCCTCTTCCAAAAATGGAATCATATTTGGATACCCATTTGAGGGTTGCACCCATGGTCTGGATTGCGAGTGAAGACGTGTGGTTCTTGTGCCGCTTTTTCCCAACTCCTGGTCCCGTTCTAGGCCCATGTTTGAACAGAGTGGGATTATGCGTGGAAAAGAAAATTTCTTCGCTTCCAAATATGGAATCATATTTGGATACCCTTTTGAGGGTTGCAAGTGTGGTCTTGATTGCAAGCGAAGACGTGTGGTTCTTGGGCCGCATTTTATCAACTTCGGGTCACGTTCGATGTCCACGTTTAAGCAGAGTGGGATTATGGGTCGAAAAGCAAAGTTCCCCACTTCAAAATATGGAATCATATTTGGATTCCCATTTGAGGGCTGCAGCCATGGTGCGAGCAAAGGCATGTGATTGTTGGGCCGCTTTTTCTCAACTCTGGGTCCCATTCTAGGCCCACGTTTGAACGAAGTGGGATTATGGGTGAAAAAGAAAAGTTCCTCTCTTCCAAATATGTAATCATATTTGGATACCCATTTCAGGGTTACACCCATGGTCTTGATTGCGAGAGAAGATCTGTGGTTCTTGGGCCGCTTTTTCCCAACTTCGCGTCTCGTTCTAAGCCCACATTTGAATGGAGTGGGATTATGGGTGGAAAAGCAAAGTTCCCCGCTTCCAAATATGAAATCATATTTGGATACCCATTTTAGGGTTGCACCAGTGGTCTTGATTGCGAGAGAAGGCATGTGTTTCTTCGGCCTCTTTTTCTCATCTTTGGGTCACGTTCTAGGCCCATGTTTGAACGAAGTGGGATTATGGGTGGAAAAGAAAAGTTCCTAGCTTCCAAATATGGAATCATATTTGGATACCCATTTGAGGGTTGCACCTGTGGTCTTGATTTTGAGCGAAGACGTGTGGTTCTTGGGACGCTTTTTCTCAACTTTGTGTCCCATTCTAGGCCCACGTTTGAATGGAGTGGGATTATGGGTGGAAGAGCAAAGTTCCCTACTTCCAAATATCTAATCATATTTGGATACCCATTTGAGGGTTGCACACGAGATCTTGATTGTGAACAAAGATGTGTGGTTCTTGGGCCGATTTTTCCCAACTTCGTGTCCCTTGTAGGCCCAAGTTTGAACAAAGTGGGATTATGCCTGGAAAGCAAAGATCCCCGATTCCAAATATGGAATCATATTTGGATACCCATTTGACGGTTGCACGCGTGGTCTTGATTGCGAGCGAAGACGTGTGGCTCTTGGGCCTCTTTTTCCCAACTCTGGGACCCGTTCTAGGCCCACATTTGAACGAAGTGAGATTAAGGGTGGAAAAGAAAAGTTCCCCACTTCCAAATATGGAATCATATTTGGATACCCATTTGAGGGTTGCAACTGTGGTGCAAGCGAAGACGTGTGGTTCTTCGGCCTCTTTTTCCCAACTCTGGGTCCTGTTCTAGGCCCACGTTTGAACGAAGCAGGATTATGGGTGGAAAAGAAAAGTTCCTCACTTCCAAATATGGAATCATATTTGGATACCCATTTGAGGGTTGCACATGTGGTCTTGATTGTGAGCGAAGACGTGTGGTTCTTGGGCCATTTTTTCCCAACTCCATGTCCCGTTCTAGGCCCATGTTTGAATGAAGTGGGATTATGGGTGGAAAAGCAAAGTTCCCTGCTTCCAAATACAAAATCATATTTGGATACCCATTTGTGGATTACGCCCGTGGTCCTGATTACAAGCGAAGACATGTGGTTCTTGGGCTGCCTTTTCCCAACTCTGGGACCTTTACTAGGCCCACGTTTGAACGGAGTGGGATTATGGTTGGAAAATTAAAGTTTCACACATCCAAATATGGAATCATATNGTTTGAACGAAGTGGGATTATGGGTGGAAAAGTAAAGTTCCCCTCTTCCAAAAATGGAATCATATTTGGATACCCATTTGAGGGTTGCACCCATGGTCTGGATTGTGAGCGAAGACGTATGGTTCTTGTGCCACTTTTTCCCAACTCCTGGTCCTGTTCTAGGCCCATGTTTGAATAGAGTGGGATTATGCATGGAAAAGAAAAGTTCTTCGCTTCCAAATATGGAATCATATTTGGATACCCATTTGAGGGTTGCAAGTGTGGTCTTGATTGCGAGCGAAGACGTGTGGTTCTTGGGCCGCATTTTATCAACTTCGGGTCACGTTCTATGTCCACGTTTGAGCAGAGTGGGATTATGGGTCGAAAAGCAAAGTTCCCCACTTCAAAATATGGAATCATATTTGGATTCCCATTTGAGGGCTGCAGCTATGGTGCGAGCAAAGGCATGTGATTGTTGGGCCGTTTTTTCTCAACTCTGGGTCCCATTCTAGGCCCACGTTTGAACGAAGTGGGATTATGGGTGAAAAAGAAAAGTTCCTCTCTTCCAAATATGTAATCATATTTGGATACCCCTTTCAGGGTTACACCCATGGTCTTGATTGTGAGAGAAGATATGTGGTTCTTGGGCCGCTTTTTCCCAACTTCGCGTCTCGTTCTAAGCCCACATTTGAACGGAGTGGGATTATGGGTGGAAAAGCAAAGTTCCCCGCTTCCAAATATGAAATCATATTTGGATACCCATTTTAGGGTTGCACCAGTGGTCTTGATTGCGAGAGAAGGCATGTGTTTCTTCGGCCTCTTTTTCTCATCTTTGGGTCACGTTCTAGGCCCATGTTTGAACGAAGTGGGATTATGGGTGGAAAAGAAAAGTTCCTAGCTTCCAAATATGGAATCATATTTGGATACCCATTTGAGGGTTGCACCTGTGGTCTTGATTTTGAGCGAAGACGTGTGGTTCTTGGGACGCTTTTTCTCAACTTTGTGTCCCATTCTAGGCCCACGTTTGAATGGAGTGGGATTATGGGTGGAAGAGCAAAGTTCCCTACTTCCAAATATCTAATCATATTTGGATACCCATTTGAGGGTTGCACACGAGATCTTGATTGTGAACAAAGATGTGTGGTTCTTGGGCCGATTTTTCCCAACTTCGTGTCCCTTGTAGGCCCAAGTTTGAACAAAGTGGGATTATGCCTGGAAAGCAAAGATCCCCGATTCCAAATATGGAATCATATTTGGATACCCATTTGACGGTTGCACGCGTGGTCTTGATTGCGAGCGAAGACGTGTGGCTCTTGGGCCTCTTTTTCCCAACTCTGGGACCCGTTCTAGGCCCACATTTGAACGAAGTGAGATTAAGGGTGGAAAAGAAAAGTTCCCCACTTCCAAATATGGAATCATATTTGGATACCCATTTGAGGGTTGCAACTGTGGTGCAAGCGAAGACGTGTGGTTCTTCGGCCTCTTTTTCCCAACTCTGGGTCCTGTTCTAGGCCCACGTTTGAACGAAGCAGGATTATGGGTGGAAAAGAAAAGTTCCTCACTTCCAAATATGGAATCATATTTGGATACCCATTTGAGGGTTGCACATGTGGTCTTGATTGTGAGCGAAGACGTGTGGTTCTTGGGCCATTTTTTCCCAACTCCATGTCCCGTTCTAGGCCCATGTTTGAATGAAGTGGGATTATGGGTGGAAAAGCAAAGTTCCCTGCTTCCAAATACAAAATCATATTTGGATACCCATTTGTGGATTACGCCCGTGGTCCTGATTACAAGCGAAGACATGTGGTTCTTGGGCTGCCTTTTCCCAACTCTGGGACCTTTACTAGGCCCACGTTTGAACGGAGTGGGATTATGGTTGGAAAATTAAAGTTTCACACATCCAAATATGGAATCATATTTAAATACCCATTTGAGGGTTGCAGTCGTGGTCTTGATTGCAAGCGAAGACGTGTGGTTCTTGGACCTCTTTTTCCCAACTTCGGGTCTAGTTTTAGGCCCATGTTTGAATAGAGTGGGATTATGGGTGGAAAAGCATCGTTCCCCTCTTCCAAATATGGATACGTATTTTTATACCCATTTGAGGGTTGCACCCGTGGTCTAATTTGCAAGCAAATACTTGTGGTTCTTGGGCCTATTTTTCCCAACTTTTGGTCCCGTTCTAGGCCCACGTTTGAATGGATTGGGATTATTGGTTGAAAAGCAAAGTTCCCCGCTTCCAAATATGGCATCATATTTGGATACCCATTTGAGGGTTACACCCGTGGTCTTGATTGCGAACGAAGACGTTTGGTTCTTGGGCCTCTTTTTCCCAAGTCTGGGTCTCGTTCTAGGCCCACGTTTGAACGGAGTGGGATTATGGGTGGAAAGGAAAAGTTCCCCACTTCCAAATATGAAATCATATTTGGATTCCCATTTGAGGGTTGCACCCGTGGTCTTGATTGCGAGTGAAGACATGTGGTTCTTGGGCCGCTTTTTCCCAACTCTGGGTCCCATTCTAGGCCCACGTTTGAACAGAGTGGGATTATGGGTGGATAAGAAAAGTCCACCACTTCCAAATATGGAATCATATTTGGATATCCATTTGAGGGTTGCATGCATGGTCTTGATTGTGAGCGAAGAAGTGTGGTTCTTGGGCCACTTTTTCTCAACTACGCGTCCTGTTCTAGGAACATGTTTGAACGTAGTGGGATTATGGGTGGAAAAGCAAAGTTCCCCGCTTACAAATATGGAATCATATTTGGATACTCATTTTAGGGTTGCACCCGTGGTCTTGATTGCGAGTGAAGACATGTGGTTGTTGGTCCGTGCTTTCTCAACATCGGGTCCCGTTCTAGGCCCACGTTTGAATGGAGTGGGATTATGGGTGGAAAAGCAAAGTTCCCCACTTCCAAATATGGAATCATATTTGGATACCCATTTGAGGGTTTCACCGTGGTCTTGATTGCGAGCGAAGACGTGTGGTTCTTTGGTCGTTTTTTCTTAACTATAGGTCATGTTCTAGGCCCACATTTGAACAGAGTGGGATTATTGGTGTAAAAGCAAAATTCCCCACTTCCAAATATGGAATCATATTTGGATACCCATTTTAGTGTTGCATGCGTGGTCTTGATTGTGAGCGAAGACATGTGGTTCTTGGTCCACTTTTTCCCAACTCTGGGTCCCATTCTAGTCCCACGTTTGAACATTATGGGATTATGGGTGGAAAAGAAAACTTCCTTGTTTCCAAATATGGAATCATATTTGGATACCAATTTGAGGGTTGCACGTGTGGTCTTGATTATTTGCGAAGAAGTGTGGTTCTTGGGCTGCTTTTTCTCAACTACGGGTCCCGTTCTAGGACCACGTTTAAGCGTAGTGGGATTATGGGTGGAAAAACAAAGTTCCCCACTTACAAATATGGAATCATATTTGGATACCCATTTTAGGGTTGCACCCATGGTCTTGATTGTGAGCGAAGATGAGTGATTGTTGGGCCGCTTTTAATCAACAGCATGTCATGTTCTAGGCTCACGTTTGAACAGAGTGGGATTATGTGTGGAAAAGAAAAGTTACTCGCTTCCAAATATGGAATCATATGTGGATACCCATTTGAGGGTTGCATGCGTGGTCTTGATTGTGAGCGAAGAGGTGTGGTACTTGGGCCTCATTTTCTCAACTCAGTGTCTCRTTCTAGTYCCACGTTTGAACAAGGTGGGATTATGGGTGGAAAAGAAAAGTTCCMTGCTTCCAAATATGGAATCATATTTGGATACCCATTTGAGGGTTGCACCCATGGTCTTGATTGTGAGCGAAGACATGTGGATCTTGAGCCRCTTTTTACAAACTCTKAGTCYCGTTCTAGGCCCATGTTTGAACGAAKTTGGATTATGGGTGGAAAAGAAAATTTCCCCACTTCCAAACATGGAATCATATTTGGATACCCATTTGAGGGTTGCACCCGTGGTCTGGATTGCGACCGAAGACATGTGGTTCTTGGGCCGCTTTTTACCAACACCGGGTCCCGTTCTAGGCCCACGTTTGAACGGTGTGGGATTATGGGTGGAAAAGAAAAGATCCCTGCTTCCAAATATGGAACCATATTTGGATACCCATTTGAGTGTTGCACCCGTGGTATTGATCATGAGCGAAGATATGTGGTTCTTGGGCTGTTTTTTCCCAACTCTGGGTCTCGTTCTAGGCCCTCGTTTGAACGGAGTGGTATTATGGGTGGAAACGCAAAGTTCCTCGCTTCCAAATATGGAATAATATCTGGGTTCACATTTGAAGGTTGCACTCGTGGTCTTGATTGCGAGCAAAGATGTGTGGTTCTTAGGCCACTTTTTCCTAACTCTAGGTCCCATTCTACGCCCACGTTTGAACGAAGTGGAATTATGGGTGGAAAAGAAAAATTCCACGTTTCCAAATATGGAATCATATTTGGATACCCATTTGACGGTTGCACACGTGGTCTCAATTGTGAGAGAAGAAGTGTGGTTCTTGGGCCTCTTTTTCTCAAATACGGGTCCCGCTCTAGGACCATGTTTGAATGTAGTGGAATTATGGGTGGAAAAGAAAAATTCCTCGCTTCCAAATATGGAATCATATTTCGATACCCATTTTAGGGTTTCACTCGTGGTCTTGATTGCGATTGGAGACGTGTGGTTGTTGGGCCGATTTTTATCAACACCGGGTCCCGTTCTAGGCCCACGTTTGAACAGAGTGGGATTATGGGTGGAAAAGCAAAGTTCCCTGCTTCCAAATATGGAAACATATTTGGACACCCATTTGAGCGTTGCATGTGCGGTCTTGATTGCGACCGAAGAAGGGTGGTTCTTGGGCCGCTTTTTCTCAACTCTGGGTCCTCTTCTAGGAACACGGTTGAATGTAGTGGGATGATGGGTGGAAAAGAAAAGTTCCCCACTTACAGATATGGAATCATATTTGGATACCCATTTTAGGGTTGCACCCATGGTCTTGATTGCGAGCGAAGACGTCGGGTTTTTGCGCCGCTTTTTCTAAACACCGTGTCCTGTTCTAGGTCCACGTTTGAATGGAGTGGGATTATTGGTGGAAAATCAAAGTTCCCCACTTCCAAATATGGAATCATATTTGGATACCCATTTGAGGGTTGCACGTGTGGTCTTGATTGTGAGCGAACACGTGTGGTTCTTTGGACTCTTTTTCTCAACTACAGGTCACGTTCTAGGCCCACGTTTGAATGGAGTGGGATTATTGGTGGAAAATCAAATTTCCTTGCTTCCAAATATGGACTCATATTTCGATACACATTTGAGGGTTGCACACGTGGTCTTGATTGCTTGCGAAGACGTAGGGTTGGGCCGCTTTTTCTCAACTTTGGGTCCCATTCAAGGCCCACATTTGAACGGAGTGGAATTATGGGTGGAAAAGCAAAGTTCCCTGCTTCCAAATATGGAATCATAGTTGGATACCCATTTGAGGGTTGCACGCGTGGTATTCATTGTGAGCGAAGACGTGTGTTCCTTGGGCTACTTTTTCTCAACTCTAGGTCACGTTCTAGGCCCACGTTTGAACAGAGTGGGATTATGGGTGGAAAAGCAAAGTTCCTCGATACCAAATATGGAATCATATTTGGATTCCCATTTGAGTGTTGCACCCATGGTGCGAGCAAAGACGTGTGGTTCTTGGGCTACTTTTTCCCAACTCTAGGTCTCGTTCTAGGCCCATGTTTGAACGAAGTGGGATTATGGGTGGAAAAAAAAATTTCCTCGCTTCCAAATATGGAATCATATTTGGATACCCATTTGACAGTTGCACCCTTGGTATTGATTGCGAGCGAAGACATGTAGTTCTTGGGCTACTTTTTCCCAACTCCGGGTCCCGTTCTAGTCCCACGTTTGAACGAAGTGGGATTATGGGTGGAAAAGAAAAGTTCCCCGCTTCCAAATATGGAATCATATTTGGATACCCATTTGAGGGTTGCACGCGTGGTCTTCATTGCGAGCGAAGACGTGTGTTCCTTGGGCTACTTTTTCTCAACTCTAGGTCACGTTCTAGGCCCATGTTTGAACAAAGTGGGATTATGGGTGGAAAAGCAAAGTTCCTCGATACCAAATATGGAATCATATTTGGATTCCCATTTGAGTGTTGCACCCATGGTGCAAGCGAAGACGTGTGGTTCTTGGGCTACTTTTTCCCAACTCTAGGTCCTGTTCTAGGCCNTTGGATTATGGGTGGAAAAGAAAATTTCCCCACTTCCAAACATGGAATCATATTTGGATACCCATTTGAGGGTTGCACCCGTGGTCTGGATTGCGACCGAAGACATGTGGTTCTTGGGCCGCTTTTTACCAACACCGGGTCCCGTTCTAGGCCCACGTTTGAACGGTGTGGGATTATGGGTGGAAAAGAAAAGATCCCTGCTTCCAAATATGGAACCATATTTGGATACCCATTTGAGTGTTGCACCCGTGGTATTGATCATGAGCGAAGATATGTGGTTCTTGGGCTGTTTTTTCCCAACTCTGGGTCTCGTTCTAGGCCCTCGTTTGAACGGAGTGGTATTATGGGTGGAAACGCAAAGTTCCTCGCTTCCAAATATGGAATAATATCTGGGTTCACATTTGAAGGTTGCACTCGTGGTCTTGATTGCGAGCAAAGATGTGTGGTTCTTAGGCCACTTTTTCCTAACTCTAGGTCCCATTCTACGCCCACGTTTGAACGAAGTGGAATTATGGGTGGAAAAGAAAAATTCCACGTTTCCAAATATGGAATCATATTTGGATACCCATTTGACGGTTGCACACGTGGTCTCAATTGTGAGAGAAGAAGTGTGGTTCTTGGGCCTCTTTTTCTCAAATACGGGTCCCGCTCTAGGACCATGTTTGAATGTAGTGGAATTATGGGTGGAAAAGAAAAATTCCTCGCTTCCAAATATGGAATCATATTTCGATACCCATTTTAGGGTTTCACTCGTGGTCTTGATTGCGATTGGAGACGTGTGGTTGTTGGGCCGATTTTTATCAACACCGGGTCCCGTTCTAGGCCCACGTTTGAACAGAGTGGGATTATGGGTGGAAAAGCAAAGTTCCCTGCTTCCAAATATGGAAACATATTTGGACACCCATTTGAGCGTTGCATGTGCGGTCTTGATTGCGACCGAAGAAGGGTGGTTCTTGGGCCGCTTTTTCTCAACTCTGGGTCCTCTTCTAGGAACACGGTTGAACATAGTGGGATGATGGGTGGAAAAGAAAAGTTCCCCACTTACAGATATGGAATCATATTTGGATACCCATTTTAGGGTTGCACCCGTGGTCTTGCACCCATGGTCTTGATTGCGAGCGAAGACGTCGGGTTTTTGTGCAGATTTTTCTAAACATCGTGTCATGTTCTAGGTCCACGTTTGAACGGAGTGGGATTATTGGTGGAAAAGCAAAGTTCCCCACTTCCAAATATGGAATCATATTTGGATACCCATTTGAGGGTTGCGCGTGTGGTCTTGATTGTGAGCGAACACGTGTGGTTCTTTGGACGCTTTTTCTCAACTACGGGTCACGTTCTAGGCCCACGTTTGAATGGAGTAGGATTATTGGTGGAAAATCAAAGTTCCTTGCTTCCAAATATGGAATCATATTTCGATACACATTTGAGGGTTGCACACGTGGTCTTGATTGCTTNCATATTTGGACACCCATTTGAGCGTTGCATGTGCGGTCTTGATTGCGACCGAAGAAGGGTGGTTCTTGGGCCGCTTTTTCTCAACTCTGGGTCCTCTTCTAGGAACACGGTTGAATGTAGTGGGATGATGGGTGGAAAAGAAAAGTTCCCCACTTACAGATATGGAATCATATTTGGATACCCATTTTAGGGTTGCACCCATGGTCTTGATTGCGAGCGAAGACGTCGGGTTTTTGCGCCGCTTTTTCTAAACACCGTGTCCTGTTCTAGGTCCACGTTTGAATGGAGTGGGATTATTGGTGGAAAATCAAAGTTCCCCACTTCCAAATATGGAATCATATTTGGATACCCATTTGAGGGTTGCACGTGTGGTCTTGATTGTGAGCGAACACGTGTGGTTCTTTGGACTCTTTTTCTCAACTACAGGTCACGTTCTAGGCCCACGTTTGAATGGAGTGGGATTATTGGTGGAAAATCAAATTTCCTTGCTTCCAAATATGGACTCATATTTCGATACACATTTGAGGGTTGCACACGTGGTCTTGATTGCTTGCGAAGACGTAGGGTTGGGCCGCTTTTTCTCAACTTTGGGTCCCATTCAAGGCCCACATTTGAACGGAGTGGAATTATGGGTGGAAAAGCAAAGTTCCCTGCTTCCAAATATGGAATCATAGTTGGATACCCATTTGAGGGTTGCACGCGTGGTATTCATTGTGAGCGAAGACGTGTGTTCCTTGGGCTACTTTTTCTCAACTCTAGGTCACGTTCTAGGCCCACGTTTGAACAGAGTGGGATTATGGGTGGAAAAGCAAAGTTCCTCGATACCAAATATGGAATCATATTTGGATTCCCATTTGAGTGTTGCACCCATGGTGCGAGCAAAGACGTGTGGTTCTTGGGCTACTTTTTCCCAACTCTAGGTCTCGTTCTAGGCCCATGTTTGAACGAAGTGGGATTATGGGTGGAAAAAAAAATTTCCTCGCTTCCAAATATGGAATCATATTTGGATACCCATTTGACAGTTGCACCCTTGGTATTGATTGCGAGCGAAGACATGTAGTTCTTGGGCTACTTTTTCCCAACTCCGGGTCCCGTTCTAGTCCCACGTTTGAACGAAGTGGGATTATGGGTGGAAAAGAAAAGTTCCCCGCTTCCAAATATGGAATCATATTTGGATACCCATTTGAGGGTTGCACGCGTGGTCTTCATTGCGAGCGAAGACGTGTGTTCCTTGGGCTACTTTTTCTCAACTCTAGGTCACGTTCTAGGCCCATGTTTGAACAAAGTGGGATTATGGGTGGAAAAGCAAAGTTCCTCGATACCAAATATGGAATCATATTTGGATTCCCATTTGAGTGTTGCACCCATGGTGCAAGCGAAGACGTGTGGTTCTTGGGCTACTTTTTCCCAACTCTAGGTCCTGTTCTAGGCCCATGTTTGAACGAAGTGGGATTATGGGTGGAAACGAAAAGTTCCTCGCTTCCAAATATGGAATCATATTTGGATACCCATTTGACGGTTGCACCCTTGGTCTTGATTGCGAGCGAAGACGTGTAGTTCTTGGGATGTTTTTTCCCAACTCCGGTTCCCGTTCTAGTCTCATGTTTGAACGAAGTGGGATTATGGGTGGAAAAGAAAAGTTCCCCGCTTCCAAATATGGAATCATATTTGGATACCCATTTGAGGGTTGCACACGTGGTCTTGATTGTGAGCGAAGACGTGTGGTTCTTGGGCCGTTTTTTCTCAACTACGGGTCCCGTTCTAGGACCATGTTTGAACATAGTGGTAGTATGGGTGGAAAAGCAAAGTTCCCCTCTTCCAAAAATTGAATCATATTTGGATACCCATTTTAGGGTTGCACCCATGGTCTTGATTGCGAGCGAAGACGTGTGGTTGTTGGGTCGCTTTTTATCAACACTGGGTCCTGTTCGAGGCCCACGTTTAAACAGAGTGGGATAATGGGTGGAAAAACAAAGTTCCCCGCTTCCAAATATGGAATCATATTTGGATACCCATTTGAGGGTTGCACGCGTGGTCTTGATTGTGAACGAAGATGTGTGGTTCTTTTGTCGCTTTTTCTCAACTCCGGGTCACGTTCTAGGCCCATGTTTGAATGGAGTGGGATTATTAATGGAAAAGAAAAATTCCCCTCTTCCAAATATGGAATCATATTTGGATACCCATTTGAGGGTTGCACGCGTGGTCTTGATTGCTTGCGAAGACTTGTGCTTGGTCCACTTTTTCTCAACTCCGTGTCATGTTCTAGGCCCACGTTTGAACTGAGTGGGATTATGAGTGGAAAAGAAAAGTTCCTCGCTTCCAAATATGGAATCATATTTGGATACCAATTTGAGGGTTGCATGCATGGTCTTGATTATGAGCGAAGACGTATGGTTCTTGGGCCGCATTTTCTCAACTCCAGGTCACATTCTAGGTCCACGTTTGAACAGAGTGGGATTATGGGTGGAAAAAAAAAAGTTCCCTGCTTCCAAATATGGAATCATATTTGGATTCCCATTTGAGGGTTACACCCGTGGTGCGAGCGAAGACATGTGGTTCTTGGGCCTCTTTTTCCAAACTCTGGGTCCCGTTCTAGGCCCACGTTTGAACGAATTGGGATTATGGGTGGAAAAGAAAAGTTCCTCACTTCCAAATATGGAATCATATTTGGATACCCATTTGACGGTTGCACCCTTGGTCTTGATTGCGAGCGAAGACGTGTGGTTCTTGGGCCGCTTTTTCCCAAATCCGGGTCTCATTCTAGTCTCACATTTGAACGAAGTGGGATAATGGGTGGAAAATCAAAGTTCCCCGCTTCCAAATATGGAATCATATTTGGATACCCATTTGAGGGTTGCACCCATGGTCTTGATTGTGAGCGAAGACGTGTGGCTCTTAAACCTCTTTTCCCCAACTAATGTTTGAACGAAGTGGGGTTATGGGTGGAAAAGCAAAGTTTCCCACTTCCAAATATGGAATCATATTTGGATACCCATTTGAGGGTTTCACCCATGGTCTTGATTGCGAGCGAAGACATGTGGTTCTTGTGCCACTTTTTCCCAACTCCTAGTCCTGTTCTAGGCCCACATTTAAATGGAGTGGGATTATGGGTGGAAAATAAAAGTTACCTGCTTCCAAATATGGAATCATATTTGGACACCCATTTGAGGGTTGCACCCATGGTCCTTATTGTGAGTGAAGATGTGTGCTTCTTTGACCATTTTTTCCCAACTCCGGGTCCCGTTCTAGGCCCATGTTTGAAAAGAGTGGGATTATGGGTTGAAAAGCAAAGTTCCCCGCTTCCAAATAATCATATTTGGATACCCATTTGAGGGTTTCAACTGTGGTCTTGATTGCGAGCGTAGACGTGTGGTTCTTGGGATGCTTTTTCATAACTCTGTGTCTCGTTCTCTGCCCACATTTGAATGGAGTGGGATTATAGGTGGAAAATAAAAGTTCATGCTTCCAAACATGGAACCATATTTGGATACCCATTTGAGGGTTGCACCCGTAGTATTTATTGCGAGCCAAGACTTGTGGTTCTTGGGCCACTTTTTCCCAACTCTGTGTCTCGTTCTAAGCCCATGTTTGAATGAAGTAGGATTATATGTGGAAAAGCAAAGTTCTTCGCTTCCAAATATGGAATCATACTTGGATACCCATTTGAGGGTTGCACCCATGGTCTTGATTGCGAGCAAATATGTGTGGTTATTGGGCTGATTTTTCCCAACTCCAAGTCCCGTTCTAGGCCCACATTCCTTGCTTCGCAATATGGATTCATATTTGGATACACATTTGAGGGTTTCATGTGTGGTCTTGATTGTGAGCAAATACGTGTGGTTCTCGAGATGTTTTTTCTCAACTTCGGGTCACGTTGTAGGCCCATGTTTGAACGGAGTGGGATTATGGGTGGAAAATAAAAATTCCCCACTTCCAAATATGTAATCATATTTGGATACCCATTAGAGGGTTGCGCGGGTTGTATTAATTGCTATCGAATATGTGTGATTCTTGGGGCCATTTTTCTCAACTATGGGTCTCGTTCTAGGCCCACTTTGAACGGAGTGGGATTATGGGTGGAAAAGAAAAGTTCCTCGCTTCAAAATATGGAATCATATTTGGATACCCATTTTAGTGTTGAATACATGGTCTTGAATGTGATCAAAGACATGTGGTTCTTTGGCCTCTTTTTCTCAATTTCGGGTCATGTTCTAGGCCCACGTTTGAACGGAGTGGGATTATGGGTGTGTTGACGGGTGAAATTGAACGCTCGCCAACTGGAAGAGTGGATCTGGTCCAGGGTTGTCTAAATAACCCAAGTCGTTTGGGATGACCCACCCTGACGGGTTTAGCGACTCCGTTGGCCGATCTAAGTCCTAGAAAACAAATAAAAACTACGCTAAGGAACTAATCTAAATGAAAACAATAATTAAAGCAAACTAAATAATAAATCTAAAATATATATATACAATCTATTACCTAAATTATACAACTATAATTCTATAAAATTAAATGTTCAATTATCAACAGAATCAAGTCCAATTACAAATATACAGTATTTACAGATTACAGATTTAAATGAAAACCTGCAAAATCCATTTGTAATCTGTCCTAAGATAGCGAAACTATTGTTTTTTTATTTTTATAATTTTTTATGAGAAAGAAATTAAACACAAAAAAAAACTATCTAAGCTAAGCAACTAAAATAACAATTCTAACTATAAATCTGAACTATACATACATCTATCTAAACTACTTAAATAACTTAATAAACTGACCTGTAATAA
>JZKD02S1917279.1:36479-50499 GCA_000966675.3 Picea glauca
TGTTTTGACCTTGAAGTGCCTACCTATTAGGTAAGGACACCATTTCTTCAATGCATGTAGTATTTCCATCATTTCCTTCTCATAAATGGGTTTGTGTAAGTCCTTTCCCTTGTGTTAGCGTCAGAATTCACTCCTGGATTGCGACAGGAGCAGAGCCCAACGCCTGTCAGTTTTATGTCACGATAAGTTTAATGGCTGATCAAATGGTTAGAGACCCAGGAAAAAATCACTCTAACTCAGGGATGAGGTCTGGTATGTAAAGAACAAAGGAGGTCTTGATCTAACTTTAGTCAGTGGGTTGATTGTAAGATGAGAAAGTGGAAGACTTGGTGAGAGGAGTGAGCAAAACTACCTCGGGCAACAGGCCTTTCAGCAGTTTGCAGAAGAAAAAATCTGAATGCAAGATCCTCTTGGTTCAAAGTTTCGAGGAACTGAAGGGGTGACTTGACTGGATCCTCCAATTCCAAGTCATTCAACGTTGAGAAAAACACAAGCACCGATTAGAGACAATGCAACTGTTACAGTGATCCAACCTACATCATCCTATAACGGATAAAACTCGACTAGATCTTCCAATTCTGAGTTGTTCTAATATAGTATAAACAAAGACATGGAAAGAAGTTGACATTCATAAGGCAAGAAGTCTATGATGTTAATACATCACCATAATAACTAGTGCTTCATTAAATCTTTTACAATTGGGAGCCTTTCTCAACCATCAATGCTCTGAAAAATATCAAAACTAAGTATACATATAATCCTAAACAATTGCCCAATAGAGGCGTCTTAGACTTTCAGGATGGGGCATCTCTTCAATAAAATCTAAACTGCACTCCTCTATCATACGCCAACTTAACTCTGCACGGGTCATGCTAAGGAGTAGTTGAGCCCTCAAATGCCGAATTAGCGTGCACAAACTTCCCTTGTGAGTCGAGGACATTGGCATGGCTTCTATGGGAAAACTAGTACAAAGGACCACCACGGGCATACTTCCTACCAGGACCTCCATACCTCGCAATTAATGAGTGAGGCAAGGTTTCAACCACCCCTCTCTTCTTCATTCATTCCAAGTAGGTGTCAGGATTGAGATCAAGTCGAACTGGTGCCTGGAGGACACGGTGATCCCTTTTGCAGCTAAACCCAACGCTTCGTCCCTTTGCGCAGTTCTTTCTATCACCCCCAAGTGACCACGGGTCATGGACCTGTGCCTATCTTCAAAGGCGCTTTCGGCATTTCATGTTTTGTGGATGGTGTTAGCACTCTGTAATTTTCCTAAGGCTGCTGAGGTAGTCACAGAGGTAACCTCGAACCACTTCGAGTCTTGGATCTAGCCCTCCAAGACTCAGAGAGGGATCTCTCTTTCAAATTTAACTTGGTTTATAAGGGATGGATTTTAGGCTAGCTATAAAAGTATAAGGTTTTGGTTTTGGTTTTTAAATGGTCAGTTTGGGACAACAACGAGGGACATTGGGCAAATGGGGTCTGCGCTTAGAAATGTGATTGATTTCTTAGATCTAGACAAAGCTTTTACACAGGGCAAGGTAGTGAGCGTCTTGGATCGAATTGAGTTTTAATGATGTTGACTTGAGGAAGAAAAAGGGGAGAAAAAAAAATAGGCAAGGGAGCAACTAAGAATTCCCAAGCTAGCCTTTTAGAAGATCAACATAAAGATTATCAGAAGCTGAGAAACAGAGTATCTGCTGATAAATTCTGCATCTATAACATTCCTTCTGATAATAAGAACTGAAAACAAAATGAAAGATAACCTGGAAAACACTTTAACAGAGGAAAACACCACCAATACACCCACACAAGAATCCTGTGAAAAACAAGCTTGTTACTGATCAATCATTAAAGGATTACAACAGAAAATATTTATGGCCCAGCACAACCCTCATTCAGCAAAAACAAAAAATAAAGTTACAGGTCTAGACCTCTCACACAGGTCGACCATCTCTTACTCTGCCCTAGTCGAACCCTCTCTTAGTCCTTTACCAGTGTATAAATACTAAAAAAAAAATCCCCCCAACCTTCAAAGATTCGGGATCTGCCTCTGGTTTCTCAAAATAGAAAACAGTTACAAAATAAACACCTGTCGATCACTTCCTCAAGCAAATCAAACAACAAAATAACTGAAAACTAAATGTGATATCTGCTGCTCAACATCTGGAACATGTTGGAGGAGGTTTAATGATTTATTGGCGCATCGATTGTAACAGCCTCAAAACTGATGAATGCAACAGTCTTTGGATGCTGGAGGTCGTTGGAGACTTGCTGCCAACTGGAGGAAATTGATTTTAACTTCTGCCATGTGTCCCCTGATTTTTCTCAATCATGCCTCGAAGATAGGGATACTCTGCCACCTCAAGGACACCTGCATGTACCAATTTTCCTAAGTGTTCCACATTGTATTCACTGCTGCTGCTTGGATGTTAAAGCGACTGCATTTCCATATCCTTCGACACTTGTAAGAAAGCAAGTATTCAGATTTTTTTGTCGAGCAAATGCTTCCTCTTGGTTGACAACTGAAGGTCATGTTGCACTCTCCATTGCTGTCATCTTATCCTGCAAACATTTAGACTGCCTCACCAGTTTGCGAATTTTTGCAATATGTTTGAAGCACCATTTCTCCATGATCCAGATGGAAGATCACTATTTAACATAAAATAGATCAGCACTCCTAATGCCCACCAGTATGTAGTAAGCCCATGGCCTTTTCCCTAAATTATTTCTGGGGCTAAGTAGTCTTCCATCCCACATATTGTGAATGTTCTTTCACCAGATAGCTTTTTCGCAAAGTGGAAGTCAACCAACTGCAAATGGCCCTTCTGATCAACCATTAGAATATCAGGTGAAACACCCCTGTATACAAACAATCATCGTTTAGAAAAATATTCTAGCCTATATGAAGTCAATTGCCTTTCAAGGAATTATGTATTTCAATCTGTGCTTGCATTGCCTTACAGGCTTTATACATTCAAATTTGTTTTATTGCAAATAGGGCATAGATTTTTCAGTAATAACCATTTTCTGATGCAATCCGAATGGTGTTTATGGCCACAGTCTGGAATACCCTGTTCTTCATTGTCCTTGTATTCCTCCCGACATATACTGCAAAGTTCATCCTCTGGCTGCTTCTTGGAGGCTTCATCAGCACTGGCTAAAAGGTTCACACATAACTTGACAATCATCATCGTCGTTATAAATATCTACAGATAGGGAACTCGGTGGCCAAGCATTTGGTCTCTGATCCACAGTTTGCTTGGATAAGGAAACTTTTTTTTTCATTAGAACTAGAATCACTTTCTATGTTTTCATCATCACCATCTGGTTCTGTATCATTATCCTCGTCAACAATAATAACAAGAGTATCCATGGGAATATCCCTACCACAAGTCCGCCGATGTTTATGCCAATAGCAACGAACATCATCACAAAGTTCATTGCGAGCAACCCTTCTCATACAGTGTGAATCTGAAGGTTGTCGATTCATCGCCCTCTTTATAAGGTCTGGTGGTTGTGGGAATGCTTGTGACCTCCTTTTCCAATGATAAACGATAGAACATAACTAGCACCAAGAATGATTAGATGCAGAGATGCAAGTTGGTGTACTGTTTCCTCCCTGGTAATGGTAGTTGCCATAGTTCATGCAGTAATACCAAGTAGAGATGTTGAGATAACATGGCAAACTGCTCCAAATGCAGTGACAAGGAGAGTCTTGGAGAGCGTTCACTTCTGTGCGCATCCAACAATTGAGAAAAGAAACAGTGAGTGGGAATGAAACCCCAACTTTCAACCTCGACATTTCTTCTTCTGTTGTGGCTGGAGATTGTCTGTGTGTGGAGTTTCAACTCTGCTTGGTGCCAAACCTCCGTATGCACATTAACAATTTCAGAGTTTAACCGGATGTGGCCCGATGGCATCCCTTGACACCTCATGACCTTCTCTGCCTGTGTGCTTCCTCGCGTTTGACACTTTTAAACTGATTCAACACCTGGCGTATGGTTTAAAACTTGTGTTTTATATGTTTTTTATTCTCTGCGGGTGATATCCCACATGCATGTGGTAGACTCACTGTTTGGCATTTATATAAGCCAGCAGTTACATTCTGTATCAATGAAGTGAGCCCGAGGCTTGGGCTTTGGACTTAAGTGTTGGCGCTGGCTTTGGCTTGTGTGTCTGCTCTTGGTTCTTGAAATGGCGCATATCCCTTGGTGTCGAGCATTAGGAAGTTGGCTCTAGGCCAATATTTTTTGCTAAAAATTATGTTAATTTTTCACAAAACTAGTCACAAAGGCAAAGGCCGAGGGGCCATTTTTTGATAAATTTTCCAAACATAGATTATAAAACCCTGACTTAGGTTAATAAGTTCAATCTTACATTTACTCACAAGAACAACAATTTTTTGCCTTTCAAACCAATTCCCAATTTTGCTCAAAAATGTACCAAACTCGCTTTGAAGTTCGCGTGCAAGCATCCATCTTATGCTTGGTCAGTGTCGGGCATTTTCTGCCGCCTTCGCCATGCGTCATAAGTGAATACATCGGCTTGAAAATAAATAACTAATATTCAGAAGACTGATCCCCTATTATATAGGGTCCTAACAGATGGGAGGAGGCTACTCCTTGTGCTTCGAAGATATGAAAGGTGAGGTGGTGACATAGCCTAATCGCGCACCACATGTCACTATAGGATGGATGGCTGAGATTGCTTTCAGTGCTTCAGGACCCACCTTGCCGAATGATAAACGTTAGTGTCCCTTCTCCAGGCCTGTTCCTTTGTGACTAGGTGCCAAAACCGTGGGCCCAACTCTGGGTGCTTTTGGCGCTTCACGGTTTGGGGTTTTGATATGCGAGATGACGAGGAACCTTTACCCTTCGAACTCTCGAATGTCGATATGCCGACATGACTAGATCTTGTGCCACGCATCCCTAGATCAGACGGTTGGGATGACGTCGGCGGCTTCACTATGAAAGTCCCGAAAGGCCCCACCTGTGGCTCAGCTCTTGCGCCGCGTGTCTTTCAGATGAATGATCGAGATGACTTTATCATTAAAAAAAGGGGCCACCTCCATTCACAGGCTTTCTTGTCGTGACCTGGCGCTAGGACTATGGGATAATTTTCAAAGGTACCTTCGGCATTTCAGCTGCATTAGATGAGAGATCCCTTGTCTCTTAAAATGTTGATCCCCGAAATGCCGATTGGCTGCCACCTGCCCTAACTGGATCGAACGGCCCAGATTTTGTCTTGAAATATAGGTGATATCTCTTGTGCTATATCTTGGGCAACTTGGTAGCCCCAAAATCCCCATGACCGTCGATCATCTCTATAGATGGATCTCGGCCATTGACAACAAAACTTCGCCCGCTCGCTTGACTTGTAGCCTGAAATGAGATTTTTCCGTGCTGTGCTTGGGCGCTTCTCGTGTAACCTGCAGACCTAGGTACTCTTGTGCCCAAGAAAAAAATTAATGTTAACATTAGGCTCCATGGGGGATAGATTCATCCCTATGATGCTCTAAGAACTCATTTTGCAGCTTTAGTGCCTTGCTATTGGGCTAAGGAGTCATTTACTAAGATGAAAAATAAAAAAAAATGAAAATAAACAAAGAACCCAAAGGACAATATTTACAAACAAATGAGCCATCTAAGGCTCAAACAAAACATTTCTTCAGAAAATGCCCATTTACTGGGCTTTTGAAAACCTCTTCACCCTCCAAATCCTGCAACCTATACGTGTTGTTTGAGAAAACCTCAGATATTTTGAAGGGCCCGATCCATAGGGCGTCAAACTTGCTTTGTTTTCCCTTATTATGTATGGGTGCATCCCACTTAAGCACCAAATCCCCGATCTCAAATTCTTTCTTCTTGACCTTCCTGTCAAAAGCCAGTTTGACCTTCTGCTGATGGTCCTGAATTATGTCCATTACCTTCTCTCTGGCCTGCTGGACTTCCACCAGTTGATGAACTCTTCTGATCATGTTGTCAGTCTCTTATTGATAATTCTGGAAGAACTTTGCTACAGGAATGGATAGTTGAGAAGGGAAAAAATCTTCTTCTCCATAAACTAACTGGAAAGGGGAGATGCCTATAGATCTCTTTGTGGTCACTCGATCAGCCCATAGAGTGAATTTCAACTTTGAATCCCAAGCCTTTTTGTTGTCCTCCAATAGTCTTTTGATGATCCTTATCAGGCTTTTTTTGGAGGACTCTGCTAAACCATTGCCCTGGGGATAGTATGGGGTGGAGTGAATCAGTTTGATCTCGAATTTCTCATAGAACTTGGCTAATGGCTCAGCCTTGAAAGAGGCTACGTTATCAGTGACGATCTTGCTTGGGCAGTCGAACCTTGTGATGAGGTCTTCCAGGAATCCAATGATTACCTTGTGGGAAGCACTCATGGTGGGAATAGCTTCTATCCATTTAGTAAATAAATCCATGGTAGTTAGGATCCATTTGTGTTTCCCACTAGAAGCAGGGTGGATTTCTCCAATAAAATCTAGGCCCCATTGCTGGAAAGGTCCCGAAACAACCACAAGCTTTAAAGGCAAAGACTTGAGTTGTTGTTTTCCTGCAAATATTTGACATTTGATACATGCTCTGACATTTCTGTAGACGTCAGTGAATACAGTGGGCTAGTAGTATGCATCCCTGAGGATTTTGTAGGCTGTGGCTTTCTAGAAATGATGCCCTCCACATTGGCTATCGTTAAATTCAACCATGATCCTATCAACCTCTTGTGGATTCATACATTTCAAAAGCACCCCCAGGGGATCTTTCCAATATAAAACTTGATCGAAAAGGTAGTATCTGACTGCTTTGAGCTTCAAAGCTCTTGCCTTGTTTCTTTGTAGGCCATCTGGAGGCCGCAACTCCTGCAGAAAATATACGACATCCTTATACTAGGGACATCGAGCCAACGGGGGTTCTACTTGAGGGTCTATATCAGACAGTTGATCCTGCTGATTTTCTGAGCATTCATTGACGAAACCTACCCCCAAAGCTTTGCAATTTGATTCAACCAACAACTTAGCTAAACCTTGACCTTTGATTAATTTGGTAGGCCTTATTTCTAAGTCAAACTCAAGGATCTTGGCTATCCACTTACTCCTCCTCCCGTCTATGTCAAGCTGAATAAGAATGTCTTTAACAACGGCCGAGGGGACATAGCCAATGATTTTTTACTGCAGGACATAGGTTCTAAAGGATTTTAGAGCCTTTACCAGGGCATAGGCTTGCTTCTCCATAATGTCATACCTGAATTTGACATCCCTCAGAGCTCTGCTAAAATAGGCAATAGGCTGCTCTAGCCCGACCTCGTTTGTCTATAATAAAACAACAGCCACTGTGTCAAGTGAGGCAAAGGAGAAAATAAGGAAATCCTTTGAGTAATCAGGACTAATAAGCACAAGAGCTTCAGTCAAGGCCTTATTTATCTTCTCAAAGGAACTTCGCGATTCAGAAGTCCACCTTACTTCATTTCCTTTCCTTAACATGGCTTTTATAAGTCTTACCCCTTCAACAAAGTTAGAAACAAATCTCCTTAGAAAATTAATCTTACCAAGGAAAGATTGGACCTCCTTCCTAGATCTTGGGATTGATAAGGCCTGTATTGCCTCAACTCTGCTAGGATCAATCTTGACTCCTTCGGTTGATACTATGTGACCCAGTAACTTTCCCTCCTTCATGGCAAACAAAGATTTCTTGGGATTCAATGAAATGCCAAAACTCCTGCATTTCAGAAAAACCTTCCTAAGATGACAAAAGTGTTCTTTATCAGATTGGGAAAAGACTGTTATGTCATCCAGGTAGATGACCACAAACTTATCCCTTTCCCCAATGAAATCTATGTCCATGGCATGTTGAAACGTTTCCCCTGCATTCATCAATCCAAAAGGCATCTTAGCATACATGAATGTGCCCCATGGAGTGGTAAATGTCGTCTTTTCCCTGTCCTTGAGAAGAAAAGAGATTTGATTGTAGCCAGAGAAGCCATCGATCATGGAAATCCTGGATGCTCCTGTTACCCTCTGTAATATATGTTCCATTTTTGGTAAGGGGTAATTGTCCTTTCGTGAGCTCCTGTTCAGGTTTCTAAAATCTACACAGAGTCTGATTTCTCCATTCTTCTTCCTTACTGGCACCAAGTTGGCCACCCACTCTGAATATCTCAGTGGCACGATGATCTTGGCTTGTAGCAGGTTCTTCACCTCCCTCTCCATGATAGGCATCAGCATAGGATTGATCTGTCTTAGCTTCTACCTAAATGGATTTGCCTCCTTTTTCAATGGGATTTTATGCTCAATGACAGAAGTGTCATATGTTTTGAGATCTTCATAGGTCCAGGCAAAAACATCAGCAAACTCCCTCAATAGTTTAGCGTATTCTGCCCTCTGCTCCTTTGTCAGACTTCTGGAAAATTTGACAAACTTAGGTTCATTCTCAGTGCCAATGTTGCACTGAGTTGTATCAACGTCATCCTCTGAGATTTCCCCTTTTAATGCCACATCATTTCTATCAAAAATAATTTCCAAAGGAACCAGTCCCCTTGGAATATGATTGTTGGGTAGCTACACAATGCTACGCTCTGCAATCTTATTCAGAAAATTACCCCCATCAAGCCTTTCTTCAGAGACAAAATATTGATCAATATGCATCTCTAAAAATTCTTCGGCAGTCTCCAAAAATCTTTTGATCTCAAGATCATCCTCGAACACCTTTCAATGTTTGACATTGTCAGGTATGGAGGAACTTTATTTTACTTCTACATCGTATCTGAATTTGGGTGGAAAGGGAACCTTGAAATTGCTTGCTGATGTAGCCAAGGAATCTGCCATTGTGTTCTTCTCTCTTGGGATGAAAGAAATGTTAAATGCTGAGAAGAAACTGTCAATTAGGTCCCATACCTCATTTCTGTAACTTCTGAGTTGAGGATGCTTAGCCTGATAAGCATTTCTGATCTGCTGGACTATCAATTCTGCATCTTTGAACACTACTACCTCCTGAATTCCCATTTCTTTTGCAATCCTTAAACCTAGAACAAGAGTTTCATATTCTGCCACGTTATTAGTTTCTTCAAATTCAAGCTTGTATGACAGGGATATGGCTTCCTGACAAGACGACACAAAGACCACTCCAGTGCCAGTGCCTTTGCTAGAAGAAGCTCCGTCAAAAAACATTTTCCATATGGACGTGTTTGGAGGAGGTGTCCCATAATCAAATAAGGGTTTCCTTCTGATTTGGAAAGGGGCTTCAGGAGCATCGGTGATCTGCAATAAGCTAGACCCCAAATCAGTGTCAAGTGCAAATATGGGATGATTGGTGGGGTTTGTTTCATCACTGACAATATAGGCTAGCTGGGCCTCTCTATATAACCTCCTGTGTTCCCCTCCAAAGACTGGAATGGTGGCATATGTGAGATCCATCTGTAATGTTCCTCCAAGATTTTTAATCCAAGACCTAGACAACAACATGCCAAACTTGGGGGGAACATCAGCTACCACAATGTCCATGACCACACTCTTCATTGGCAGCTGAAATAAAGAGACCACCAAATCTTTGATGACTCCAAGACATTGCACCCTCCTTGAATCAAAAGAGTACAAATCATGATAATCCTTTGTCACCTCCAGTCCCAATTCTTCCATGACTATTTTGGGCATAAGGTTGTGGGAAGCTCCTGAATCCATGAGGCAATTATCCAACACTTTATCACGTATGTTCAGGGAGGTGTAGAAGGAAGGGGATGAATCATCTCTATATTCTAACATGGGACATAGGATGACTGTTGGATTTTCATATTGGAGATTTATTGAGTCTGTGGAAGGCTAGGGGGACTCAGATTGTAGCAGTTTGGTGAGGGACCTTTTGAAATCTTCATTTTTAACTAGTTCGGAAAGGGGTACAGGAATTCTAATCTTCTGAATCTCATGCTCAAAACTAAAGGAGGAGAGAGACTTAGGAGCTTCCCTTACCTCGGAGGTAGGTTCCTTGGCTGCTAGCGAAGCATTATGAGATTTATTTTCTTTAGTAGTGGTTTTTGTAGCTTTAGTAGGCCTTTCCGCCATGAGGGGCTGATCCTGGCTATCAAAATTTCCTTCTTTCTTTTTTGACCTGAGATTGTATCTATTAGGAGTGTTGCTGGCCTTTTCCCCTTTACTCAACTCATTGATTTGAGTGTTCATAAGGGATTCTTCATATGCAGATTGAGTCAAATGAGGAAACGGGGAACTGTCCTCGATGCAGTGGATCTCACGGTCGAGTTCATCCACCTCCTCCCCTTCCTCGTGAGCGACTAGGCTATTCTAGAGAGGGGTCTGAATCCTCTTATCATCCCTTTCTTTGCTTCTTTGTTCCTTTGGCAAAGTCTATGGAATATTTTTACCGGGCCTCCTGAAACCTTTGTTATTAGTATTTTAAGGATTTCTATGTGTGGGCTTCCCCTCTAACTCCCACTTATCCATCCTAGCCGAAAGGGATTTCAATACTTTAGCCACCTCATCCATATGAAGGGGAAGGGGAGAGGAATGGGATGAGGAGGCCTCTATCCTTCTCCTGGATACGTCTTTGTCAGCCTTATTCTTGAGTCGATCAACAACCAATATGTTAGACTCTAATTCCACAGCTGCGTCCTGCATGTGAGCCAGGGTGGTGGCTCTCCTTTCCCTCAGTAGGAGGCAGAAATCAGGATCAAAAGCGCTGGCATAAGTGATCTTTGCAGAAGCTTCGGAGGGCTTTATCTCAGTGGGGATCTTATTGTACATTTTATTAAATCTTTTGGAGAAGTCAGAGACAGACTCTCCTTCCTTTCTCTTCAAAGACCCAAACTCAGTCATGTAATACATGAAGTACTTTTTGTCTCCCCATTGTCTCAAAAAGGCACTATCCAAAGCCTCAATCCCATCAATAGATCCAGGAGGCAGGGCCCTAAACCATTTTCTAGCCTCGCCTTCAAGATTATGGACGAAAATCCTCATCCATACATCTGCATGCATGATAACATGACTATCTATAAAACTGTAATAAGCTTCAAGGTGTTCTTCTGTAGTTATGTCCCCCTCGCATGTAAACTTGGGCAACTACTTGAGGTAACCATCTGCTGGAAGAGAATTGAGAGCCTGAGGTAACACAAGGGGATCATACCTAGCATCTATAATAGCCTCCATCCTGGTCATGGGGGGATTTTCTCCTGCCATAGGAATATTAGGTGGAGGAGAACTCAGAGGAGAAGGAGTTTGACAAGGGGATATTGGGAATGAGCTTCCAGGAAACAATGGGGGATTTAGGGAGAGGGCTAACGGGCTTGAGTCAACAGATGCTTGTCTCTATGTAGAAGTGGCAACAGTAGCAAGAGGAGGAGTGGTAAATCTAGGAGTGGGGAAGTCTCCTGTGGTCCTGGGTCTACGCCAAAGTACAACTTTAGGGGAAAGGGGAGTGACAAGGATTTCTCCCTCCAATCCCAGACTGGGAGGGGAAAAATCAGCAGGAACACTCCCGAAATTCAGGAAATGGGAAACTTCAGAAAAAGGTCTGCTAGGAAACTAAGGAGAAGAAAATGGAGTTTCTACAGAAGGAGATGGCGGATTACTTGGTTCAGCGGTGGAAGATTCTCCTTCAGAGGCCTTTCCCTTCCTGAAAATCACCTCTGGATCAACTACAGGTGTAGCTAGAGGCAACTGTGGATGGGACCACGTATCTCTACCTATGGAAGCCACAACTAAAAAAACAGGTTCGCTCCAGTGGAGTCGTCACAATGGAGTCGCCAGGTGCAGAGTAGCAATCTTCAAAGGCTCTGATGCCTAATGCACCTTCAAAATCAGAGGCTCAATGGCATTCAATCCCGGGGAAAATTTTCAACTTCGTCCACGACAACGGAGCCAGAAATGTTAGCATCATAAGTCACTCCTGGATTGCGATAGGAGCAGAGCCCAACGCCCATCAGTTTTATGGCACGATAAGTTTAATGGGTGATCAAATGGTTAGAGACCCAGGACAGAGTCACTCTAACTCAGGGACGAGGTCTGGTATGTAAAGAACAAAGGAGGTCTTGATATAACTTCAGTCAGTGGGTTGATTGTAAGATGAGAAAGTGGAAGAGTTGGTGAGAGGAGTGAGCAAAACTACCTTGGGCAATAGGCCTTTCAGCAGTTTGCAGAAGAAAAACTCTAAATGCAAGATCCTCTTGGTTCAGAGTTTCGAGGAACTGAAGGGGTGACTTGACTGGATCCTCCAATTCCAAGTCATTCAACGTTGAGAAAACCACAAGGACCAATTAGAGACAATGCAACTGTTACAGTGATCCAACCTACATCATCCTATAACAGATACAACTCGACTGGATCCTCCAATTTCAAGTTGTTCTAATACAGTATAAACTAAGACATGGAAAGAAGCTGACATTCATAAGGCAAGAAGTCTCAGATGTTAATACATCACCAAAATAACCAGTGCTTCGTTAAATCTTTTACAATCGGGAGCCTTTCTCAACCATCGATGCTCTAAAAAATATCAAAACTAAGTATACATATACTCCTAAACAATTGCCCAACAGAGGCATCTTAGACTTTCAGGATGGGGCGTCTCTTCAATCAAATCTGGCCTGCACTCCTCTATCATACGCCAACTTAACTCTGCATGGCTTATTCTAAGGGGTAGCTGAGCCCTTAAATGCTGAATTATCATGCGCAGACTTCCCTTGTGATTCGTGGACATCGACATGGATTCTATGTGAAAACTAGTACAAAGGACCACCACAGACGGACTTCCTGTCGGGACCTCCATACCTCGCAATTAATGAGTGAGGCGAGGTTTCAACCACCCCTCTCTTCTTCATTCATTCCAAGCAGGTGTCAGGATTGAGATCAAGTCGAACCGGTGCCTGTAGGACACGGTGATCCCTTTTGCAGCTAAACCAAACACTTCGGCCCTTTGTGCAGTTATTTATATCACCCCCAAGTGACCATGGGTTATGACCCTATGCCTATCTTCAAAGGCGCTTTCATCATTTCATGTTTCATGGATGGGAGGAGGTTGCTCCTTGTGCTTCAAAGATACGAAAGGAAAGGTGGTGACATAGCCTAATCGCGCACCACATGTCCCTACGGGATGGACGACTGAGATTACTTTCGGTTCTTTAGGACCCGCCTTGCCGAATCATAAACGTTAGAGCCCCTTCTCCAGGCCTGTTCCTTTGTGACTAGGCACCAAAACCGTGGGCCCAACTCTGGGCTCTTTTAGCGCTTTAGGGTTCGGGGTTTTGAGATGTGAGATGATGAGGAACCTTTACCCTTCGAACTCTCAAATGTCGATATGTCGATGTGACTAGATATTGCGCCACACGTCCCTGGATCGAACGGCTGGGATGACATTGGTGGCTTCACTATGAAAGTCCCGAAAGGACCCACCTGTGGCTCAACTATTGTGCCGCGTGTCTTTCAAATGAATGACTGAGATGAATTTATCATTAAAAAAAGGGGCCACCTCCATTCACAGGCTTGCTTGTCATGACCTGGCACTAGGACTGTGAGCTAATTTTCAAAGCTACCTTCGACATTTCGCATTCCGACAATTTCAGCTGCAGTAGATGGGAGATCCCTTGTCTCTTAAAATGTCGATCCCTGAAATGTCGATTTGCTTCCACCTGCCCCAACTAGATCGGACGACCCAGATTTTGTCTTGAAATATAGGTTCTATCTCTTGTGCTATATCTCGGGCAACTTGGTAGCCCCGAAATCCCCATGGCCTTCGATCAGCTCTATAGATGGATCTCAGTCGCTAACAACAAAACTTCACCTGCTTGCTTGACTTGTAGCCTGAAATGAGATTTTTCCGTGCTGTGCTTGGGCGCTTCTCGTGTAACCTGCAGACATCGGTACTATTGTGCCCAAGACAAAAATTAATGTTAACACCTTGAGTGGTCGACTTTCAAAAGCTAGGGGCCTTCCTTCTTGCATTAGGACAACACCAATTCCATTTCTCGAGGCATCACATTCCACAATAAAGGTTTTTGTGAAGTCTGGAGT
>JZKD02S1917290.1:15507-26434 GCA_000966675.3 Picea glauca
ATTGGTGAACATAGTACTCAATGGTCTTCCCAAGACATGGGATGCATTTTCCGCAAGAATGAACACAAGGAAGGAGTACCCGACATTTGAAGAACTTTGGACTTGTTGTGCTCAAAAATAATAAAGGATCAATGCAAAAGAGAAACCCCAAAAGAAGTACGACGATCAATCTTTCATAGCAAGATTCAAGAAATTAAGGAACAAAAGGAAGTTTGGCTCAAGGAGGAAGCCAAATCAAGAGAAAGACATTTCAGAAGTACAATGTTTCAACTGTCAAAGGTATGGTCACTACAAGAATCATTGTCCTGAGCTAAAGAGAAGGAAGGAGAAACATGAAGCATCAATTGTCGAAGAAAAGGAACCTACAAAGAATACTAAGCAGGATGGAAGAGACTTCTTCTTCTAAAAGGTAACAACAATCTTCTTATTTCTTGTACATATCTTGTTTGCATTGTCTCTGTACATATCTTGTATATCTATCTCTTGAAAGATAATCTGTTCCAAGAAGAACTATACCTATGGAAGAACAAAAAAGTTGAAAATGGATATCATTAGATAATACACATGAAAGGATGAAATGAAAATCATGTGAAAGCTATTAAGCCGAATCAATCATGAAAAGACTTAGAAGAAGCAAAGACAGAAAGAAGTCAGCAACTGAGAGGAAATTGGAAAAATACTTATGACATTTTGTAGAAGATAACAAGATGGAAGCGTGGACTCTGT
Organism: Picea glauca; assembly: GCA_000966675.3. NCBI lineage: Eukaryota > Viridiplantae > Streptophyta > Pinopsida > Pinales > Pinaceae > Picea > Picea glauca. Next base: position 16,234 of record JZKD02S1917290.1, read on the forward strand.
TAGACAAGAGAGCCAATTATATATTGTAGAAGACTATAAGGATGCAAATGGAAGCATGGACGCTATTAGATGGAGGGAGCCGATTATATGCACTCCTACATGAAGCAAGGGTTAGGAGGGAGCTAATCCTATGATCCATTAAATATGATGAAGTATATATATCCATGGTAGTAACCATGAAAAACAGTACTTGTTCAGTTCAAACGCAGAAGAAGACTTCTTCGAAGAGAAGCCTTAAAGTATTCCTGGTTGTCCATCCAGATCCGTGATCCTATGATGAAAGGAATAAGTGGAATATCTAGGGCATGAATCTCCATGAACCCAAGAAATAAAGAAAAACATGAAGATTCCAAGAAAGAAAGAGAAACCAGAACAACCAGTCATTGTATCAAGAATCATGAGATTGTCATCCTGATATGAACTCACTAAAAACAATCAAGCAGAAGAACCAAAAGTCGTGATGAAGAAACAGTGTATGGAAGACTTATGAATAAAAGCGTTGCGATATCTAGAACCAGAAGTTCTCCCAAATGGAGGGAATACTATGATAATTACTTGTTCCAGTAAACCAGACTTATCTCTACATAAGTCATTATATCATCCGCAACATCCATGAGTTAGAATTCTACATCAGATGAATGAAAAGAATGTTCTCCAGAGAAATTGAATAAAGAGTGTATGAAGAGCAATCTCAAGACTTTGAGGCATACTAGAAAGAGACTCTTATATGCAGATAAAATAAGATAACTTGGTGGAGAACCTCCAGTGCACAACAGAAGCATGGTGAAGATTTCCTATAACATCAAGATGACTACTCAGTAGATCAGATCTCATGATGACAAAAGAAGTGACACATGGATATGTTCCAGTTTTCCAACTATGATATACTCTATTGTTCAGATCTACATGAAGCCTTCACAGTGTTCCAGACTAAAGTACAATTGAAATCAAGCATTACATTATCCATGATGAAGTCCAGAAGGGAGAAAATGATCTCTCCAATACATATCTCCACAGATGAGCAGATAAGCAGACATTTTGGTAAAGCTTCTATCCAAGATGAAAGAGTTTGTGTACTCAAGTTGAAGCTCATGGAAAAAACTTCCTTCTTATTGAAAAAGGAAGAAATGACTCTCCAAGTTAGGAGGGAGCACTGGAAACATTATTGAAGACATTCATCTTTAAATTTGAAAAATAGTCCATTTTGGACAGATGCTTTCCTGTTCGGAAAGTGGATTGAGACTTCTGACGAACAATCACTTTCCATTGTGGTTAACATGGGAAGTAGTTTGATTGTTGATGTATCATAGACAATGGATTCCCATTGTGATTAACATGGGGAGTGGTCTAGGGCAGTCTCTCTTCTTGAGGGTTACTTAAGAAGACTGGCCTGCCTCGCCAGAAAATGATTTCTCATTGTGGTTAACATGAGGAATGGTTTGTTTTGGAGGTTGATGTAGTATAGTCTTTTCCTCTTGTGGTTAACAGAGGAAATGGTCTGGATAGTCATTCCTTAGGGTTTATACATTCTCTCAAGGGTGCACTTTGATTATTTTAGGAGGAATGGCCCAGGGTGGGGAATGGTCCAGGCTCAGCAATCAGGGATAAACATTCCTTAGTGTTTATAAATTCTCTCCAGGGTGCACTTTGATTAGTGTAGGAGGAATGGACCAGGGTGGGGAATGGTCCAGACTCAACATTCCTTAGGGTTATACATTCTCTCCATGATTCACTTTTATTAGTGTAGGAAGAATGGCCCAGGGTGGGGAATGGTCTATGTTTAGAAGACAGGACAATTATTCTTCCTTGTTTGAGAAGAATAGTCTAGATATCTTATTGTTCTACTCCGAGGGCATATATTCTTTCATATCTCACAGACGTGAGTGAAATATTGGCCCAGATAATTCAATTTATATCATAACATCATTTCCGTGCAGGTTCATATCAGATGTTTGTTATGAAGACAGTAGATATAGACTACTGTGGTGGATATGTTCCACTGTTCGTGAGGCAGGTATTCTTTCAGAGCTCACAAATGTGAGTGAAAGATTGGCCCAAATAATTCAGTATATATCATAACATTGTTTCTATGCAGGTTTCTATCAGATGTTTGTTATGAAGACTATATGAAAGTAGATGAAGACTATTGTGGTGGATATGTTCCACTGTTCGTGAATATACGTTGTTGATCAAGTACTTGTGTGTTACTTGGTGTGGTAGTGAACCACTGGATTGTAGTTATGTACTACTATGGATAGACACAGTTGTGTTCTATTTTTGTTCTAAATTCTTTGAAGACTATCAACAGTTTATTGAAAATAATCACCATCCAGATGAATGATGAACATAGATTTTCCAGAGGGAAATTGGTTCAGAACATTTATTCCTCTAGATTATAAGAGTGGCTCTTGTATCACTCTATGGTGTGAGTGAATTATTACTCAGATGAAGTATGGTTTCGAGAGATGATAGAGCTGATGGTGATGGTGATGCTCATGATCTAGTCATGAGATAGTCTAGACGACTATATTGATTCTACCGGGTAAATAGTATATTTTTGTGCTCAAGACCATTACCTATAATACCTACCTAGCTAGGAGGGAGTGTTAATATTATGGTAGATGCAGGAGGTATTTTCCTCCACGTGTGAACGTGACGAGAATAGAAGACTCCGGAAAACAAGAGAAAACCCTAATGAGTTGGCTAATAACCCTAGAAGTCTTGTCAGCTCAAGAAGATAATTTATATTAGGTTATTAGCCTCCAAGAGAGGAAGTCATCCAGAAATAATAATAATATTCTGAACATACACATATCCAGAAGGAGAAGTCGACCCCCACAAATCTGGCAGAACCAATATAAATACATGGCACCGGTTCTCATTTTGACACATCTCAGGATTGCAGTTCCTAGTTTGCTGTGCACTACAGTTCCCATTTTGGTGCGCACATGTGGAGGAGGGTTGTAGGTGTAGCTGCAACAGAAGCTAGTTTTCAATATGAGCTTGGACTATCTCTTGGCTATGGTTTGGACTATCTGATCAACTATTTTTGGTGCGTTATCCTTGGAGGAAGAAGCGCTACACCTTGTTTGGCTATCTAGCCTAGGGTTTGCTTCCGGAGTAATTCTCAGTCAAGGTTAAGGTGCTCGGAGGGTGGCTTCGACCTATGGTTGGGTGACGAGGGTATCGTCAATGGTAAAATGATCACACAATCTTCTATATTCTAACATAAAAGTCACTAAGTATGAAAAGGAACAGGGGGCGGTCCAATTCACCATGCGAGGACATAGATGGAGATGAAATTGGCACCAACCCGACAACTATGGACATAACATTGGCCAAGTATGGAAAGCAACAACGGTCGGTAGATTCGTCATGTGATTAAATAGATGGAGATAAATATATGTCAACCCGCCAACATTGGAGTTGCATATTTCGTGAACCTGGCAACAGGAGGATCCAAAACAAGATGAAAAGGTGTCTGCAGAAGACGCAAGGCCCCGACGTTCAAATTGTATCGATATGAACATTTGAATGCATAATATGTAACACAGAAGAGCGGACGATGTCGAAATCTGATAGTCAATTTGTATATTGCGGAGGGTGAAATCCCAACTATTTCGTACCTCTGTGTCTAGTTGTCACTACTAAGAGCTAATTAAGTATTGAAAATAATTTTTTAGATACTGTTAGATACTTCATAGGGATCAACATCCGTAAACAATGGCAATCTCCACCCCACCAACCCTGCATTCCGTGTGTCAATTTGTATATCGCGGAACTGGGAGCGTTGTTTGGAGGACATAGAACAATAGAAGTGCAATGTTGAGTTAGCCAGTCCGCAGGTCTGCTTTTCAATTTGTATATCGTGGAATTATGGGTGCTATTTGTAGGGCACAAAACAATGGAGGCCCAATTTTGAGCCCACCCACCCAAGAACCCATGATCCAAAATGTCGCTAGGTATGGAATGCGTAATCCGTACATGCTCTATAAAATATCATGTCCATATTTTATAGTCCCATAATACACGGGAAGAAAATAAGGGAAAATGGATGGAGGAGTTCACAGTGGAATTGTAGATCATGGAAATTTTGAGTGGTATATGATGGAACAAGAAGAAACAGAGTTCAATTGCACCAACTTGCAGAAGAACATCTAGTGTTTGATTATTAATGCAAATGATTTCAAACCCCTACTAAGTTCTCACCAGTTAAGGCATAAATTGTAGATCACGGAAGTATCTTTTGTACCATTGTGTCCACTTGTCACTAGTGAGAGAATTGTTGATGTATATCAGGAAGGACGCGAAGTTGTTGGGGATGGAAAGCAACAACATATACTTTGAAAAAAGTTAATGTATATGAGGAACCCATGGTGTAATTGTAGATCAGAGATGTTTTGAATGTAATATGTATATACCAGAATGATAAGCAATTGGGTTCGCAAGCGTCGGTCTTGCAGTGGCGGCCATAAAATTGGCTAAGTATGGAAAGGAATAACGGTCGGTCAGATCCGTCATGTGAGGATATAGATGGAGATGAAGACATGTTAGCCCGCCAACTCTAGGACTGGATACCATAGAAAGGGCACTAAGTATATATCCAGAAAGCGATAATGAGCGGGAAGAAGAAAAGGCCAATTCATATGCACCGATCTGGAAACCGCGGCCATAAAATTGCCTAGGTATGGAAAGGTACAATGGTTGGTCGGATTCGTCATGTGAAGATACAGATGAATATGAAGATATGTCAGCCCGTGAACTCTGCAACCTCTCATCATAGAAATATGACTAAGTATAAAACTAGAAATCCATAATGGATGGGAAAAGCAAAAGGGGAAAAGGGATAAGTATCTGACAATCGAAAAAACCTTTTTTGTTTGTTTATTAATGGCAATGTTTTTGAACACCTGTTGGGTTCTCAGTAGTAAAAGAATAAACTGCAGATCACTGAATTTCTTTGGCTTCAAGATGTATATGACAGAACATGGAACATAGGTGTTGGGTACTGCGAACCTGGGGCCTGGTGGCCAGATAATTGGCTAAGTATTGGCTAAGAGAAAGGTTTGATATCTATTTCAATAATATTCATACTAGTATCTATCAATGGAGAAATTTTTCATATTTATCTGAATAGTATTCATACTAATATATATTAATGGATTGTTTCTGTTTCAAATGAAAATGATCTCCCAATTTCCAGGATGCTCTTCGGTTAGCAAATTTCATTGAAACCACAAAAATTTTGACTACAAGATGTACATAGCGCAACAAGAAACATGAATTTTCATTGTGTTCTAAACGAGATAAACTCCTTATCATCTATTCATCTTGTATTCCTTACAATGACATGAGAAAATGTTGGCTCTCCATAAACATCAATATCTAAATTAAATTAAATGCAATCAAAATTTGGTGTGACTTAAGTAATTAAGACAACTTCAACCATTCCTTTATTAATGCCAAGATTTTTGAATGCCTGGTCACTTACGAGCAATTAAAGCATAAATTGTAGACTACGGAAGTTCTTTGGCTGCAAGATGTATATGATGGAACAGGGAACGTAGTTGTTTAATACCACAAAACCAAACATAATTGCCTAAGCTTTGCCGAAGAGGAAGTTTTTTGTATTTATTCCAATAGTATTGATATTAGTATATATGCACAGATATTATCAAATAGAAGAAGCTGCAATATATCCAACATATTGAACATGAACATTGTGTCAACACTTGAGCTGCCTTGTTGTAACTCATTAATTCATTATATTTATGGAACCTGAAGAATGGAAGTAGGATGGGTCCTCCAATTTCTTTCTTTAAATACAGGGCCGACGCCACATAAGTATGGCTTATGAAAAATTATTCTTAAATGTAAAATGTAAAGAAAGAACATACCAGGCTTTATTTAGATTGAAGTAATGGGTAGCAGAAAGAAAAACTTGTCATTCAATTTTAACGACACAGGGGAAGAAGGTGCAAAATACAATTAAAACAAATACCAAAAATTGGAAAATACTATTAAAAAATAAACCGAAATTATTCTATATTCAAATAAGATGGGTTACAAAATATAGTTGAGGCTATTTGCGACAACGATTGCAATTTTTCCTGCAACCGACCAATAAAAAATATGTACATTGATGAAGTTTCTTGACAGTTTTCTTGACGTTCAAACTCTTTATTCGTAAACAATGAGTTGAATATCAATTTTGGGTTTTGTACTTAATTGGTGCTGCCAACTACATCTATCCCAGTTTTTTGAATACCTTGTCTCTTCTAGAGATGGCCTGCTTGCAATGGCTACTTATTCAACATTTCATTCTTTGTCAAGTATTAATTTCCCTCTGCCATCGAAAAGTTGGGGTTTAAGGTGCTTTCCTTGCAATGTTCCTAACCCTTGACATCTGAGACAACTTAGAAATGCGATTCAGGCCGATTTCAAAGTGGACAAAGTCATTTTATGTCACAACAGCTATGGTAGGGGAAAAAAATTCAAGTATGTAGTGACTAGTATTCTCCCTGTATTCGATCATTTGTTTGGTTGAAAATCCTGCCTGAATATTTGTATGTTGAACTTCTTTGTTTTATTACAGTAAATTGGAAGAAACGTCCAACCCAGGTGCAAAATGAAAATCTGTTGAGGTACATAACTTCTTTGGGCAGCAGAGGTGTGGCAAGTGCATCAAATGTTGTAGAACGCACTAGCACAGGTCTGACAAGTGTATCAAATGTTGCAACTGGCATTAGAATATATCTTTCCTCATAGCGGTGGAGGTATCGCGGCCCACAGAAAGGTCTAGAATGTTTGGAGGTGATGCCAAATATGTGGAGTCTTCAACTACATCTAGAGGAAACCGAACAAACTTTGACAAAGAACATGGCTTTCTGTCAATTCGGTTACTAGACCCACATGTAGCTCATAAAACTTTGAAATAAAAACTTTTGTAGTGATAATATGTCGTTTTATCCACCCATACAGTTTCTATTACCCGCCTCTGGTTACATTCTCAAATGGAGTAATATTTCATGTCATTTACACACATGATAGGCCATTTTGCAAGCCATTGAAATGTGTCGCCCCCGACGAATCCAAATTCTTGTGGGATCTGTACAATTCGTTCCACTTTCCACATCTATGTTGTTGGAAGAAGCTATATACTTAAACGAAGAACTATTTTGCACGTGACCTCAAAATCCATTACAATTCGTAGAAAGAAAACCAATAAGTTCAACAAACAAATCTCCAGGTAGCCTTTTCAACCAACCAAAGCATCGAACACAGGGATAACACCAACCAGAACATACTTGTTCTTTGTTTTCCTCCTCTCTGAGTTTCTCTTGTATAACATAATTTTTTTTTTACTCAAAACTCACATCACATAAAACCAGTCTCTCTTCTTTCATCTGCCCCTCAATCGCATCTCTAAGTTGTCTTACATGTCTATGACCAGGAACATTAGAACGAAGGCACCCTAAAGCACAACTCTTTGATGATAGAAAGAAATGACAATAAGTATTTACAAGCAACGCTGGATGATCTTCCATAGATTTTGTGTTGATTCGTTTTAATGACAGATGTTCTCAATATTTTCGCTTATTAATGCCAATCTTTTCGAATATGTACACTGAATAGTGACTAGCAACACGTATTAAAATTCCCATATCCTAGTAGATTCTCAAATCTAACATCTAATATATGCACAATATTAAAGAGGGACATGACATCAAGGCCTCTGTGGGTGACACGTTCATGAACTATGCTGAAGCTTTTAAAAAAACTAGAACAACACAAGCAATATATATATATATATATATATATATATATATATATATATTCGCAAATTCAAAATGCAGACAAAAAGAAATTACCAGATCCCATAATATTCGCATGTCTATTCATTTTAATGGGAGATGTCCTTGAGCTTTCCAGTTATTAAATCCCATCTTTTCGAACCTGTCTGGTCGGTTCTAACTTTTGAAAGAATATTTAATGTGTATTGGGAAGCGTGGAAGGTAGCGGGGATGGAGCCCTATGTAACAGACATTACTACTATTTTTCTGTGTTTTTGTCCACGAGCATATGTAAAACATACGTAAAGAAAAGTGATTCGAGAATGCTAATTTTTTTGGACATGAGCCCTTGAAATTCAAATAGTCCGCAAGTCCAATTGTCAATTTGTATATCGCGGAAATCTCCGTGCTATTTGTAGGATATAGAACAACAGAAGCCCAATTTAGAGCCTGCCACCCCGAGAACCCGCAATCCAAAAAATGCTTACTATTTTTTTTGTGTGTTTTTGTCCACTAGCGTATGTAAAACATACATAAAGTAAACTATTTCGAGAATGCTAAATTTTTTGGACACAAGGCCCTTAAAATTCAAATAGTTCGCAAGTCCGATTGTCAATTTGTATATCGTGGAACTCTTTGATTGTCAATTTTCAGTCGGCCACCCCGAGAACCCGCGATGCAAAAACTGGCTAAGTATGGGATGAGGGCTTTGTGCATGCTTTATATATCTACTTTATAAAATTACATATTTCCTATGTTTAATTTATGATGTCCAGGAAACCTATAATTTGATAAATTTTAATCTCTCCTGTCCATGAGCCCTTCTTTTAAAGAAAACTAATTCAGGAATGCTAATGTATACACTGAACACGACCTGTCATAGTTCGATACAAGGTATTTGCAAAGCCGCATCCATAAAACTGGCCAACTATGCAATCGAACGACGATTGATCGGAATGATCGCGGAACTCTCTATGCTATTTGCAGTGCACGGAACAACAAAAGCCCAATTTTCAGCCCATCACCCCAAGAACCTGCGATCATTAACTTATGTTGTCCATGAAACCTATAATTTGATAAATTGCATTCTCTTTTGTCTAGAATCCCTTCTTTTAAAGAAAACTAATTCGGGAAAGCTAATGTATACACTGAACACGACCTGTCATAGTTCGATAGAACCTATATGCGAAGTCACGTCCATAAAACTGGCTAAGTATGCAACCGAACGACAGTTGATCGAAATGACCACAGAAATGCGAGAAACTATAGAGTCAGAAACGCAGTTTACAAGAAGAAAATAAAAGGGAGAGAACAAATATATAGCCCACACAACAAAAGGTACTCTCATAACTATGAAACCATAGTAACACAAAATCCATGGAAAAAGCATCGACAACTATGAAATATACTTTGAGGCCGACAAACTCTGCTTCAACGCGTAAGAGATGCAATTTACATCGCCTGCATTTTTTTAATTTTTTATTTTATCTTAATAGTATTCTATGCAAACTCCACCCCAAAAAAATGTAATTAGAGATCCAACTACGAATGCAACATCCCAACATTGAAAACCCTGGGCAAACAAGAACAAGCAGCAAATAAGAACCCAGCTAAGAAGTACCAAAAGGCCCAAGTGCAGGCGTAGGATAGGAACCCTGCAAAGTCGAATCAAACAACAATGAACAACATACAACGAAGAAAAAAGCAAGCAACAACCACTCCCCCAGGAATGATGTTGTTCCAATCGTGATTGTAGAAACCCAAACGTGCAAACTGCAACAACACGAACATGCAAGAAAAAACAACAACAACATGCAAATAAGAAATCAGTGGCATGCAAAAAACAAGCATGGACCAGTGAACCAACTATGTTGTTGGAGCATATAATTTTTAAAAATGGAAGAAAATGTCTTGTAACAAGCATGTTAAGTAACCATTCAACACTACCAAGTCTATTAGGTAAACATTTAAGTCTTTCAGAAATGCTCTGTAAACATTTAAGAAAAAAATTCAATGTGGCAGGGCTCTGACGTATCCCAAAAAAATTATTATATTTTTTGTAACAATAGTTCGAACACCAGAGAATGTATTGGAAGGACAAACTTTGGATATGCCACCATATCAAACATTGCCATAAATTTACCTAGCATAAAATGCTAAACCAAACATTTGAATTAATGCTAGCATTAATCCAACTTCGACGAATGCATAACAAAATATATGATTCAAAAATACCATATACGATCAAATACTTTGGATATGCCAACATATATAACATTGGGAATATGGTAGACGACAATAAGACCTCCAATCCCTTGTCCAATCAAATCATGACAAATATGGTACTTTTTTTAATATAAAAATAGATGTTTTGAGTTCCCTAGTTCCAACAATAGATAATATGGAAA
>JZKD02S1917302.1:32216-43080 GCA_000966675.3 Picea glauca
CATGATCAAATATGTTTCCTCCAAATGTTCAACCACATAATCTCCTATTTCCTGAACAAACAAAACAAATTTGATTAAGTTAGAAAATTACTCATAACTAATTTCTTATTTTTATTAAAAGAGACTTGGCTACAAAATTGAAGATTTTGTAGCCAGTCTTAATCTTAGCAAATAAAATCAGATTTTAAATTGACTTATTTCGAAATAGATAACAGGAATAAAATAAGAGAAAAAATGGTTTTACCATTTAAAAATTGACTAAAGATGGGTCGGTTAGTTCAGAATTTATTATCGCCTTTACAATGGTTGCATTTTTTATTACTATGTTTCCTAATCTCTTGACGCATTTAGCTTTCCTCTCTGTGTGCGCCTTGAGGTCACGATTTTCTTGCCTCAACAAATCATTTTGAGTAGTAAGTGATTTAATGTGGGCTTGAAGGACAGGGATGTCGGTGTAATACCCCTCGATCCAATTGAAACATACATCACATTGTACATGCGAGATGGCAGTTTGATGAGGTGCACAGTCAAACAGGGGTGTATCGATCTTACCTGCTATTTTCTTCTGATCAGGACTAATACTAGAGAAACCCTCTTTACCTTTGAGGCACGGTGGCAAATTTGTCACAAAATCAAGAGGTTCAGTCGGAACGATAACTTTCTTCGTGTAACCTTGAAATTCTGGGTCTTCTAAAACTAGAAAATCTTCGATCTCTTTTTTAACACTGATCGATCTCGATCGGACCGATCGAGCTCAAATGAGTGTCAGATCGGTTCCTTAGCTTCCTTGAAATTTAGTGACATGCCCTTTTGTTTTTGAACCCTAAGTCTGTGCATTTCATGTTTGTTCCTTTGCGGGGTTTCCCAACATCCATATTGATAATAAAATTCATGCTAGCATCAATTTCAGGTACAAGAGGGTCAATTACCTTCAGTTCAACAGTCTCTTGCTCAGAAAATCCTATAGTTGAAGACTTACTTGGCATCCCTATGTCTAGATGGTTTTTGTCAGTAAAGTCTGGTCTATTGATTGCAATACCGAACTGGTCTTTAATCAGTGGTTCATCTAAGTTAGGGTTTACTCTAAGAACAGTCTGGGTAAAACCATTCCTTATCAAACAATTCTCCCAATAGTCACCTACGGTTGACAAGTGATGCATCAACAAAATCTTAACCAACCTGTGATGGAACAGGCTTGAATCAAGACTCTGTCTTTTATATCTTTTGGACATTTTATAGAGACTTCTCAGCAAGTAAAATGGCATATTTAATTCGTAACCAATAAAATGCATGAGTAAACAAATATGGTAGAGGAATACTAATATGTATCGACCCTCACATGTCACGAATTTCTTGAGAATCAGCAACAGGCTATGCCACCTAGGTTTAACCAGGGAGATATAAATACTTTTTTCACAAAAGTTGATCTTTCGGGATGTCAAGAAGAGGCTCCACAGGACTCCTTCAATTCGGGCGTTTCTGAACCATTTTTAACCCTTTGATGGAAGCCCTATTACTTCACTCACAAAATCCTCGGTCAAAACTAACTGTGTGTCCTTTATTTCTTCTCTACAACCATCGAAGGTCTACGTGAAAGCCTTCACCACCTAAAGGTTATAGGCTTCAAATATCTTAAGGAAAACATCCCACCCATTTCACTGCTTTAAAAACAACATATGCATGTTGATCTACTATTGGGTAATCAAGCTCTGCTCCTTTAAAATATGATATCATGAAGGCTATGGCTATCTCATTACTTTCAACATTTTTTTGTGTTAACACAACAGCATAATATCGGTCAGAAGGAAATGTGTAAAGCGTGAAATCTTGAGAAAAACTGGGGCTCATCAAGGAAGGAGCTTCTACTATTATTTTTCTAATGGAGTCAAAAGATTGAATTTCTTGTGGTCCCCAACGGTACATAACATCTTTTTTAATCAAATTTTTTAATGGTCTTACCATTCCTGAAAAACTTGGTACAAATCTTCTAACAAAATTAATTTTGCCAAAAAATGACTGCATGGATTTTTTGGAAGAGGGAGTGGAGAATTTAGCAATAGCTTGGGTTATTTCAGGTTCAATAATCATTATGTATATAGACACTATAAACCCAAGTAATTTTCCTTGCTCTACTGCAAAGACCGATTTCTTAGGGTTGAGAGATACACCGAACTTGCAGCATTGTTCCAGGATAGCCTTGAGGTGAGACAAGTGATCTTTATTGTTTTTAGAGAAGACGATAACGTCATCAAGATAGACCACATATGATTGGTTTATGAGGCCATGAAAATCATTGTCCATTACTCTCTGGAAAGTAGCATCGGCATTTATAAGTCTGAATGGCATCTTCATGTAGGCATAAGTGCCCCATGGGGTACAAAAGGTGGTTTTAAGCTGGTCTGAGGGAGACATGAGGACCTAGTTGTATCCTGAAAAGCCATCTAGCAGAGATAGTATTTCGGAACCAGATACTTACTGTAGAATTTGTTCCATTGGAGGAACAGGGTAGTTGTCTTTTTCAGATGCACAGTTTAGGTTCTGAAAATCGACACAAAGTCGAATTTCACCACTTTTCTTTCTTACAGGGACCAGATTAGACACCCATTGTGTGTGCCTTGCTGGGAAAATTATCTTTGCAGTTAGTAATTTATTTTGTTCTTTTTTAACAATGGGTTCCAATTTAGGGTGCATCTTCCTCATTTTTTGCTGAAAATGCTGAGTCTGGGGTTTCATGGGGATGATATGTTGTATGATGTCAGGGTCGAATGTTTTTAAGTCATCATAGGTCCAAGCAAAAACGTCTTTAAATTCTTTAAACAATTTTATGAAAGCAGATCGTTCTTGTTCAGAGCATCTCATTCCTAAATTAATATTTTGAGGATTATTTTTTGTTCCTAAATTAACCGACTCATAAATCAAAAAAGAACTGTTCGTCTTACAATTAACTGTCCCTCTGAATTTATCATGCAAGACATAAAAATTCTCTAGTCTTACAACAAATCTGGGGATAGAGTTTACCAGATCAGATGTCGATTCAGGAGATCTAGGATCTAATATTACCATGAAGTTTAGAAGGTTCTCATCGTGAGTTCCTTCATCGATGATTGTGCCTTGGAAGGTGTCTTCCATATGCAAGAAGTTGATGATCTATTGGTCATCGTCGAACACTCTCCAATTGGTGATGTTGTCCGAGATCGACGTCTTGAATATCAATTCAATCGAAAATGCATTAGGATAAATACCTTTTGCAGGCAATAGTTTAGAAGCAACATTAGCCAATAAATCAGCCTCTGAATTACTTAGTCTAGGAATGGAATTTATGTTAAATGCTGTAAATTTTTGCATTAAACTCCATACCTCAGCTTGGTAGTTTTTCAGATGTGGTGATAAGAAATGTATGGAGTTTCTTACCTGCCTAACCACGCTTTCTAAATCACCAAATACCATTAAATTTCGTGCATCCATATACAAATATTTCCTAAGCCCTTGTAGAAGTGCTTTGTATTCGGAAATGTTATTAGTGCACTCGAACTCTAGCCAACAGACATTAAAAGTATTATTACCTGCAGGATTGATGAGTACACATCTTGCACTGGCTCCTTCTTTGGATTTAGATACATCAAAGTACAATGACCAAATTTGAGCTTCGTCGGCAGTGTTTGGCACGCTTGGCAAAGATGATGTATGAGTATAGGTCATAATTTCTTGTTGTTGCCTAGGATCAGTGATAGGAGAGATTTATGTCATGAAGTTACCAAAGAAGGTATTCATTCCCTGCATTTCTAATGAATTAGCAGATGCAATGAAAGGTTCATTTGCATCATTTAGATCTGTCACGGTGTGTTTAAGATAACGTTCTCTATTTATCCTAATTCTATTGGGTTGTCCATTTTCTGGCAGTCACAAATGAGACTAATCTGTAGCAAAGTAACCATGTAGCTTCTCGGACCAGTCCATGCTTAAAAACAAACCATAGACTTTAGCGATATCAACAACAATAATGTCAATTATCTGATGAACCTTAGGATTGGAAGATAATCTAACCAGAACATTCTTAAGCTAATCGATTACCTTAACGTTCGTTCGATCAAGTTGAATGATTTTGAGATTAGAAGGTCTAAATTTTGCATTATTTTTTTGAAAAACAGATAGAGGCATCACATTTGACGATGCACCAGAATCAGCCATACAATTATGTACATTCCTATTGAAAATTTAAAATGTTAACAAAAAAGGCGGGAAATTTTTTCGTGTGTTTACAACCGAATTCTGCTGATTTTTAGTTGTTGTCCCTAAAACAGTTTTATCTACATTTGCTACAGTTTTTTCAGCTAAATCCCTTTTATATGGAAGTTCAAATGTCATTTTAGGTGGGATCTTTTTTGTTGTTTTTGAACCAATTTATGCAGTTGTCTAAATAACACAAGCCATTTGGTGTAACCTATTCTGATGGGTTCAGTGGCTCTGTTAGCCAACTAGGGTCCTAAAACAAGGAAAATAAATAAATTTACTAATGCTAAAACTATAATAATATATAAAATTTAATCTAATTATTTACAAATACATTCAACAGAAAGATAAATATGAACATGCCATTATGTACAGAGTAATTACAGATTACAAGGTTTTAGTGGATACCTTTCAAAATCAATGTTTGGTAATTGTTTTCAGAAATAGATAAAGAAAGCACATTTTATATTTTTTGTTTTCTAATCATAAATCTAAGAACTTAAATAAAATATGATATGAAACAAAGATAGAGTGATGGCCAAGGCCAATCTAAAACTATCATGTTTTGCTAATAAGTAAAATAACAGATATTAAATGGAAATAAAGCTAACCTGAGATTAGTTTCATACAGTGTCTATGTCTCGATGCAATCCAAAACTCCAGCTATCGCGCCTGTAGGAGAAATCTATGACAGGATTTCCCTAATGCCTCCTGAATAAACTCCAGGTGTTTTTTTACAGCTAGGATATGAGAACAAAATAGTAGACATGTATGTCCAATGTTCTTATAATTATGAATGATTACAGTAACANTAGGATCAGTGATAGGAGAGATTTATGTCATGAAGTTACCAAAGAAGGTATTCATTCCCTGCATTTCTAATGAATTAGCAGATGCAATGAAAGGTTCATTTGCATCATTTAGATCCATCACGGTGTGTTTAAGATAACGTTCTCTATTTATCCTAATTCTATTGGGTTGTCCATTTTCTGGTAGTCACAAATGAGACTAATCTGTAGCAAAGTAACCATGTAGATTCTCGGACCAGTCCATGCTTAAAAACAAACCATAGACTTCAGCGATATCAACAACAATAATGTCAATTATCTGATGAACCTTAGGATTGGAAGATAATCTAACCAGAACATTCTTAAGCTCACCGATTACCTTAACGTTCGTTCGATCAAGTTGAATGATTTTGAGATCAGAAGGTCTAAATTTTGCATTATTTTTTTGAAAAACAGATAGAGGCATCACATTTGACGATGCACCGGAATCGGCCATACAATTATGTACATTCCTATTGAAAATTTCAAATGTTAACAAAAAAGGCAGGAAATTTTTTCGTGTGTTTACAATCGAATTCTGCTGATTTTTAGTTGTTGTCCCTAAAACAGTTTTATCTACATTTGCTACAGTTTTTTCAGCTAAATCCTTTTTATATGGAAGTTCAAATGTCATTTTAGGTGGGATCTTTTTTGTTGTTTTTGAACCAATTTCTGCAATTGTCTAAATAACACAAGCCATTTGGTGTAACCTATTCTGATGGGTTCAGTGGCTCTGTTAGCCAACTAGGGTCCTAAAACAAGGAAAATAAATAAATTAACTAATGCTAAAACTATAATAATATATAAACTTTAATCTAATTATTTACAAATACATTCAACAGAAAGATAAGTATGAACATGCCATTATGTACAGAGTAATTACAGATTACAAGGTTTTAGTGGATACCTTTCAAAATCAATGTTTGGTAATTGTTTTCAGAAATAGATAAAGAAAGCACATTTTTATATTTTTTGTTTTCTAATCATAAATCTAAGAACTTAAATAAAATATGATATGAAACAAAGATAGAGTGATGGCCAAGGCCAATCTAAAACTATCATGTTTCGCTAATAAGTAAAATAACAGATATTAAATAGAAATATAGCTAACCTGAGATTAGTTTCATACAGTGTCTATGTCTCGATGCAATCCAAAACTCCAGCTATCTCGCCTGTAGGAGAAATCTATGACAAGCTTTCCCTAATGCCTCCTGAATAAACTCCAGGTGTTTTTTTACAGCTAGGATATGAGAACAAAATAGTAGACATGTATGTCCAATGTTCTTATAATTATGAATGATTACAGTAACATAAATCTTAATGTAAATCATTAATTTTATCAATCAGCTAAACATCACACACAAATCATGATATTAATATTGATATAACGATCACAGTGATAATTTGTGGAACAACAAGTTATAGACAAACTTTAAAGGCATTCAATAATATGAAATGTCATATGCTAAAGAAGCTAAAGCTGTGTAACATATCAATATCTCATAATATAGAAGTCAAAACATAGATGGAAAAATGCCACAGTGGTCTAAAGACAAAATGCGAAACACTTGTCCATATAGTTCTAAGAATTACATGCCTATAATCTGTTCTAGCCAAAGATGCTTGTTACTTACAAAATGAACAGTATTTAAAGTGTCTTGAGATCACATTCTCCTATCTCAYAGGATAGAGTAGGATCTCATAGAATCAAAAAAATATTGCAAAAATAGTGGGTTGGGGAGCCACTTATAACAGAGTTGGTTTTAATCAAAGTTTTTACAAAACAAACAAAAAAAGAAACTATTGATCATTTAGATGCATGATCGAATATGTTTCCTCCAAATGATCAGCCGGATAACCTCCTATTTCCTGAACAAATAAAATCGGATTTTAAATTTGAAAGATTATGTAGCCAGTCTTAATCTTAGCAAATAAAATTGGATTTTAAATTGACTTATTTAGAAATAGATAACTGGAATAAAATAAGAGAAAAAGTTGTTTTACCATTGAAAAATTGACTAAAGATGGGTCGGGTAGTTCATAATTCGGGCCTGAAGGACAGGGATGTCGGTGTAATACCGCTCGATCCAATGAAAACAGACATCACATTGTACAGGCAAGATGGAAGGTTGATGAGGTGCACAGTCAAATAAGGGTGTATCGATATTACCTGCTATTTGCTTCTGATCAGGCCTAATACCAGAGAACCCCTCTTTACCTTTGAGGCACGGTGGCAAATTTGTCACAAAATCATGAGGTTCGGTCAGAACGATAAGTTTCTTCTTGTAACCCTGAAATTTCGGGTCTTCTAAAACTAGAAAATCTTCGATCTCAGGATCCAAACACTCATCAATCTCGATCGGACCGATCGAGCTCAGATGAGTGTTGGATCAGTTCCTTAGCTTCCTTGAAATTTGGCGACCTATCCTTTTGTTTTTGAACCCTAAGTCTGTGCATTTCCTGTTTGTTCCTTTGCGGGGTTTCTCAACATCCGAATTGATAATAACGTTCAGGCTAGCATCAATTTCAAGTACAAGAGGGTCAATTACCTTCAGTTCAACAGTCTCTTGTTTAGAAAATACTGTAGGTGAAGACTTACTTGGCATCCCTGTGTCTAGATGGTTTATGTCGATGAAGTCTAGTCTATCAATTGCAATATCGAACTGATCTTTAATCAGTGGCTCATCTAAGTTAGGGTTTACTATAAGAACAGTCCAGGAAAAACCATTCCTTATCAAAAAATTCTCCCAACAGTCACCTACAGTTGACAAGTGATGCATCAACAAAATCTTAACCAACCCATGATGGAACAAGCTTGAATCAAGACTCTGTCTTTTATATCTTTTGGATATTTTATAGAGACTTCTCAGCAAGTAAAATGGCATATTTAATTCGTAACCAATAAAATGCATGAGTAAACGAATATTGTAGAGGAAGACTAATCTGTATTGACCCTCGCATGTCATGGATTTCTTGAGAATGAGCAACAGGCTATGCCACCTAGGTTTGACCAGGGAGATAGAAATACCTTTTTCACAACAGTTGATATTTCGGGATGTCTTGAAGAGGCTCCACGGGACTCCTTCAATTCAGGCATTTCTGAACCATTTTCCACCCTTCGAAGGAAGCCTTATTGCTTCACTCACAAACTGCTTGGTCAACTCTAACTGTGTGTCCCCGATTTTTGCTCTGCAACCATCGAAGGTTTGCAAAAAATCCTTCACCACCTGAAGGTTATAGCCTTCAAATCTCTTAAGGAAAACATCCCAGTCATTTCACTGCTTTAAAAATAGCATATGCATGTTGATCTATTGTTGGGTAATTAAGCTTTGCTCCTTTGAAAGCTGAGCTCATGAAGGCTCATCAAGGTGTAAAGTGTGAAATATTGAGAAAAATCGGGGCTCATCAAGGAAGGAGCTTATACTATTGTTTTTCTAATGGAGTCAAAAGCTTAACTTTCTTACAGTCCCCAATGGTATGTAACTTCTTTTTTAATCAAATTATGTAATGGTCTTTCCATTTATGAAAAACTTGGTACAAATCTTCTGACGAAATTAATTTTTCCCAAAAATGACTGCATGGATTTTTTGGAAGAGGGAGGGGAGATTTTAGCAATAGCTTGGGTTCTTTTAGGGTCANAGGATAGAGTAGGATCTCATAGAATCAAAAAAATATTGCAAAAATAGTGGGTTGGGGAGCCACTTATAACAGAGTTGGTTTTAATCAAAGTTTTTACAAAACAAACAAAAAAAGAAACTATTGATCATTTAGATGCATGATCGAATATGTTTCCTCCAAATGATCAGCCGGATAACCTCCTATTTCCTGAACAAATAAAATCGGATTTTAAATTTGAAAGATTATGTAGCCAGTCTTAATCTTAGCAAATAAAATTGGATTTTAAATTGACTTATTTAGAAATAGATAACTGGAATAAAATAAGAGAAAAAGTTGTTTTACCATTGAAAAATTGACTAAAGATGGGTCGGGTAGTTCATAATTCGGGCCTGAAGGACAGGGATGTCGGTGTAATACCGCTCGATCCAATGAAAACAGACATCACATTGTACAGGCAAGATGGAAGGTTGATGAGGTGCACAGTCAAATAAGGGTGTATCGATATTACCTGCTATTTGCTTCTGATCAGGCCTAATACCAGAGAACCCCTCTTTACCTTTGAGGCACGGTGGCAAATTTGTCACAAAATCATGAGGTTCGGTCAGAACGATAAGTTTCTTCTTGTAACCCTGAAATTTCGGGTCTTCTAAAACTAGAAAATCTTCGATCTCAGGATCCAAACACTCATCAATCTCGATCGGACCGATCGAGCTCAGATGAGTGTTGGATCAGTTCCTTAGCTTCCTTGAAATTTGGCGACCTATCCTTTTGTTTTTGAACCCTAAGTCTGTGCATTTCCTGTTTGTTCCTTTGCGGGGTTTCTCAACATCCGAATTGATAATAACGTTCAGGCTAGCATCAATTTCAAGTACAAGAGGGTCAATTACCTTCAGTTCAACAGTCTCTTGTTTAGAAAATACTGTAGGTGAAGACTTACTTGGCATCCCTGTGTCTAGATGGTTTATGTCGATGAAGTCTAGTCTATCAATTGCAATATCGAACTGATCTTTAATCAGTGGCTCATCTAAGTTAGGGTTTACTATAAGAACAGTCCAGGAAAAACCATTCCTTATCAAAAAATTCTCCCAACAGTCACCTACAGTTGACAAGTGATGCATCAACAAAATCTTAACCAACCCATGATGGAACAAGCTTGAATCAAGACTCTGTCTTTTATATCTTTTGGATATTTTATAGAGACTTCTCAGCAAGTAAAATGGCATATTTAATTCGTAACCAATAAAATGCATGAGTAAACGAATATTGTAGAGGAAGACTAATCTGTATTGACCCTCACATGTCATGGATTTCTTGAGAATGAGAAACAGGCTATGCCACCTAGGTTTGACTAGGGAGATAGAAATACCTTTTTCACGACAGTTGATCTTTTGGGATGTCTTGAAGAGGCTCCATGGGACTCCTTCAATCGGGCATTTCTGAACCATTTTCCACCCTTCGAAGGAAGCCTTATTGCTTCGCTCACAAACCGCTTGGTCAACTCTAACTGTGTGTCCCTGATTTTTTCTCTGCAACCATCGAAGGTTTGCGCAAAATCCTTCACCACATGAAGGTTATAGCCTTCAAATATCTTAAGGAAAACATCCCAGTCATTTCACTGCTTTAAAAAATGCATATGCATGTTGATCTATTGTTGGGTAATTAAGATTTTCTACTTTGAAAGCTGAGCTCATGAAGGCTCATCAAGGTGTAAAGTGTGAAATATTGAGAAAAATCGAGGCTCATCAAGGAAGGAGCTTCTACTATTGTTTTTCTAATGGAGTCAAAAGCTTAACTTTCTTGTAGTCCCCAATGGTATGTAACTTCTGTTAGCGTCAGAAGTCACTCCTGGATTGCTTGTAGGAGCAGAGCCCAACGCCCATCAGTTTTATGTCATGATTTATTTATGGAGGGTGATCAAATGGAGATAATGGCCCTAGGAGGTATTATTCTAACTCAGGGACTGAGTTTGATATGTAAAGAACAGAGGAGGTCTGGAATCCTAACTTCAGCCAGTGGATTGATTTAAATATGGACAGGTGGAAGACTTAAAGAAAGTGAAAAAACAACTCTGGGAATCAGGCTTGCAGCAGTTTGCAGAGGAAAAACTCCGAAAACATGATCCTCCTGGTTCAGGGCTTCAAGAAGCTGAAAGAGGACTTGACTGGATCCTCCAATTCCAAGTCATTCAG
>JZKD02S1917313.1:57830-72533 GCA_000966675.3 Picea glauca
ATTCATAACGATTCCATCGCCCCAAACCGTTTCGATTCGTTCCTGTTTGATTGGATCTACAAGTGATTACTGTGTGCCACGATTAGCATGATCATTTGTATATGTTTAATACAGTTATATCAATTTGAAAAATGATCCTATTGATTTCATTTGGATTCGACAATGATCTTGTTGATGGCTGAAGCAATTATTTGTGTTAATTTCAATTGGTTATGAAAACAATTTAATTGTTGTCGAGTTATCCAATACAATTCTGTTTACCCGAAATTGTGATAACAAATTCAACAGAGTACATGTATCTCTGTTATCATTCGATTGATCACAGTCTTGTTCGGTCTCAAATTAGTATAGCAGTTTTGATTTGAATGATTCGTTTGTTTTCAAATAGCAATTAGATATTGGTTTAATAGTTTGAATACAATTCTTTAGGATTTGAATTAGTTTTAAAAACGATTCTGTGTTAAATTTAGACCAACTACAGAATCGCAAGATTATGTAGCTAGTCTTAGAAATTAGATTTTTATCAATTTTATCAATAAGAGATCCTCTAATCTTGTCTATTTTTTTCCTCTTTCATTTGCATACTAATTTACAATGAGCTATTGGGCATGATGCGACAGTTTAAAATACACTTAAGATTTTATTTTGTCTTAGGTTGTTAGCTTGAGTCAGAAACTTGGGATATTTTCCCAGATTTGTGCAAACTGTTTTGATAATTCCCACAGGGATGTTTTACCCTGTGGGAGGTCTTTAAATACTTATCATTTTTTGTAATAAAATCATCATCCTTACTGTGGGAGAACCAGACTATGGATTTATGATATAGACTGAGATGAAAGTTGATGTCTTGTAACAGCTTTCACTTTCAATATATCAAACTTTAGTTTCAAGTTTTATTCATATCATTTTGCAGTCGATTATAGACTACTTTAGCTATCGTAATCTATTGCAGGTTGATGTGACTTGATTAATGTGTTATCCATATCTGATCTATTTTATTATTTAAAAATACAACAATTACTTGTTTCAGTTAATGAATCACAGATTTCTCTTCTTCATTAATTGAATCATTTTGTACAAATCCTTGCACGCAGATTTATCTAAACGTTATGATTTGCAAATTATAAGATTGTTGTAACTTTTATGTCTTCTTTGTTCTGTTATTGATATTTAAAAGAGCACTGCGGCTTACTGTTTACTAGAGGCTTGCAGAGGATTGACGCGGGTTTCCCCCCATTCAACGGCTAAACTAGATTCATTACACAGGACAAATTGGAAAGCGTTATCACAGGTTAGCTTATTAGTATAATTTAATTAGTTTAGATAGATATATGTATAGTTTAGATTTGTAGTTAGAGTTATTATTTTAGTTGCTTAGTTTATATAGTTTTTAGTTTATTTCTTTTTCATAAAATTATAAAAATCAAAAAACAATAGTTTCGCTGTCTTAGGACAGATTACAATGAGTTTTGCAGGTTTTCATTTAAATCTGTAATTTGTAAATATTGTAAATTTGTGATTAAGATTTAATTATGTTGGTAGTTAGATGTTAAATTTCATAGAGTTATTATAGTATTAGATAGTAAATTGTATATATAATAGTTTAGATTGTTTATTAGTTTGTTTTAATTGTTATTTCTCATTTATATTAGTTAATTTAGAGTAGTTTTCTTTTTGTTTCCTTAGGACTTAGATCGGCTAACGGAGCCGCTAAACCCATCAGG
The DNA here is from genome assembly GCA_000966675.3 of Picea glauca. Classification (NCBI taxonomy): domain Eukaryota; kingdom Viridiplantae; phylum Streptophyta; class Pinopsida; order Pinales; family Pinaceae; genus Picea; species Picea glauca. The sequence goes on from JZKD02S1917313.1 coordinate 59,555, forward strand.
GTGGGTTATCCCAAACGACTTAGGTTATTTAGACAACCCCGGACCGGATCCACTCTTCCAGTTGACGGACGGTCAATTTCACTCATCAACAACTGGCGCTAGAAGGAGGGCCTGAAATTAATTAATGGCACGAGGCGGTCGCAAGACTCCTCCACCACCTAATCGCTCACCTATTGTGACAAGAAGTCATTCGAACGATAACATTCCCCCTCAAACAGTAACCACATCAAACGACGATCCACAGATCACAGTTGAGCTAGTAACCCCAAATCCTACAGGTGGTGACATACAAGATATTGTCCGACAATCTCTCATAAGAACACACAGTGCCTTAGCCCATTTGAGCCAACCAAATCGACCTTTGGACCAACCTATAGATTTGTTTGATATCAGAGAACAACTCGGAGGCACTAATCTCACTATGAACCCTACAGATCCAAACCTCACGCCTGTTTTTGGAGGATCTGGAATACCTCCTTCACCACCTCCATCATCCCCTTCTTCTTCTGGAAAAGAATCTTCTCACGAAGGCAGTTTCCCTTCTCAGCCTTCCACACCCACTACACCAATGGCCAACCAGAACAATCCGGCTAGACCTTGGCTCGATCAGAATGCCGTAGTTGTACCTGGAGCTCAGCATCCCTTACCCAAACATCTGGAGAAGTGGCTTCCCAAGTTTGAACCTGATTCTAAACAGATCACTGAAGATCACATTAAAAATTTTGTGTTAGCCATAAGACTCCACAATGTCAAGCATGAAGATGTTGTCTATAGGTTGTTCCCCTATACTTTCAAGGGCAATGCATCTACATGGTACTTTTCCCAACAACCTCATACCATTGTGTCTTGGAAAAAATTTGAGTCATTCTTTTTGGAAAAGTTTGGAGATGGTAAGCCTCTGGAAGTCCTAGTCATGGATCTTTCTAACTTAAGAATGAACCCTAAAGAGAAAGTTAAATACTTCAATCAAATATTCTTAACACTTAAGAACCGAATCCCTACAGATTCCATGCCTACCGAGAATCTCATAATAGCATACTATACTAAACCTTTGCATCAAAGTATAGCTATTTGGGTTAAACTATCTAAGAAAGCCACGTTGTTAGAAGCCTTCGAGGAGGCTAGACAAATTGAAAAATAAATACTTATTCTTAAAGACTCTACTAGCAACGAAACAGAGACTAGTTCTTCTTCCAAGAAGAAGATTGAAATCCTCCCTAGACCTACTCAAAGTAAAACACAACCTGAAAGATATGATTTAGAAAACTTAACCAAAGTTGTTCAAAACCTATCAAATCAAATTATAGATTTTAAAAGGACAACCGAAGAAGCTTCCTCGAGCAAAGGGCCTTACAAGCCCCCGTTCAGGAAGCCTTTTCCCACCAACCGACCTAATCCAACCACCAAGGGACTTAATCTAGAAAGTCTGCAATCCGCCCTTCAAACAATTCTAGAAGCCCAGGATAACTTGATGCCTCCTGAGATTCCTGAGGAGGTTGTTGAGCAAGAGACAGTTCAATAAGAGGAGTCTTCTCCAAATATTTTTGGACACTTATCGGATAGCATATTTCAAGCTAACTTTGAGACGGTTCATCCCTACAATACTAGGAGTAAGACAATGAACAAACCTTCTGCCGAAAACACTACGAATTTACCTCCAAAGCAATCTAAACCAGCTGAGAGTGAACAAAGTCATGTGAACCCCAACTTGGACTATGTTGTAGTTGAAGATCTTAAAAAGTTAAGGGCTAACATTTCTATTTATGAGTTACTGAAATTTCCATCTTTGTTACAAAAAATGTTGCAAAACATCACAGAGAATGGTAAAAATGGTAATTCAAACAAGGTTGTTCAAAACAAAGTTCCTCAGAAGACTTCCACAAAGAATAATCCCGATCCTCAAGAAAAAGGAATCCTTCCTGTAAATAATGTAAATAATGTAGATAAAGTAGCTTTAGAAACTACGAGTAAGAAGCTACAAACTACCACCCTTAGTACTCGCAAAAATATACCTCCATTTTTGTTAAATTTCGAAATCTTTAATAGAAACGTGCACAATTGTATGGTAGACTCAGGAGTGTCATCCAATGTGATGCCATGGTCTATATGCCAAAAGATTAACTCCGAAGTTGAACCATCCACCTTAAAGATCATACAACTTGATCGGACTAATGTTAAATTTATAGGCGAGTTAAAGAATGTGCTTATAAGATTATCATCTAACCCCAAGGTTCATCAAGTTATTGATATTATTGTTGTGGATATTCCAAAAGTGTATGGTTTGTTTTTAAGCAGGGACTGGTCGAAGTAGCTACATGGTTATTTCACAACAGATTGGTCTCACCTATGGCTTCCAGAGAATGGCAAGCCCAACAAGATCAAGGTAAATCACGAACGCTACCTTAAGTTCATGGTCACAGATTTGAACAATCCCAACGAACTATTTACACCTTTTGTTGATTCACCCAAAGTACAAGGGATGGATACCTTTTTTGGCAATTTCATGGCTGAGACTTCAACTATCACCAATCCAGAACAACAGTCTGAGATTGTGGCATACATGCAGCCAACAACTTCTACATAATGGTCTCATGTACCCGATAAAAATAAAATTTGGTATCTTTATTTTGACGGGTCAAAGTCCAAAGAAGGAGCTAGTGCAGGCTACGTTTTTATCGATCCGACAGGTAACAAAACATTGATTGCATGTAGGCTAGAATTTGAATGTACTAATAACACTGCAGAATATGAGGCTTTACTGCAAGGTCTTAGAAAATCTTTAGACATGAACATTCAAAACTTGACTGTCTTTGGCGATTCCGAAATAGTGGTAAGACAGGTAAGAGATTCTATCCACTGCCTATCTCCGCATCTTAAAAGCTACAAATCCGAGGTATGGAATTTAATGAATAAATTTTCTGCTTTCAATATAAATTCTATTCCTAGATCAAATAACTTTGAAGCCGATCTATTAGCTAACGTGGCTTCTAAACTCTTTCCTACAGAAGGCTTGTCCCTAGATGCATTCTTCGTCGAACTATTGTTCAGGCCATCCGTTCCCGACAACATCACGAACTGGAGAGTCTTCGACGATGATCAACAAATTATTAACTTTCTACATATGGAAGAAACATTTCAAGGTGCGGTGATAGATGAACGCATGCACGACAACAATTTGCACGATTTCACGATAATACCAGATCCAAGAACTCCTAAATCTTCATCAGACATGGTAAATTCGATCCCTAAATCTATAGTTAGATTAGAGAAATTTTACGATTTTCAAGATAAATTAAAAAAATCGGTCAACTGTAAAACCAATAGTTCCTCGTTATCTTATGAAAAAGTAAACTTAGGAACTAATGAMAATCCACAGTGCATTAATCTAGGGGTAGGATGTTCTGAACAAGAAAAAGTTGCATTTATTAAATTGTTCAAAGAATTTAAAGATGTCTTTGCATGGACRTATGATGACCTTAAAACTTTCGACCCTAACATCATACAACATGTCATTCCTACGAAACCCCAAACCTTACCCTTTCCACARAAATTGAGAAAAATGCACCCTAAGCTCGAACCGACCGTTAAAAAATAATTGAATAAGCTCTTGAATGCTAAGATAATTTTTCCAGTTAGGCACACCCAATGGGTTTCTAACCTTKTCCTTGTTTGGAAGAAAAGTGGGGAAATCTGACTCTACGTCGATTTCTAAAACCTTAATAGAGCATTTGATAAAGACAACTATCATGTCCCACCCATGGAACATATCCTTCAAYRGGTATCTGGTTTTGAGAGGCTATCCTTACTGGATGGTTTCTYGGGGTACAACYAARTCCTGATGTCTCCACCAGACCAAMTTAAAACTACCTTCTGCACCCCRTGGGGCACCTATGCTTATCAAAAAATGCCCTTTGGATTGATTAATGCTGGTGCCACTTTCCAKAGAGMGATGGATATCACTTTCCGAGGMTTAATCAATCAGTCCATCGTAGTTTACTTAGATGATGTGACTGTGTTTTCTAAAAACAAAACCAATCATCTAGCTCATCTACGAGCCGTTCTACAACGATGTCATAAATATGGCATTTCCTTGAATCCTAAAAAATCCATTTTTGTAGTAGAACAGGGTAAACTCTTAAGATTTATTGTTTCAAGTGAAGGGATGATTATCGACCCCGAAATGACTCAAGTCATCGCAAAACTTCCCCCTCCTACATCCAAAAAATCTATGTAGTCTTTCTTAGGCCAGATTAACTTCGTGAGGAGATTCGTCCCCAGTTTCTCCGAAATGGTCAGGCCTTTACAGTTTTAATTAAGAAAGACACCCAATATCATTGGGGACCCTTAGAAAATCAATCTTTTAATGCAATAAAGAAGGCCATAATAGACGCTCCTCCTCTCATGAGCCCCGACTTTTCTCAAGACTTTACACTCTACACTTTTTCTTCTGACCATTCCTCTGCCGCCGTCCTAACTCAAAAGAACGCCGAGAATAATGAAGTACCCATTGCCTTTATGATATCTTCTTTCAAAGGCACTGAACTTAATTACCCAGTGGTAGATCAGAAAGCCTACGTTGTTTTCAATGAAGTCAAGCATTTTCGATCTTATCCTTTGAAATCAAGGACGAAGGTTATTGTCCCTTATCTAGCCGTCAAGAACCTATTAGTGCAGAAGGAACTAGGTGAAAAGAGGGCTAACCGGGTCACCTCCTTGCAGGAGTATGACATAGAAATTACCCCAGTTCAAATAGTGAGAGGCCAAGGGTTATGCAAGTCAGTTGTTGATTCAGCAGTAGGACAACAAGAACAAAGTGATATATCAAACCCAGGACAACACAATCAAAAAGCAATATGTTGTGCACAAAACTCTGTCAGTTCATGGTACAATGATATAAAATTCTTTCTTGGACATGGGTTAGCCCCCCGTCACTTGGATCCCACTAAAAGAAGAGCGTTGAGATTAAATTTTGCCTCCTTTCATTTGGTTAATCGTATCCTATTTCGTCAAAGTTTTGATGGCGTACTGATGCGATGTCTTGAGAAGGACAAAGAAGAAAAAGTATTACTAGAGTTGCATGCAGGAGAAGTTGGTGGTCATTTTGGTGGTGACACCACTGCCCATAAAGTTTTGAGAGTCGTTTATTACTAGGCCATGCTTTTTAGAGACGCCCATGCCTTGTGTCGTAAGTGTACCATTCGTCAGAAAGCATCAGGGCGGTTACAAAAACGAGCCTTTCCTTTGCAGCCCGTCTCAGTAGACTCTCCTTTTCAGAAGTGGGGCCTTGATATCATAGGTCCAATAAACCCCCCATCCTCACAACAACATAAATTTATCATAACTACCACAGATTACTTTACCAGGTGGTCTGAATCTGCCGCTTTAAGAACTGTCAACACCAGTCAGGTAATTGCCTTTCTAAATTCGAATATTATCACTCGTTTTGGTATTCCCAATTGTTTAGTATTCGATAATGCTTCTTACTTTTCCTCTCTTGAGATGAGAGAGTTCGCTTTTGAAAAAGGAATTAAATTGAAGTATTCTGCTAGCTATTACCCTCAGGTCAATGGATTGGCAGAATCAACAAATAAGAACTTGATTAAAATCATCAAGACAATGGTGGCTGAAAATCACAAAAATTGGCACAATGCACTGTTAAGCGCACTTTGGGCTGATAGGGTAACACTGAAAGATGCTATAGGTAACTCTCCTTTCTTTCTTGTCTATGGAAGAGAAGCAATTCTTCCACCACACATTCTTCTTCCTTCACTTCAACTATCGCAGAAAATTCAAGAAGAAGATTGTCCCCCTTTGGAAAACCGAATTAACGCTTTGATGAAACTAGAAGAGGTAAGAGCCCAAGATAAACATAAGTTAGATCAGCATCAACTATTGGTCAAAAGATGGTTCGATTCTAACTCTGCTTCTGATAGGAATTTTGAAGTAGGTGATCTAGTCCTAAAATGGGACAAACCGCATGAGGGAAAGGGAGAGCACATGAAATTTCAAAACTTATGGCTTGGACCATTTTTAATTGCTGAGAAGTTGGGTCCCAACTCTTTTTGATTGAAAAATCTAGAAGGACAGCTTGACACCTATTCGGTGAAGGGCCAAGCCCTGAAAAGATACTTTGCTTGATGACAAACCTTGTATATTATGTACGTATTTTGCTTTTGTTTTCTTTTTCTTTTTTGTTTTTGATTTCTCCTTTGAGTTTATCAGTTTGTTTTTTTGGAAATACACATCCCTGTATACTGAGCTATTTGGACAAAGAAAATAGAAAATTCCTTCGCTGAAATGACTGCTAAGAAAATTGTATAAACATCAATTGTATACTTTTGAAATTTACATCTACGATTGGCAAAAGTTAGTGTTTGAAAGAAGTTAACTGATTTCAATCTCTAACATAAGCTTGTCACGATCATTTATAATATTTTCACGTTGTCCCTATTCCTTAAGGGAATGACTCAGAAGATGTCTCCCTGCCTTAGAAAATTGGTTCTGTAAATGAAACATCTTTGGATCTTAATAAAGGACAGTTCTAAAAAAAATTCTACTGAGGTTTGAAAAAATATGTTAAAATATCATAATTTTCAGCATCACCCCGCTCAACTATATATCTTTGAAAAACAAAATAAATCATTAATAGAGCTGTGGGAAGTGCTTGTAAACCCATCGGGATGCTGAACAGGTCTGCTGGCAGCGGGTAAATGCATGCATGGTGCCAAGACAACTTCATCGAGGTACTGAATAGGCCTGCTGGAAGTGAAGCAATGTCAGGCATATGGAGATTTGCGAATAAGAAACCTCTTAACCTTAAAATGTCCTTTATTATTATCCGGAACTTCTTGGTGGGATACGGATGTCAGAGTGGGTTAAATGGAAACCCTGTCGAGGCTATGGACGCCTTCTGGCAGCAGTGGCTCTGTCAACAGCATTGGAGATTTTATCTTTAATATCATAGCTCACTTGTCTTAAGACTGTTATCAGTTTTCATCCTTTAAACACTGTTGGAATATTTGGTTAATGATGATGTTTATACGATTTTCTGGTTGTTATTTTTTGAATTTTTCTTGTTATCCTAATCTGAGTTTGTTCTTTTGGCAGAGATAACTGCTTCTACCAGTGTGTCGCCATTGTTGGCAGCCAATTCACATTTTTATCTTGTCCTTATAAGCTGCCTACACCAGTGTTTTGCAAACCTTAATTTTTGTCACAATCCTTGAATAAAATGACAATATTATGTTTGCGCTATTTGCACACATACCTTTGGTCTTGTTTTCATGACTGCAAGCATGAAAAGTTGGTTTTTGAAGTCACATTAAAATCGTCACTGGATTGTTGTAATCATTATTGTTGATATGGTCCTTGCGCCTCTAATTTACTCATGATTACACAATTGGCAAGACCCCTTGGTCTGTACTCATTTGGCATTCTTTGATTGATTGTATAATTTCATTTTATAAGTGATTGAATTTGTGATGCTTTGGTGATTGGATTTGTATGTTCTTTGATCGACTCACTTGGCACATTGGTTTCATAAAAACACATTTGTGTTATGGTCAAACCCTTGGTGTGATTTCAATTTATTGCTTTGGTTTTAAAAATATGGTAAAACTATGGCTCGCACAAATTTTTGGTCCACTTACCATATATCCATTGGTTGATTGAATGGCATAGTTTTAACACATATGAATGCATAGCTAAAACCGTTAGCGGTTGTACTGCGGGTAATGACTATTCTGCATGGGCTAAAATAGCTCCACCACCTTCACACATCCTGTCATAAATGTTTTCCCCCTATCTCGGGTCACCCTTGGTGTTTTCGGTAACCCTGTGAGCATTCTTCCCCTGCACATACTGTGTTCAAACCCTGGCTTGTTCACCTCACACACTTTGTGTTCCTGTTTATGGCACTGGTGGTGTGAATAGAGTCGAATGGTAACCAAGCTCTGTTTTTATTTGATAACACCCGTAGGGATTTAGAGGACAATGGTTGGATGGTGTTTATACATAGGTTTGAGGGTTTCAATCTTTTTTTTGCACATCAATTCGCCCTTACCTTTGATGGGTGTAGGGATAAAGTAGGTGACATTCAACTTGAACTCAATGAAGAATTCATAAGCTCTGGTATAGGATTAGCAGCCATGGGCCAGTGATGGTTTAAAAACTCCAAAGTCGACGAGGTGCCATGGCCTTTTCTATTCTTGTCAGGAAAGGTTACATCCTGTGACAAAGGTATGCCTATTTCCACCCTTAAACCCAGGTGGCATGATCTTTTGATAATGGTTAAACAATTTGTGACCTGTGAGGGTTGGTATGGATTGGTTTTTCTTTATCTCCTCCGGTTGTTGATGAATTTCATGGGTTATCCTTTAAACATGTTGCATTACTTCTTATGTAGTCTTTATAATATAGATAAATAGTTCACACGTGAGAAGGCTAATAGCAGCTTGTTTCACCATGGCTTGATTAGACTCATCGTCGTCCACCATTTAAACCTTCACAGTGATAATTGGCAAGCCTTTCTTTCTCGAAATGGCTTTGTTGATTCCCAAGGCCTATGCTCTGAGAAACCCTATGTCTATGTTTCTAATTTTCCCTGGTTCCTAAAGAACAATCCTAACTACCCAGGAATCAAGTTGCAAAATAAAACCCTCGATGATTTAAGCAAACCCTCGACTATTATGTCAAATCCAAAACAGACATCATGCAGCCAATGTAATGTGTGGCTTGAGCGCTACTATGTCGACGTTCCCTTATTGTAATCGAAGATCAAATCTTTAGAGAACCAGGTCACTATGTTGTTGAGAGAAAGGGACAGGCTACAAGATAATGACAAGAAGCAGAAAACCACTCGTTCGATCGTTTTCAGGAATGTCGAATTGGAAACAGCCTTCGTCAATTCCAAATTGTCATGACCAAGTTGTTTTCTAATTATCCAGGTATGAATTTCAATATCAAATTCGTTTTACGAATTGCTTGGGTTAATATAATGAATTGGGTTTTAGGTTTCAATTAGCTCTGTTCATTATTCGAAATGATTTTTGTCATAGTTTGATTATCAAAAACGGTTATGTTGTGGATCCTGTACAGTAGATTCATTTTACTAAAATCGAATATGGTTATGATTTGGGTATGCGATTTTGTCGTGCCTAACTTAGTAGAAGCGATGGATTGGTTTTGACTTGGTGTGGTTCGTTTTAGAAAAAAATTGTTAGTTTGAATTAATGTGATTAATGAGTTTTGTTTTCATTTAGATTTTGATTGCATATGACCTGTATAAGAGATTTTCATGCTAAAATCAGAGCTCGGCTATGTTTTGATTTGGTATGAATTCGTTGTGGTTGGATTCTATCGGCTCTGATTTAGTTCTTATGGTTTGATTTTGGAATGATTTTGTGGGCTTGAATTGGTATGATCCTCTATATGTGTTATGCGTCATTATTAGTGACTGGATTGATAAATATGATGTAATCTAATAAACTCAAAATAACACTGTTGACTTCGATTAGCCAGGAATGAGTCTGTCTTGTATTGAATCGATATTTTCACAGAAGGAAGGAAGAATCCATAGTAGTAGATTTTACTATTTATGCACAGGAAAGCAGGGCATTTAATCTTAGTCCTCTACTCCAGAGAGAGAGAAGGTCAGATAGGCTCCTGGCCGTCTGCTCAGGCAGAAACTAGTAATCTTCGTCAGGTGTGTCGCAAGAGTGGAAACCCTGTCGTTAAAGGGCCGGAGACTCTTGATACGGCACAATATTCTTTACACAAAAAAATCACACACAGACTTATATACTAGGCTACAATGAGGTGTCTACATCCCACCCGATACAAGTTGACCAAGCAAAGAAATCCAACCCAGTACAACAAAATCAACAGACAACCACGATCTCTATGGAAGACGCAAGTCCAAAGGACACTAACAAAACAGACTATTAGTTACGACTCAACATAACCTACGACTCAACTGGCCACAAGTATAGATCATTTAATTGGTTTAAATCCATTAGTCGATAAGTCATCAACCCAACCATAAAGATGAGTACGCCTGATAAAATTCTAAATCTAACACATAATGATTTTTTCTCTTAGTTTAAGGACCTTACCCTTTTAGGTTGAAAATTGAAACATCCTCACAATGATCATCCTTACCATTACATTATTCTACAACAATATTGCAAACCATTATCAATGTTCTTACATTCCTATGATATCAAGGCTATAAATCATTTTTCCATAAGTGAGGATATTACATTTTCATGATTCAATGATAATTTACCATGACGATCACCTACAATGACATCGCCATCAGGGCTAGCATTATTACATTGTACTATAAGGACTTGTGAATTCGCTAACTAATTTCATAATAAAATTACAGTGACAACACCATAGCGCTAGCATCATTACCTTTACAATATAAATATCTTGCACATTCACTAACTAATTTCCAATTAAAATTATAATGACATCCCCATAGCGCTAGCATTTATTACATTTATAATATCAAGACCTTGCAATTTCGCAAACTAATTTCATAATAAAATTTAAGTATTGTATTTACAATAAAATGACCTTGCAAATCCACTAACTAATTTCCAAATAAAATTATAATGATATCGCCATGAATTAATAAACATGACAATCATTATGGTTCTAGTTCCACAATCATAACAAGAATAATCATTTATTACTATACACAGGGCACTTTATTTTTATAATTTAATAATCATAGTAATCCTATCAATCTAAATAATCCTTCTAACTTATTGTCTAAATGATCATTCAACTTAACATTAAAAATCTCCCTGAATTAATAACATTACGATCATCATTGTCTAATTTGATAATCACTATAATGATTTATAACAATTTATCATTAAAATACAGACACTGGTTGTTCCTCCTACAGTATGGGTTCCAATGGTTGTTCATCAACTAGAGGTCTAGAAATTGGTATGCACTTAAAATCAGAATGCTGAGACAGAAGTAACCTCAATTCACCGAAAACAACCAGACTATTAAGGTAGGGTCAAAATCGAGGAAAAATTTTTACAGCGGGTTTTAAAGTTGACTCACCTGACCATCTCGGGAAGTAAAACAAAAATTACCACAGCTTTTAAGTCGACTTACCTGACCCGTGAAGGCTGGTGTTATTACTCCAGGATAGGCTATCGTGGGATCTATCAAGCACTAAGGAAGGGCTCTGTATAACTCTATAGTCTACATCTGACACAAGTAAACCGCTAGGAAGAGTCTTAGACGGTCGCCGGTAGACACCGCCGAACAGGCTGGGACTCTACAAGTACTATCAAGGATGGCAATAAAGGGAGGGAAGAAAATAACAGTCGCAAGTGAAGCAATAACCCACTATCCAATTGCAGCAGTAGAACACTAAGGTTTTAAAGGAACGCGATTATAGCCAAGGGGAAGTTAGGGTTAGCGCGAGTTGATCGTCCCTACGCCCAAGCTTCAACGCCAACGCCCAGGTAAGAAGGAGCCCATGAGCCACTGTGGTAGGTCCGGAGGACGGTAGGATACAGCTGAAGGATGGGATTCGCACGGTCTAGAGGAAAGAAAAATCTAAAAGCAAACAAGCAAAATTCCAAGACGATTCAACAACCTGGAATACAACCACAGCAGACCGTGAAAGGTGTAAACCATGGCTGTGATGAACCATGCCCTTGCTGACATGCAAGCTTTCTGCAACACTGCCCGAGAAACATAGTTGGGGTCATAAAAGTTTTGGGGGAGGGCGTAGGTCACCAATGAGCTCGCCAACAGACATGGATGAAGGAAACAAGCACCGCCATGGTACCAACACAAAAAAAAAGCAGAGGGATATGTTTCGCAGATAACTCGAAAAGAAAAAAAAAATTTAACACCAAAGCAGAGAATGAGTGGTCGAATTGTAGGGGTATCCTCACCCAACTGCAGAGGATTTAACAATACAATATCGGGAGGCATTTGACAGTACCCACGCAAGAACAGAGGAGGCAACACTAAATGAACACCACGAAATTCAATTTCATAATTCAGTTTCCAAAATATAACAGTGGCAGGCGTTGTAGTTCAAGACAGAATGTTTGCCAGCAATACAAGATCAAATTTTTAACTAAAATTTTGGTAGAGGACACAAAAAGAGGGAAACAAATTCCATGAAAACATCCAATGTTGAGCGAGCACTGAGAAGTAAATGACGCGACATTCACATGGTTTAACGCAGACAGAGGCAGAACGAGATCAAATGTCTTTGTTTCTTTTTATCACTTAAAACATAAAGAAAAAAATTATTTACAGAGGTGATTAACATAGGTGACAGATCTCATTCTATGAGGCTTCTCAATAGATATTAATTTAAACTTGTCACATGCAAACCTTAAGAACAAAACAACAATTTAAATCACGGAGTAAATAACTAAAACAACTTCTATTTAGTCCATTCGCAACTGATAATCCGTTCCACGCAGGAGTCTTAATGCATACAATTCTACAAATTTAAAAATCATATCGTTGCCTTAGCACCGTCCTCGAGTGTCATCCGCGTGCTCCGTCTTGCTCCTACTCGTCGACTATAGAGACCTCACCGGTACCTCCCAACCAATCGCTAGGGGTACTCTGCTTCCCCCTTAGCCCCTTGAGCCGCAAAGGGGCCACACAAATTATAGAAGGTATTCCTAGCTTCCCAACTCGCCTCCAAGGCTGATCTACCACTCCAATACAAGCTGAGAAACTCCCAACTCCTTAAAAGCAATCAGTCCAGTCCAAATTCGGCAGCATAACGATACCTAACAACCCATCCCCTTTTCCCCTCATCCCTCTTTCTTTTATAGAGTTTTGAGACCCCCTCTTTCCCTAATCACATTTAATTTAAGTTTTAATGAAAATCCTCTAAATATTCTCTGTCTTGCAAGTGTCACTCATCCCCCACATTCTACAAAATTATTTTTTTTAAATTTATTAAAAGGCTCAT
>JZKD02S1917324.1:3651-14127 GCA_000966675.3 Picea glauca
GAAGGAAGAAGATCAGTTACAACTTAGATATGACAATCAGCCTTTGCACAACAATCATGACAATTATGGGGAAAATGCAGAAAATTTCAGAGTAAGGGAAAAATCTTTGCCCTTATGTTTCTCTTCTTTCCAATTTTTGAGAGAAAATTGTAAACAAGTTGTCAATAGTATGGAGGGAGAATGTTCTAATCCATTAGTTGAATATGCCATTGATGATATGGAGGTTTTTCTAAACCTAGAATTGCAGCCCTTGACCTACATTGATTTTCAAATTCCAGATGAAAGCTTAGAGCCTGAGACAAATTATGAGGTAATCCAAAATAAATATGTACCATTAAGATTTAATTCATTTTAGTTTTTGGAAAAGAATCTTGAGTATATGCTAAAGGATAAACACAAAGAAAATCAAGAAGTTTTAGTGGAACTAATGAATTAGTCATTTCAATTTCTACACGATCCAATATCTGATGTGTTGGATGACTTGTGTTGTCAAAGTCATTTTCCATCATCCAGCTATGGGATGAAAAGATTTTATGATATTGACATGATCAAGAAGTCAACTTCATTGTCCTTTTTAGCAAAAGTCTCATTACAAATCCCATGAAAACATTTGTAGCCATATCAAGAATTTTTGGAGGATCTAGACAACATAAATATAATACCAAATCATGTAGTTGAATTGGTTGAATTTGAACATCAGGAGATAGGTCATGTCTATTATGATCCTATAGTTGTCTTCATGGAGGAGCTATTGTTTTCAGAATTCCGATCGATTCCCAAAGTTTCCGGAATTGTTCACAGTCCGAGAACTTTGTGTTGTGAAGATCAGGATGGAAAACAATTCATGATTCCTATGCAAGTTCTATTTATGATATTGATTGAAAACATTGAAAGAGAAGAGTCATTAGAGTAGTTTCTTGACTGGATGAACTGGCATTATTGTATCATTTAGAACAACAAATTATCAATAGTGTACGATAGGTAGAATTTTTGAATAAGCTCAGTCATTTGAGCATCTTTTTCAATATTGTATGGTTTCCAATAGAGTTTGCAGTTGATGATATCTAGTTCAGTGTTCAGTCAAATCTGAGCCAGTTCGAAGATTGTAGCTGCAGTGACTCCATGACCCAATGATTAAATCACTAGCTTCATGTTCAGATATCTGATATTCTTGACACCTCCACAGGAGTTTCCATCCCCAAGTGGAGCCTATGTTGGAATCCTATGATCATAGGTAATTGGATTCTCCGGCTGCTTATTTGGTGTTGCTCCCGTGATGAAGACATCTGGATTACTGGGCTCGATTGATTCCACTTTTCCCCTCCATCCATGTCGCCCGATCCTCCATCACCCTGCTGCATCCTTCATCCACCGCTACATATTTCAGTCCCTCATCCTTCACTTCATCATGCCCATCCCTCATCCCTGCATGAATAAACAAAATTAGGATAATAAACGAATAATTCGGTTAATATTAATTGAATTAGTGTACTTAGACTAATAAGCTAGGTTAGTCTTGTTAGTAATTAATTAATAATTAATTAATTAATGAATAATAATTAAGCTAGTTTGTTAATAATCAGGTTAGTTTAATAGCATAAACATTAATCAAATATTAATTGAAAACAATAAAACATTAATTAAAAAACATATAATTAAAAACAATTAATAAATAAATAAAATAAAACCATTTAATAAAACAAATATAAATTAATTAAAATTAATTAAAATATATAAATTAATAAAATAAAACAAAATAATAAAATTTAATAAACAATAAATACATATAAAAAAAAAACGAAAAAGTAAAAAACAAACAATATAAAAAAAAAAACACAAAAATCCACTCTATCATAAGTTCATCCCACACATTTTCCCCATACATATTGGACCCTGCTCCCCCTCCCACACATCACATCAACTCAGAGGGGTTCGATCAAGTGGTATTGGGCGGGATACTTGTCACCCCCTGGTGAAATCGGACCCCCCCTCCCAATACCACTTACCACCTCAGGGGGGGTCCGATTACCACCTTCCCCCCTGCAAAACCGCTCACCTAAAAACTTCAAAACCGCCATATTTTCAGTTTTAACCAATCAACTTTTGGGAAGGATTTCGGGAAAATGAGAAGGAATTTTGAAAAACCAAGAGAGGTTTTTATCCATAACAGAATGAATAACAAAAACTTCTCTTAGTTTTTGCACAGGTGCTACTAGTTTAGAGAATAGAATCCATATTTCCTCCCCCTTTTTCAGGTTTCCATTTTTTCTTGTTTCAGTCTTGATTTTGCAGGAGTTGTTTCGGCGAGCGGGAGATGAAATTGGAGAAACAAAAGGAGGTTTTTTCTCCGGAAAAAATAATATACGATAAAACACTACATTTTTTTCACAAGTGTCACCGTTGAGGATAAACAAATGTCTAAGTTGACCCCTTTTTTTTGCAGCAGTTCGACCCGTCTTTTATGGCGGACAATTCAATATTTTTAGAGATTTTATTTCTATTTTTGACCGAGGTGGTTGAATCTGACTTCCTAAGCTTGAGGGGTGATATCTCCTATTTATTCATGAATATTTAATGAAAAATGGTTGATCCTCATGCCCAAGGAAGCGATGATCTGTAATCTGTTTTGAAGAAATCTACCAGTAATAAAAGGGATGATTCAAAGGATTCCTGTGTGTGGATGTTGGTGATGTGATTTTTTCTCTGTTAATCATTATCCTACTTTGTGATCATTCTTTTTTCTATATCTAATCATTTAAAATGATTTGAAGTGCAAAATTTATCTCTGATACTCTGTTCCTGGCTTTTAACGATCTGAATGTTTTTCCTTTGATAATAAAGCAAAGAAATTCTTGACTGCCTCTCTGTTTTAATTGATTATCTCCTATGTTTATATATTTCCATCACTTTAACTCAGAAAGATCCAACATTCCCATTACCTTACACCGTGAAGAAGCCTAATAAAAGATGTACCTGTTCTCAATCTTTAACAGACCCCATATCCCAATGGAATTCTAAAACGATCCTTCAGCCAAACATCTCAAATATAAAAAAAATTATGCATATCATAACTAGCCTAATATCCATGTTCAAACAAATCTTAATTTGACAAAGAGATCCCTCTCTGAGTCTTGGACGGCTAGATCCCTGACTCGAAGTGGTTTTGACGTTACCTCTGTGACTTCCTCCACAGCCTTGGGTAAATTATAGAGTGTTAATAGGTTCTACACTTTTTAATTCAATCCAACAACATTCTTCAAACAACACACATGAAAGACATCTAGTGGTATGGGAGAGCGAGCTTGTAGGCCATCTATCCAATGCATTTTATGATTTGATAGGGACCATAAAAATCGGGAGATAGATTCTACAAAACACTATATTTTAGTGATATATGTTTATAAGGCTATAGGAGAAGAAACACTTTATCCTCTTTAGCAAATTAATGTTTTTATCTATGTTGATCATCTTGTTGTTTCATTTGATTTTTCTCATTGACTAAGTTGTCTTTGAGGGTATGAATAATGGATTCTCTAGTGAGAATTGTTTTTCTATATACTACATGAACCTTGGAAGTTCCTAGTACATAGGATGCCACAAACAAGGGGGTTTTCCATAAACAACTTCATATAGTGTCATTTTGGTAGCTCCATGATAAGTGGTATTGTACCACAACTCAGCAAGGGGTATCCATTGTTCCCATTGAAACAAATTTTCAGAAGAAAATAATCTAAAATAGGTTTCTAAGAACTTGTTGACCACTCAGGTTTGGCCATCATTTTGGACATGATATGCAATGCTCATGTTCAACTATGTACCTCAAAGTTTAAATAGTTGCTGCAAAAATTTGTGGGTGAATGTGGGGTACCAATATGAGGCAATGGAAGCAATCATACCATGTATCTTAAATATATAATCCATGAAGACGCAGGAAAATCAGGAAGGAGCGAAGGGATGAGAAAGGGAAGAAAAAGGAACATCTTTTGAAAGACGGTAAACAACCACCATGATGATTGATTTGTTACTTTCTTTCTGGAGTCCCATGGTAAAATACATTGATATGTTGGTCCATTTAGGTGGCTTGGGATTTTCTTAAAGCCATTGGATGAGTTTCCTTAAATTATTGTTTTACATCCTTTCCTTGCAGGCTCCCTCGATCCATCCTAGACTTGGTAAGGATAAGGAAAGGAGTGACCCGTCCTCCTCAAATTTTCCATATAAATAATCAACCAAAATTTTTTCTTTACCCTTCTTATATATGATATCATAATCATACTCTAGCATATTGGTGACCCACTTATGTTTCTTTGGTCAAGACAACTTTTGTTTGAGGAAGTACTCTAGATTATGATGGCCGGTCTTGATCTGGAAATGCCTCCCTATGAGATATGGGTGACAAGTCTCCATTTCATGAAGGATAGCCATAATTTCATTCTCACATGTGGATTTTCCCAAATTGTAGTTACACAACTACTTATTGGTGAATTCCAAGGGGAATCCTTCTTGGATAAAGAGTACTTTGAGACCTCTTCCCGAGGGATCACATTCCAAGACAAAAAAATTATTAAAATAAAGTATTTTTGATATTGGAGTAGTGCACATGAAGTCCTTTAATGTAGTGAAGGCTTGTTTTTCTACCTCGCTCCAAACAAAGGAATTCTTTTTAAGGAATGAAGTTAGGGGAGTTACAAATTTTACATACTTTTTACAAATTTCCTATACTATCATGTAATTCCTAAAAATCGTTGCAAGATATTCACTGTTTTTGGAAGAATCCAATATTTCACAGTTACCACTTTCTTGGGATCGATTCATACTTTATCTTGAACTACAATTTGACCCAAAAATTCAACCTCAAGATCCCCAAAAGCACATTTGGAGTTCTTAAGAAATAATTGATTGTACCTAAATATTTGCAAGGAATTATCAAAATACTCTAGGTGTGATTCCCATGATTTACTATAGATAAAGATATCATTAAAGAATACTATCACAAAAATGCATAGAGAGGGTTAGAAAGTCTTGTTCATGAGGCTCCAAAAAGTGGATGGAGCATTACAAATACCAAAAGGAATCACTAAAAATTCATAATGGCCTTTGTGTTTCTAGAAGGATGTCTTGGGGTTGTTTGTCTCTTTCATCCTAATTTGATGGTATCTTGAACGTAGATCAATCTTAGTGAAAAACTTGGCTCCATGAAATTCATCCAGAAGATCATTAATAATGGAGATATGAAATTTTCCCTCGATAATCAACTTATTGAGAGCCCTAAAATTAGGGCACATGCGACAAGTACCTTTCTCCTTTAGAACCATGACTACTGGTGTTGAGTAAGGGCTTGTATTAGTATGTATGACCCATGAACCCAAATTATTTTGAATGATATCTTCTATTTCATTCTTTTGTGCAACAAGGTGTTGATAAGGATTTACATTTGGTGGTTGAATTCCTAGAATAAAGGGAATTCCTTGGTCATGCTCTCCATGAGAAGGGGGTAAACCCTTTGGTGTCTCAAAGACATGATGATGTTTGTTGAGGACCAAATGAAAGTCTATGTGGATTTCTTTTGTCAGACTTACCATAATCTCTTTGGCATTAAATTGGGAAATAATTCTAGTGTGTCCTCTATTTAATAAATTCTTCATACAATGAGAGGTGATTATTTGAGTAGGTCCCACCTGAATCCCTCAAAGGGTGTGTACATTACCCTCTTTAGTGAAAATCATATATAGTTCCTTGAAATCCAAGGTGATTGGTCCCAAAGTGTGTATCCATTCTACCCCCAGTACTATATCACAACCATCCATATTGATGGAAAATAGATGGGTTTTGAGTTAATAGTCACCCACAGAGTTTGACATTTTCACATCTACCCCCACGTTTCATCATACCTCCATTAGCGATCATGATTTGGAAGTTTTGCACCGAGTGGAAAAAACAATGGGTTTCTTTTGCCACTCTCTTGTGAATGAAATTGTGAGTACTTCAATTATCAACCAAGATTACGAATTATTGTTTCTTGATGTATCCCATAAGTTTTATTGTTTTTGGAGTCAAAATTCCTGATAATGCATGCAAAGATATTAGGGGTTCTTCCATAGGAAATTGAGGTTCAATAGTTGCCTAAGTAGGAGTGTTGGTGTCTTTACTTGGTAATTATGGTGTATCTTTGGTAGTTGTTTCTTTTTCATGGAGTTGAGAGGTAATATATATCTGGAACAACTTGTGTTCCTTAAAAATATGACTTGAAACATATTTTCCATCACAATTATAATAGAATCCACATTTTTTGCATTATGTTATTTCAATTGGAGACAAACTTTGTACTTTCAAGGGATGAGTAGGGTCTATGCTTAGGAAATTAACCTAGGGAGGGAAAGTGCAGGGACTGAATGAGATTTTTTTGGTTTGTGCATTGATCACCATCTATGCTTCTAGAGCCCTTTGAGATGTTTCCAAATAGGTAGCATAATGCGACATTGTAATTTGTGCTCGATTCTCATCCTTGAGGACACTAATGAAAAATTATTTATAGAACAAATGTGTTAAGTTCTCTATATAGATGGTTAATTTATCAAAGACTAAAATAAAGTATACGATTGTAAATCCTATTTGGTGTATCATGGTAAGCCATCCAAAATAGTGAGTATCTCTCTTGAAATGCACATGGATATCTTTAACAAACTAACTACTTGAAATGTATCCCACATAGGATTTTTTATGCCATTCCCACCATTTCCATCATTCCATATCTATGTACAAGATCCCACCCTAAGTTTCATCATGTCTTCAGTAATTCCATGGAGGGTGAAGTATTGTTCCATATATATGAACCATCATGATGGGTCAAAACCATCAAACTTGTTCAATTCCAATTTAGGAAAATTGTGTCATATGTTATTATCCATTGATTTATGGTTGTGAGGACCTGAAAAATACTCCCAAGTTAAAAGTTTCTTCCTAGTGCGACTCAATGTTTTGTGCACTCCAAGGGTCTTCTTCTAGTATTCCTTGAGATGAAATTAGAAACAACTTCTCACTCAACATATTATCCAAGATGGCTAGGTTCTGCAATATGTTTTTATCCAACTTCTGATACTAGCCATTTATGGTCTTCTAAATTTGTTGAAGTTGTCCATTAAGTGTTGTCTATTGAGCTTCCAAGTTGTTCAACCTGGAAATTGTATAGAAAGTGATCATATTGTCCAAGGTGTTGGTATGCAATGGTTTATAGGAATCCACCATGGGTGAGCTCATTAGAAAAGGTTATTGGGTCTTGAGGACAAGGGAGTGTCAAGTGTTATATCTCTCTGATATATGTGTGAGGTACAATATTGGAATTTGATACAATATCTCGGGGCACTAACTAAGGGGGTTCAATCATGTTCTTAGACATACTACTCGAGTACCCAGGCACTAAAGAGTGGTCTCCCTAAGGATTTTTCTCGATGTAGTAGAGAAATAACATGGTCGATTTACTATCTAAATCTATATATTCAAGTATACCCGAGGGTACGTGGAAGGGTGAGTGCATGAATTTGGTGGAATATAAAGTGGAAAGGTGGTGAGAAATAATTTTCACCCACAGGAATGCTGACACATTTCTAGGAACGTGCACATTTTCCTGATGTTAGAGTTTCAGAAAATCCCGAATATCTTCTCGGCGTGCCACATAAGAAAGTTTCGAGGAACACACAAACATTCTTAATAATGCATGCATGTTCCTAAGAATGCATGTGAGTTACTAGGAAGACAGATGTTGAAGATATTTTCATTGATGTCAACATCCAATGTCATTATGTTATAATGATGAGTTGGTATGAACAAAGAGAAGAAAATCCATGTACATAAGGACTAACAAATTAAGAGCTCAAGAGGGTTAGCGAGTGAACATCAAAAGATTAGAAGAGATGACACAAATGAAGCTCAAAAGAGAAAGTGCATTGCAGAACAACGATGACATAAATTCATGACCGTTGGATACGCAAGCGCCAGATCAAGGGCATGGATTGATTGTAGAGCGGGAAGGGACAATCAAAACAACACATTAATTCCAATCCTGCAATTAGTCTAGACTGTCATATTACAAGAGAAGGATCATTGGAGGACTGGTCAATGATCAAATTAAGTCATGATCATTGGATACACAATCGCCATATCAAGGGAAGGGATTTATTGCATAGATAAAATGGAAAATTAAACAACGTGTTATTTCCAATCCCACAATTAGTCTAGACCATCATATCTCATTGATTCAAAGATCAACGACTGTGGTTGATCCACCAAACAATCACACAACTTCAATTTTGGAGTTTGGAGGAAGGGATAAACCATGCACAAGTTATGGTTCCACAATCCTCACTAACCGTTGATGGTCACTCGCAAATATATCTATAGTTGGAATCAGTTCCACTACCAAATGAGCAATTTCCATTGCGGAACTCGATGAGCATTTTAAATGTCGTGCTATTTGAGGACCTCGTAATCATCCCTGATCATTGATCTGCTCTAAGAGCATTCTCGATCGTTGGATCAAGTTGAGTGGAAGGAGATATTAAGTCATGGAACATAGATCATGGAAGTGACATATGCATGGTCAACCCGACATTGACCACTTCAGGTAAAATCGACCGAAGGAAATGTGCATGAAGGAATTTTAGCCAAAGTCGAGGTTTTGAAGTAAATGTGAGCCATACAATCTACAGAGTACTTCAGAAAAAGTTCTGACCATTTGATATGAAGTAGATATATATGATAAGGTCTTAGGTAGAGTCCCCAAGAACTTGAATTCCCGACAACCATTCGATCGTAGGTAACTTTTTGGGAAAAGGAAGAGCTGTTGGATTTAATCCAAGCCAAAGCAGCAGCGAAGACAGATTGAGCCGTTGATCTAAGATCATGATCAACGAACAAGTTTCATTTTGGGTTAAAATTTGTGAGGAGGTTACACTTCGGGTAATGTCACTTTGGGTAAAACGAGAAGTAAGAAAGGTGAAGTTAATCGAAGTTTCGAAGTCATGAACTTTCTTCAACCATCGGATTAGAGGAAGAGCAGGGAAATCCTATCAGCCATTGATCTATTTAGAGCACACACATCAGGCTATCCATTTTAGCAGACCATGTCAGTAAGGACATGTGGCACAATCAGATGATGACAAGTGTCAAGATGAAATTTCCATTTCATGTACGTGTAAGTCAGGAGTCTAAGTGACACGTGGAAGCCACTTGGCCAATGCCAAGTTATAAGTGACGTCAACAAGTTACATCACTTTAGGAGTATTTACTTTGGGGGAAACCAATTTATGACATCAGAAATCAACCGAAGTGTCAAAGGCCAAAGTTAACGCCTACCATTGATATAATTTGGGAGCATTCTCAACCATTGATAAAGTACAATGGAAGGATAGCGTAAGTGGAAGTGTTAACTGACAACAATCGGTCACCACTGTTTTATGACTTATTCGGTAGGTAATTGCTTCATGGGAATTTTTACTACAAAGTTCAGGAGCCATGAATAGAGGAAGTTCCAAATTGAGTGAGAATTTTTTGTCGTGCAAATAGTATGTCAACCGTCCGATCTACTTCGGGAGATTTGAAATATTATAGAGACTAGAAGTCATGAAGGACAAAGTCCCGAAGTATCGATAGTCATCCATCTCATTAGGAGATTAAAACATCACCATTGATTTTGATAAGTGATCAAGCGCTTTCTTGGCCTAGCGCCTGGTCACCACCTGTAGTCGTATGGAATAAAGAAACAAAGAGTGAAAGAAGAGGCGGAGCTGGGAACATCGCTTAGACAAGAAGCGCATGGTTTTGCGCATATGGTCATATGTAAATGGTTTGAACGAAGCACCTCATACAGATTTAATTCGATAAATATTTAGCACTAGAACAATATAGAGAAATGATAAAAGATAAAATTTGATTTTTTGGTGAATCGATAATGCAACAGAAGCATGAGAACGATATGATGAGTTGATCCATGTCTGTGATCAACTCATGAAGACAAAATAATCAACACACAATCATGATTAAAACATAGTTAATTCATGATCATTATGAATAAAGAATAAAAAGGAAAATGATATTATTTAAAGATTGATATTATCATTTAAATGAAAAGGTACAATGGTTCAAAAGCAAAAGATGCAATTATTTAAATTCACACCAGTTGGAAGACTATAGAAACAAAAATAATGGTGAAAAGAAAGTGTAGTTGAATTTGTTGAAGTATATATATTTATATATAATGGATTGAATGAAGGTTCATTCTAACAGGTTGGTGCATGTTTACAAGCTGGGTCTTGTATGAGGATTGGATTCCTCACATCTCAGTTGGATATGAGATCAACAAGTTGGGACTTGTTATGAGGGTTGGATTCCTTATTTCTTAGTTGGATTTGAGAACTACAAGCTCGGTCTTGTAACAAAGAGTTGGGTCTCTCAAAGTTTTGTGACACTAATTCACCCCCG
>JZKD02S1917324.1:61321-72907 GCA_000966675.3 Picea glauca
CTGACATTTATGCTCATATGATGTGAAATTGTGAATGATTTCAGTGCAAGAATGTCTGTATGATGTTTTGATCAGTACTGGTAGTTGCATGTTTATAGTGGAAAGACTACACATGGCTTATGTTTTCATAAATTGTTATTTATATGCATACTGATCTAATTCAAACTTCATGTCTGGTTCTCGAGAGAGAGATACCCTTATCTACCTCAGATAGTACCCTGAGTAAACCTCCCCATAGAGTTACCCTCCTTGAAAATCCCATCAAGAACCTGGAGAGAGGATGTGAAGGCGTAAGGCCTTAGTAACCCTGCGTGAGAAGGAATGATCCTCTTGAAATCCCGAGATGCCTGTGTAGGGATAAGTATCGTTTGACAGGAGAGATCCTGTTGGAAGATCCGTGGTCATTCACGACCGTTAGATTGGAAGGAGAAGAGGGGGTGTTAAATGCCTCAATCCATTTCCTCTATTTTCATGAGTATCGTTAAAGGCATAGCTCAGGAGAGGTAGTGCAGTTATGCACAGGCTCTCTATAAAGCAAGTAGAGACCAAGACCCACTCAAGTCCTAGACTTGATGAAGGAGAGAAATAGATGTGTTGAAGACTCTTTTGAGAGTCAAACCCAGGAGAAAGAGCACAAAGCTCCCAAGTCCCTCATAGTTGATGAAGCTCAGGATAGATAGCACCTGGTCAGATGCACAGACCCTGTAGGAATTTATAGAGGTCGAGGAAATCTTTCACGGCTTCAGAGTATAGAAGCTCGGGAGGGATAGTGTCATTTTGTGCACGGAGCCATAGCTGCTAAGGTCCCAGAGGATAAGCAAAGACCGAGACCTTTGATACTTAAGAAATCCTCCAAGGAGAAGAAAGAGAAGTGCATGCTCAAGGAAGAGATACAACTACCGTTAGATTAACTGGAACGAAATAGATCTGGGTCGTCAAAAATGTACATCCAGATGCACGCAGAAGAGAGGAGAAATGGACGACAGAGACACTTCAAGATAGAAGTGGTGAACAACCGATAACCGTTGGATCTTGTAAAGTTGCGAGGTGGTTAGGGTTGGGTGCTTCAACCCATGAAATCGTGAAGTGAGAAACGCAAGGAGGAGAATCTGAACTGTTGAATCCAGGAAAGGGAGGACCGTTGGATCAGAACTCCGTGGAGATATCATATACCGGGAGTTCGGGGGTTCGGAGGTTGGAAGGGGCCACTTTTGACCGTAGAAGTCGTGGAGTGCCAAGAGCCGAGACTCATGATAAAACTTGGTACATCCATCAGGTGGGGCCCACATGACCGACAGGTGAACACACGTCGCCTGGGAAGGAGTCAACATTTTGTTGACTTCTCGCGTCTCGGAGTTTTGCGAGGTAGGGGTACAAAGGCTCGACTCCCCAAATTGCGAGGTGGCGAGATGCGAGACGTGCGAAAAGGAAGTCAAACCATCGCTAACTTTCATGCCTCGGAGGTTGGTGAGGTAGGAGCACGAAATCTCGACGCCCCAACTTGTGAGGTGGCGAGATGTGAGAAGTGTGAAAAGGAAGTCAAACCATCGCTGACTTTCGCGTCTCGGAGGTTCGTGAGGTAGGAGCATGAAGGCTCGATGCCCCAACTCGCGAGGTGGTGATATGCGAGAAGTGAGAAAAGGAAGTCAAACCATCACTGACTTTCATGTCTCGGAGGTTTGCGAGGTAGGAGCATGAAGGCTCGACTCCCCAATTCATGAGGTGGCGAGATGTGAGAAGTGTGAAAAGGAAATCAAACTATCGCTGACTATCGGGGTTTATTAGAGTCAAAAAACTTGATGCTCTGGTAGCACTGTGTTGTGAAGAGTGAAAGGACTCCATAATTGTTAGGCCTGTGGCCATAACTTCCATTCATATGAGTGCGGTTAAGGGATGACGGGGTCTGTATCAGGTCCCATAGGGACTTGAGGAATTCTATTCTTCGAAGAAAATAAGAAAAGGGGCGAAAAGTTTTAATTTCTGTAGTGGGTATGTGACAGGCAGTCTATGAGATCCTCCAGTGATCTCATCTCATTTCCCTCCTAGTAAACTAAAAGTTCCTCGTTGGTCACCTTACAGTCTCTGATATCATCCAATGATCCCATCTCATTTCCTACCTGGCAATCTGAACTTTCATTACTTCCCACCTGGCAACTCCTGAGACTCTTCCTAGTTTCTAGCTCACATATGTGAACCATTTCCTATTCACCTCTGAGGCATTCATCTTGCCTCAACCATCCTTTCAACAACCTTTGCTATCTTATGGCCAACAATTCCTTGATTGGCCACTTTTATTTTCTCTTCATGGGCCATTCATACACCCAATGTGTCTTTGCATTCTGCTGCACCCGCAATGCAATCTCTTCCATCTTCGCCCTTATCTCGGCGAGTTATTTATCCATATCATCTTTTGTCTGTTACTTGTGGTATTTGTCTTGACCACATTTATGGCCTTCAGTAGCCATCTTCATTCTCAGTTTGCCCACCTGGAAAACTTGTAGCTTCCACTCTATAACTGAGAGCACTTCCAACATCTCCTACAGTCCTCCTGACTATACCAATTGACTGTTACATCCCGCAACAACCTTTACCTTTTACCTATCTCCTACAGGGTCTTATTCATCTCACTTCTTCTTTTGCCTAAAATATACAGGCAAAATCCTTCTCTGATACCACTTGAAGCAGACCCCCTTCCCTTGGGCCGAGATCTGCACAGGATCGTTCTGAATTCTCCTCGAGTCGAAGCAGCTCCCTTAGATACCTATTGAATCCTCACAAATTCGATCCATAGGTCCTTCATGAAAAACCTTCCCTGAGCAACTTAACACCAGGCGTGAGCCTCACGTCTCCATGTGACCACAAACGAGTCTTAGTGCAAGATCCTCTCACAACTTGCAAGCTCTTGAATCGAAGATCCTTGACTCATCTTTCTCCACATGCCGATACCTGAAATTTCGATACAGGTATGGCTCCTTCCTTCGCTAGCACCTGCTACATATAACCGTAAGCTAGGTTAAACACTAGCGCTACTCGCAACTTGCAACTTCATGAGTTGAAGGGATGAGTCCTCGTACTCCTCCTTTGCGAATCCCCGAGACACGATAAGTCAAAAATGGGTTGACTCCTTTGGCACTACTCGCAACTCGCGACTTTGTGAGTTGGGGTGTTGAACTCTCATGCTCCTCCTTCATGAGATGCGATACCCCACAAAGGTTCTGATCCAACGGTTCTCCCATGTCTTGGATCCAACAGTCTGGATCTTCTTCCTTGCTCCTTGCAACTCGAAACTTTGTGGAAAACCAAGAATTTGGTCTTCCCTCCAAACTCACGAACGCCGAGTTCGCGAAATGATCCAACGGCTTACGCAAAGTGTGATCAATGGCTCACGTTGATCCTGAATCCTAAGGTGATGGGTTTCACCCGCCTTTAACCACCTTGTATATTCATTTGATCCTATGTTCCTCACGAGTTCTCCACAGAGAATTCTGACCATCCGCCTTTGCTTCTCAAGGACTTCTGGCCAATGGCTTGGCACCCTCCTTCTGCTGTTATGAGGTTTAAACCTCGCTCACCTTTTCTAGATCTGACAACTCACAACAACTCAACACTTCTACCCAAAGTGTCTCCACCATTTGTCCAATCTGCTCTCCTACGCCACTTCCAGAGATTAAACTCCATGTTCCTTCCTCTGGATCCAATGGCTATCGGTCCTTTGCACTAGATCTGACGGCCCAGATGTATTTCTCTTCCTTGTGCATTTTCTTGTGTGCATCTGGACGTAGACTTCAATGACCCAGATCTTGCCTCTCCAGCTGATCTAACGGGAGTTGTGCTCTACCTTGAGCATGGCCTTCTTCCTTTACCTTGGAATATTTCTTGCTCCAAAAGGCCTTGACCTTTGTCTTTGGTGAAAAGCCAGTAACCTTGGCTCCCACCTGCGTTACTGAAAACTTTTCCCTCTTGAGATTTGTTCACTTTGAAACCTCAAAAGGTTTCTCAACCTCTGCACTCCTTGAAGGATTCTTTCACACAACTGTGTTATCCATCCTGATCTTTTCCTTCTCAAACCTCTAAGGGATTCGACCCTTTCCTTCTCCTTCAAATGGAGATTGGTGCCCTCTTGGCAACTTCCTACTCAAGCACTCCTTGCTGAACCTACAGGGTGTTCAGTAACCCTGTGAGTGTCTTCCCTGTGACACTTCTCTTATCTCATAACTCGAAAGAGAGTTCTTCTCGGTGCACTCCTTGCACTCACTCAATTCCCTGTTGACAGAGCTTCCCCAGAATCCTCGGTGACTCTATCTTCTTGATAAACTTGAAATAGAGTTCTCCTCTGTGCACTATATGCACTTGATCAGAAATTTTGTTTTCTCTGTGCCTTCCTCTACACAGTTCGACCTCCAAGGTGTTCAACAACCTTGAGGTTTCTCCCTGGGTCAATGACTTCCTCCGGTGCACACTGGCACAACTCTGTCCAAATTCCACAGAATTTAGAAGTGCACTCTATGCATTGGCTTATAGAACCCATAGTGTTCTTTCATGCAACCTCCTGCATGAAGCCACAAAGAACCAGACTTGGAATCAAAGAACCCAACAGACAACGAATTATATCTATAACCTACAAATGAAAACTAAGCACACATCTACAACATATCATCAACACATAGAGACATTGATTCATGAACTCACAAACACATGAACAACAACATGCAGGAAAAACTGCTCTTGTTTGTATTAATCAAGAATGCCTGATTACAATGTGTTCAATCTTGAACTGCAACAGAGTCATGGCTCTCCTTCTCTCCTTCCTCCTCTCTATTCTATATTCCTCTCTACCAACTTTCTCTACAGATACAAAGGATCTTTTTATAAAAGGGGGCTCCTCAATCTCTTCCCTCCATTTCACCAACTCTCATTAAATTTCATTCAATTACATTGAATGGATGTCTATTCCGAATCAAATCTAGAGCTCATCCTTACAACCATTTAAGGCGGTTTCAAATCACACCCTTTGCACATGCATGGCTCTTGGCTCTTTGGCCTTACAAACATTTAATACATTTTCAAAATTTGAAAAACGAGAGGGTTGTGCCTCTCTCCTACCATTGAATGCGTGCTTGATGTGTTGGCTAGCTGGCACGTAGCTGGCTTGGAGTGATTCTTCTGCATCACAAGTGGCGGCCTCTCGTACTGCCACGTCAACATGATGACATCAACACTATACGAACTTCGCCAGTTTCACCTATTTCCTGAAAACTTCAAATGGCCATATATTTTGCATGAGAACTCTATTTGATGAGCCATTTGCGTCATTGGAATTCTCTTGTCGCACTCTTCAAATTTCTGTTTCTTTCATTCAATTATGGACACCCATTTCCTATTTGTCCAAATTAATAGGCATTATTTGCTTTGCATTCTCTTCTTGGATTTTTTTGTTGATTTCTTCAATATCTTTGATGATTTTCCCATCTTGTATTCAACACCTGCAATCCCTGTCAATCTTTCTTTGATACCACTTGATCTGAAACTGGGGTGACATTGATACCAAACTTGACTTGGTTCTAGGCCACTTGGTTAAGGTCAGATTTACAATTGCATATCTATTGAACTTGATTGCATTAAAGGTGAAAATATGTGCTTATGAAGGATTGAGTACAAATTGAATATAAACTTGGTGAATGTGATGTTAGTATCATAATCCATTACTTAATGAATCTAATAATCATAATTATTGAAATAAAATATTCATAAGAAAAAATGAGACAAAATATCAACACATGATGTAAGATATCACTGAGTTGTTAACAAAGTTCAACATAACCTTCTAGCTACATCTTGAGATATGCTTGGAATACAAATCATTGTATTATCCTTCCTTTGAAAGGGGTGAAATATTCTCACAAAATGTGGAACATGCTCCAAGACTCTAACATAAGTGACATTTCTTCAGACACCATAAGGACTACATTCTCCCTAATGGAGGGGGCTCAAATATCCAAATGAAGGGGCTTACAAACCATAAGAATTATTTCTTGTTTATCTCCTAAAATGTCTCTCAAAAGAGTCTCCAAAAGAGCCTCCAAGATAATAGCCTCTAAAAATATCTCCCAATAAGGAGTTTAAATAGTTTCATTAGTCTCCATAATCCAAGGAGACAAGATGCACAAATTTAGGATCTCGTAACCACTGAAGGACAAAAATGAGAAAGCATCTCAACCAACTCATGAAACCCTTAACTTCCTCATTGAGACTAGGAAACCACTTGTAATAAAATGAGGAAGAGTCAAAACCAATTCACGAGATTCCCAACTACCCCTTTAAAACTAGGAAACCGATTTCCCCTTAAAATTAGGAAACTAATTTGTGATTTGAATTCTCACATAAAACTAATTTCCCATTAAAATTATGAAAATAATTTGTGAGTTGGATTCTCACATAAAACTAATTTCCCATTTTTACAATTAAATGAATAATGCATAAGATTCTCAAGCATTAATCATTTTTCCAATTTGCATGACTAATACACGACTTTCTCATACTCATTTCAAGTATTAATCATTTTTTTACAATTTAAATAAACCATTCATGAGAATTAATTATTCTTTTCCACCTTATCATTTTAATGATGTTATTCATGGTATGAAAAATAATAATTCCTTTTGTGGAGATCGTCCTGGATAAAAATGAGAGCTCTCCAAGGGAAGAGTGGGATTAACCGAGGATTGAATCGGATAGACCAATTCATCAACCAATTGTTGGTTGCACTAGTACATTTGGGTCAAATTCAGACGACGTGTTCGATGCAATTG
The DNA here is from genome assembly GCA_000966675.3 of Picea glauca. Taxonomy (NCBI): domain Eukaryota; kingdom Viridiplantae; phylum Streptophyta; class Pinopsida; order Pinales; family Pinaceae; genus Picea; species Picea glauca. Next base: position 68,131 of record JZKD02S1917324.1, read on the forward strand.
CCACTTTATATTGTTGGGAGAATGACAAACAACGGACCCCCTCAAACGTTGTTTCACATGATGTCACTTTTTCGATGACATATATATCATCTTTATTGTGACATTTCATATAGACGTGTGTCATCTTGGATTTGACTTTCCAAACCCCATGTATCTGTTGTAATACCGATGTCTTGGAGGTGGCAAGAGTGATGTCTTGAAGTTGGAAAGACCGACATCTTAGAGGTGGAAAGAGATACGTCTTGGAGGTGGAAAGAGAGACGTCTTGGAGGTGGAAAGAGCGATGTCTGGGAGGTGGMAAGAGTGTTTTMTTGGAGTTGGAAAGAGAKATGTCTTGGAGGTGGAAAGAAYGACRTCTTGGAGGTKGAAAGAGCGATGTCTTGGAGGTGGCAAGAGCGACGTCTTGGAGGTGGAAAAAGCGATGTCTTGGAGGTGGAAAGAGYGATGTGAAGAGGTATCAACTCCGACGTGGTTTCTATGGTAGAGACACTCTTGGAGGTGGCAAGAGCAACGTCTTGGAGGTGGCAAGAGMGATGTTAAGAGGTATTATATCCGACRTGGTTKCTATGGGAGAKACACTCTTGGAGGTGGCAAGATCGACATCTTGGAGGTGGAASGAGCAATGTATTGGAGGTGGAAAGAGAGACGTCTTGGACATGGCAAGAGATACGTGAAGAGGTATCAACTCCGATGTGGTTGATATGGGAGAGACACTCCAAGACGTCGCAATAGAAACTGTGTTGTAGGTATTTAAAAGAAAAATACAATATCAATACTAAGAGGGACTGGTACATTAACCTTTGCTAAGATACTATCCATATCAATATTTAAGTCTATATCTTTTGTCTTAGTCAAGGTTGGTTGAGGAGGAGGAATAAATTCCAATGGTAAAGGGGGTCTTGTCTACTGAGGTTTAGGATAACTAGGATATGTCTCAGGTGTGTTATCAAACGAACTCACAATTGTTGAGCTAAAGTCCAAAATCTCAAGTGAAATCATGCGTAACTTAGAGGGAATGCCCATGTCACCTCACCAACCCTCTTTCACTTCAATCCATCTTTCCTCCAAATGAAGGGGGTTTCCCTCAATTAACATTGTGGGGACTTAGGGCAAGGAATCTCAATGTGGAGAGTGAAGTCCGGGATTTTTTTTTTTGGGTAGCTTTAGACTATTGAAGAAAGTACTTGGAGGTCACAAGATCAATGTCTTTTCATTGGGAATATGGATTTAATGTAGTTCTTCAATGGATACCAAGGGAAAAATAAGACTTCAAAGTCTATCATAGGATTATCACCTCATAATCCTAGGTCAAGCTCTTAGGAGAGAAAACCCTAGAGTTTATCCCCGCATAAACACTAGGTGTCGTCTTATCCCTTTAAGAGATACTAGCACAAGATCAAGACAACTATGGATTAAACCCTAGGGGGATATCCACTTCTAACCCCTAGAACTAAACCCTGGCCAAGAAAATCTTTAAGGGGATAGCCACTCCTAACCATTAAGGAAAACCTTGAATGCTCCAATGAGTTAATATGGATAAAACAAGGGAAGGGGATGGTCACTCTCAATCCTTCCTTAGGGTTTCAAGATTGTTCAAGGAGACAAATTTAACATGCAACTATTACTTTAATAGAGTATTCACCAAGATATCCAAAGAAACATCACATGCAACATAATGAAAATGCTTAAGATAAGGCACATAGCATTAAGAAAACACATTTTCATGAAACATCCACCAAAAATAAAGAGAAAACATCCACTAGATAAATGTCCAAAAAATGCACCTAAGTATAACACAAGATGCTTCAACAAAATTTTCTCAAATGAGGGGAATATAGGGGCTTTGGTGCAACATATAGCCTCCAAAGGCCATTCAATTCTCTCTTTTCTAATCAAAATCAGCTATACAATCTTCAATTGTTCTTCAAGTGGGCTAGGATTTCCTTCACCAAACATGTATGATTCCCTCAATCGATCAATCAATCCAGTTAGAGAAAAAAATGGGCTATATAAGAAAGAGGCATGTGTGTTTCCCTAACTACGAGGAAGAGAAAAAACCTTACTATCTTTGACCTCGTTTCAACCATCAATCAAGTAGTTCCCTATCATTCATTAACATACCAAACTATGTAAGGCAAGATGTGCAAAGGATGGGGACCAAAAGGGAACTCCTTCCTTTGGGGGTGGGGGAGGCCATCTCTAATTTAAGATCAATATCCTATTCATTTGAAGAAGATATTTCAAGTAGTATTGTGCAACATGACATCTCCCTTCGATCGGGCCTACCTGTTGAATGGATCTAACTCCATAGACTAACAATAGGTGGGTGGAAGGTGGAGCAGACACATACATGATGGTTTACCATTCAAGTGAGTTCGTGTTGGGGTTGGATAAAAGAGGAGAAGAGTGTGGCTCATATATGCAACCATCTATATGTTATCATGGCTTTCAGTTTGTGAGCTATTGATCATCAAGTGACTGATGTCTACTTCATTCGAGCTGTCTTTGAGAAATATTGATTTATAGTTAGCGGTTAATGGTGCTCCCAACTCGCTTCATGAACAGTGTAATCACTCATACCGAGTGCATTAATGACAATGTGTTACCCATAACTATTACGATCATGGCTATAGATGCTTGTATACACCTATGTTTATTGGAGCCTATTGATTACAATATCTCTAATCAATGGTGTTCATTATACATAATATGTATAAGCTATCTCATTATCCATGGTAACACTTTTTATAAGCACACTACTTAATCAATCTTGTATCACTTAAGCTAAATCCAATCGTGTTAATAGTTAGGGTTATTACATATAACACTAGTAATCTTATAGCACTATCTATGTTTGTTTCCCATTTTATTACTATGGTGTTAGTTAGGGAGATATGATAAGGTTATGTAACTAATCATAAGTGTTTACCTATTATAGAGAGATACACCACCATATACATGTCATTGAATATACAGAGAATCACATTTATTAGGGAACAATGGTATCATCATTAGTCAGATAGAGACTTGTATCACTATTATGAATATTAACCATGCAAGTGGTAGTAACCATTCTTACTTATCACTTTAATAGAGGTGTCTTTATTATGATATTACTTAATATGGAGAAGAACAATATCTTAGTATAACACTTTTATAGGCTGTAAACACTGTTGTACCGTATTCTATCTTAATGGGAATGATATTATAACTAGGATCACACATAATTTGATGTTGGAATACTGTGAATCCCATAAAGGTTACTACTAGCCAACCACTAGAAGCTTAGTAATACAAGAGACATCATGTTGTTATTATATATGAATAGTACAAGATTGTAGAGTCCATATTCATTATGGTTATTACGATACTCTTATTTTCATAATAAATCTTTGTTAACAATCCTAACCTAATCAGTTCCATTAAGTTAACCAGAAAAAGTAAGCATCGGACTAGTTGAATAGAGTAATCAAGCTTCATGATTAGACTAGTGAAAATAGCTCATCTTATCATGGAGACTATTGGTAAGATGTAAACCGTACTTATGGAGATCAAGTATCCACTAATTATGTAAACATTGTGGAATAGAGATAATTAGAGTAGTGTGAAAGAGCTTATAGCACTTTCCTGTACTCTATACCTTACTTCATGTGAACAAACGACTGTACTAATTAGGGAGATATATGTGTGATTAAACTCCATAGAAGCCAATCAAGATGAGTAATAAACACCAGTATTACATGCTTTACATGAAGTTCATACTAATTACAACTCTTTGCCTCTTTAAACTAGTAATAAGGGTATACATACTAGTGATTGTTATGGAAACATAGACCTGTAGTAAGCTTGTTAGACTAGTGAATAAATCACCATTACCTTTACTCTTAATCATAATGTATTTACGTAATGAATAGAGTTGCGATATCATAACCTATACGATGAAGCTTAGAGTCATTCAATAATCAGAATCTTACTATGAGTACCATATTATTCAACAACTTGATAGCTTAAGTAGTGTTATCACATTAATGAAACAACGTGTATATTCATGCTTATATCATAATAAACAACCAACTGTTCCAATGAGGCAATATGTCCTATAGATCAATGGTTTTGGTTATGTTTACATTATACTTATAACTTTATGATTACGGTCATATCTATATAACCAATGCATTGAGCTAGCTAGATTTATTCCAGATTACTTGACGGATATGACTTATACTAATATTGATACGTGCTTAGTTTCCATAACTATGAAGACTGAGATAAACCATGCTTAGATTAGCCAATGAGAATATTGTACACCATTGAATGAATACCATGTATTTTTTTTAACTTACATGAATTTTATCATTAGAGTAACACTTTGGATAATGAGTATAGTATCTCCCTAATTACATCATATTGAATGGGATTACAAGAAACAGGAAAGGGTAACTCATAGGGATAAATCATACAATGCCATCTATGTAGCTATTATGTATATTGTGTAATCAATAAACCTTATTAATCAAACATGTATAAGGTAACATTGTAACTCTATATCATAGCTTATCATAAGAGTGAATCAATGTGATTACATCCTTACTAATAAGCTCATGTATTGGTATAAGGAAGAAAAGTGATAGTAGTCTGGTCTCTAGCTTTGAGTCCAGCTTGTCTTGATAATTGCTCTTTATTAATTAATAGGGAGACTACGTAAAACTATAATCATAGTCTAATCATTGACAACATTACGTAGTAGGTAGTGTTATAGCTATCCATTTTGTAGTGT
>JZKD02S1917335.1:0-12056 GCA_000966675.3 Picea glauca
CTGTTGAGATTTGGAACAATAGTGTCTATGGTTGGGTGGAACGTCCTTGGTCTGCAACCAGTTGGTGTCACCTTTTTATAAAGATAAGTGTTCTCTGTTGTGATATTATTATCTTTGTATGAATGTATTTTCCACATTATATTTAATTATCGTTTAATTGAATCTTTATAATATGCATGCTTCCTGACTATTGTTGTGCATGTCGTTAAAGTATTTTTCTTTTATGCATCCTTAAATTTTAAAAAGGTATCGTAAGAGAAAGAAGTCCAAGGGAGGGATTTAAGGCAGCATGGCCCGAGATTTGGGTGGCTGGGGATGTTAAACACACCATCAACTAGAAGGTTAAATACAAACCAGGGTTTTCTAAATAACCCAAGCCGTTTGAAATGAAATGACCCGACGGGTTTAATGGCTTTGTTGGACAACTAAAGTCCTAAAAATAATAAAATAAATGAAACTAATCTAAAATCTATGATAATAATAATATAATTTTACCAATTACAAGAGTTCAAATAGAAACATGAATATGTGCATATGATTATAACTAGTCTATATACAGCCTGCAAGATTTACTTGACATCTTGTGAAATGAATGTTCTTAGAAGTGTTTATGAAAGAGATAAAGAAAAATCATACATTTTATGTTTTCTTTTTGAATGGTTAAATGTCTAAAAGTAATGAATACTACACAAACATAATTGAAATAACAATACATAAACAGTCAAATCTAATTTATGCTATCGTTATTTCAAAAATAAATAATTTAACTAAATAACAAGCAAACTAACCTGTAACTAATCGATTAAACTAGGTTTATCTTTATGTGTAAATCGAGCTCGTAATTGTCCTACATGTGAGGGAAACCTATGACAGAACAATGCTAATACTCTAAGAATAAATTCAAAAGTGTGTTGGAGAATGTATATAGAAACATAATGATAAATATAAAGATATGGTGATATTATGATAATGAACACTTAGAATGAAAGGAAACTCAATTCAAAGCATTAATATTATCTATCATTTAATATTTAGAATAAATTAATAGTAGTCAAGTGAGAGATTAATCATAGATATAAAAATGGAATAACAAATTATAGAGAACTTAAAAATACTTAACCATATGAAACACTATATGATGACAAGTCTAAAGTTGCATCAAACATAATAATATTTCATAAAACCGAGGAAATAAAAGAACATAATGGGATAAGCATCACACAGGTCTAAAGACAATGGTGAATAACTTCTCCATATCAGTTCTCAAAATCACATGTCCATAAAGTATCCTAGCAAAAGTTGTCTTCACCACTAACAATGATCACTATTTAAACTAGTTTTGGATTCACAAACTCTTATCATGCAAGATAGAGTGAAATCCCCCCCCCCAAAAAAAATGGATTGTTTTTCAAAAATAGTACAACATGAAACCATTCTTGTAGGAATTGGTTTATCAAAATTTATTACATAATAACAAAGTCTTATCAAAATAAAAGAAAGAAACTACTGAACTATACAATGCATGATCCAAGATAATTTATCCATGTAAATAGCACCATAATTATCATTTTCATGTAGATAATAAAACAAATTTGATACTCATAAAATAATGCCAACTAATATTTAGAAATAGGCTGGCTACAAAATCGTGAGATTCTGTAGCTGTTCTTATATTAACAAAGAAAATCAAAATTAAAGCTTCCTATTCAATTCTCATAACAGAATAAAATAAAATAAAATAAAAAATAACTTTTGCCATTTTAGAAATTAGACAGTGAAGGGTCGGATAGTTCTGAATTAATGATGTCATTGAAGTTGGTCACATTTTTTATAATTATATTACCGGATCTCTTGGGCCATTTACTTTCCCGATCTGCGCATGCCTTTAACTCTTGATTTTCTCATTCAATCAGAGAATTGTGAGCAACCAGATGTTTTAATTGTGCCTGTAAATATGGTATGTCCCTGTAATAACATTTTACCTAGTCCAAACAACTGTCACAATGTACCAATCCTATAGTAGGCCAAGGTGGAATATTTTCAGTAATGAGTGCTTCGAATATTCCTATGGATTGTTTCAAGTCATGGATAATGCTAGAAAATACCTCTTGGCCTTTCAGAAATGAAGGTAGTCTAGAGACAAAGTTGTATTACACAACTTGACCAGCAGTTTCGTTCCCAAGACAATGGTTATCTATATCTTCTCGTGCAAGGAAATCATTGTTCTCATCATCAGAACCTTGATCATTGACCTCGATCAATGAGATCGAGCTAAAATGGTCCTTCTTTCAATTTGTCAAACTACGGGAGATTAATTAGCCTTCTCTTTTGTTTACGAAAATCAGGTCTGTGTTACCCTTTGTCTTACAATTTTTCTTAGCAATAGGTTTTTCACTAAATCCCTGATTCAGTTCATTAACAAGAGTAGAAGATACTTTCTCTCTTAATACATCAACTACCTCTTCTAGTGATTTCCTAGGCGTAAAAATACATCGTGGTTTTCTACCCAGTGGGGTTTGCAAAGAAGCATAAACTGGTTCATTATTTTCCCAGTCATTATTTGAATCGAAGCCTTGAATCTCGGTCACAGGATTATCAAAATTGGGGTTTACATTTAAAGGTAAGTTCATTGTGCTCTCGGGTTGGGAAAAATTGTTTCGACTCAGGAATCTTTCCCAAGTGTCCCTAATTTGAGACAGGTGTTATAGCAATAGTATTCTTATAAGACCGTGATGAAAGAGGCTTAAAAGAGGGTTCAATCTCTATTTCTAATAATGTTTTGACATCTTGTACAGGCTCATCAGCAAATAGAATGACATGTTCGGTTTAAACCCTAGGAACAACATTAACAGTCGAACGTGGTATATAAATACTAAACCATACCTTCCCTCACACGTTATAAAATATTTCAGAATCAAAATAATGTTGTGCCATCGAGGTTTCAAGAGGGTAATAGGAATACCTTTAGGGAAGCAGGTAGATTTGTGAGAGACCATGAACAAGCTCCATGGAACTTCTTCCAGTTTAACATTTTTGAACCACTTTTCTCTTTCTTGTGGGAGTCCTTTCGCCTAGGATATAGAGTCATCTATGACCTCCAATTTCACATACCCAACTTTGGCTCTAAACTCATCAAATGTTTTAGCAAAGGCCTATGTGACCGCCACGTTATAACCTTCAAATTTCTGGATGAAGATATCGCAACCGTGAGCCTGCAAATAATTTATGTCATCATCATGGGGAAGAAGGGCCTGACAACCATTAGGTTCAATTCGAACCACAGGGGCCATGGTCATTGTCAAATAGACATAGTAGATATCACGGGAGGGAGGCTTTGAATTCGAATAAATGAGTAGCAAGAAGAGGTCTGTGAAAAGCACAATGGCCCGTGACCTATGAAGTTTGGAGACTGTCATGTTTGATAACCTAAGTTTGGAGAGACATAAAAATAGAGGATGTGCAAGCATATGGACCATTAAAAATAATGAATTTCAAAACCCCAACCACGATCAAATTCCAATCAAACAATGAATAAGAGTCATTAAATGTATAGGAAAACAGGGTGAGGTGTAGTTTTGGGTACATCAGACTTGTACCAAATAACACCAAAGAAATATAACTGGTATACCAAAGAGCATGTATCAATTGTTAACCCAAGGTTGCAACACAATTATGGATAAATGATCAAACCATAAAATCAACCATAGATAATCCCATAATACTAAAAATATGTGGCATTCAATTAATCAATGAGCTTATAGAACTTCAATTTAGCAACATATACGTTCCCTTAAAATGTAATCTCTTTGGTAAAAGAAAAGAAGAAAAACACAGACTACAGAATGATTACCAAGCCATGTTTTTGTTTGAATTTCATGCTTGCAGTCATGAAATTTAAACAAAAAAAATGAAATGTAAACAAAAACTTATAAAATAAGTTAGCCCAATAAATCACCTTGAGGCAAAAAGACATAATCATTTTTAAAAGTAAGGAGGAGGCAGCTACAGAAAGATGTTATCTCTTTGTGGTAGCTTTTAATCATGATAAAAGTGACAAAATTCGTGTCTTCCAACAATGGTGACACAATGGGCAAATAAGTTATCCTTGCATCACTAGAAAATTTATCTCAGGGTTACAGACAAAATAAATTTTTGGAAAAAGTTAACGACAGATCAAGCGTTCTAATAATAACTCAGAGAATAACACGATCATAACATTGGATGTATTTCTGACCAAAAATGTAATGTGGTATCTTATTTTGATCATAGGTGTAGTGATGTTTGTAGAGACGACATCAGTACTGTTGACATGGTCACCATTTCCAGTAGGCATCTATAGCCTCGATAGGGTTGTCATTTAACCCACTCCAGTACCTATATCATGTCAAAGAGTTGTCCAATCATGATAAAAACATGATCATACTTGATCAAATTAAAAGACATACCTGAGGATCTTCTTAAACCTGACATTGCTTCACTGCCAACAGACCTGTTCAGTACCCCGACGAAGTTGCCTTGGTATCATGCGTGCATTTACCCATTGCCAGCAGACATGTTCAGTGTCTCGATGGGTTTGCAAACACTTCCCACACATTATAATTCTTCCAACTCTCTAAAAATTGTTTATAAATTTCTAGAACTTCATGATATTCAAGAGAGCAGGGTGATACTGCAGATCTCATAATGTCGTAATGCAATGATTGATCGTTTAAGAATTATTTCTCTGTTCTGATGACTTTCATCATGATTTGGGAAATTAGATTTCTATTAAGAGATCATCTCTATGATAGGGAAGCACAGTTGAGTTGTCCTTATTATAAAAGGGATCATGTTAGAAGTTTGTTAAGGATAATCACATCTTCCTATAATTTTAATAAGAAACCAAAAACATTGATTGAATACAGACATACTTATTTTGTTCTGAGTTTAGAATTTACTATTCAGGTGCTCAAAATGTTACCAACTGTTTCTAATGAATAAGATTTTTGATTCCCTTCAACAAATGAATGGTCATTCAGACATAATCATTTTTATAAAACAAATCAAAATCAAACAAAATTAAAAGAACCAAAACAAAAAACATAAAAGAAAGTTAAAAATATTTACAAAAGGGTGGATGAGAAATCATCAAGCGAAATACCTCTTGAGAACCTATCGATTCACTGGGAAAGTGTCCAACTGTCCCTCCAAGTTATGCAGATGAAAAGAGCTAGGACACATTTTTTTAGAAATTACAAATGGTCCCAGCCATAGGTTTTGGAACTTGGTATGTTCCCCCTTACCCTCGTACACTTTGCCCCACTTGAGAACCAAATCCCCAACATCAAAATTCCTATCAGGAGAAGAATTTACATCAAACCATCTCTTCATAATTTGTTGCTGCTGATCCAGTTTCTGTTTTGCTTGTGTTCTCACCTTTTCTAGTTTTAAGAAATCATTTATCCGATTTTCTAGAGGATGACACTCTTATTCTTGAACTTTCTGCGATAATTGCAGAGAAGGAAGTAAGACACGTGGGGGGAGGATGGCTTCTCTTCCATAGATGAGGAAGAAAGGAGAATTACCAACATAGGATTTTGGAGTTACCCTATCAGCCCAAAGTGCACTGTACAATGCATTGTGCCAATTCATGTGGTTTTCTGAAACTGTCCTTTTAATAATCTTGNCTGTTGAGATTTGGAACAATAGTGTCTATGGTTGGGTGGAACGTCCTTGGTCTGCAACCAGTTGGTGTCACCTTTTTATAAAGATAAGTGTTCTCTGTTGTGATATTATTATCTTTGTATGAATGTATTTTCCACATTATATTTAATTATCGTTTAATTGAATCTTTATAATATGCATGCTTCCTGACTATTGTTGTGCATGTCGTTAAAGTATTTTTCTTTTATGCATCCTTAAATTTTAAAAAGGTATCGTAAGAGAAAGAAGTCCAAGGGAGGGATTTAAGGCAGCATGGCCCGAGATTTGGGTGGCTGGGGATGTTAAACACACCATCAACTAGAAGGTTAAATACAAACCAGGGTTTTCTAAATAACCCAAGCCGTTTGAAATGAAATGACCCGACGGGTTTAATGGCTTTGTTGGACAACTAAAGTCCTAAAAATAATAAAATAAATGAAACTAATCTAAAATCTATGATAATAATAATATAATTTTACCAATTACAAGAGTTCAAATAGAAACATGAATATGTGCATATGATTATAACTAGTCTATATACAGCCTGCAAGATTTACTTGACATCTTGTGAAATGAATGTTCTTAGAAGTGTTTATGAAAGAGATAAAGAAAAATCATACATTTTATGTTTTCTTTTTGAATGGTTAAATGTCTAAAAGTAATGAATACTACACAAACATAATTGAAATAACAATACATAAACAGTCAAATCTAATTTATGCTATCGTTATTTCAAAAATAAATAATTTAACTAAATAACAAGCAAACTAACCTGTAACTAATCGATTAAACTAGGTTTATCTTTATGTGTAAATCGAGCTCGTAATTGTCCTACATGTGAGGGAAACCTATGACAGAACAATGCTAATACTCTAAGAATAAATTCAAAAGTGTGTTGGAGAATGTATATAGAAACATAATGATAAATATAAAGATATGGTGATATTATGATAATGAACACTTAGAATGAAAGGAAACTCAATTCAAAGCATTAATATTATCTATCATTTAATATTTAGAATAAATTAATAGTAGTCAAGTGAGAGATTAATCATAGATATAAAAATGGAATAACAAATTATAGAGAACTTAAAAATACTTAACCATATGAAACACTATATGATGACAAGTCTAAAGTTGCATCAAACATAATAATATTTCATAAAACCGAGGAAATAAAAGAACATAATGGGATAAGCATCACACAGGTCTAAAGACAATGGTGAATAACTTCTCCATATCAGTTCTCAAAATCACATGTCCATAAAGTATCCTAGCAAAAGTTGTCTTCACCACTAACAATGATCACTATTTAAACTAGTTTTGGATTCACAAACTCTTATCATGCAAGATAGAGTGAAATCCCCCCTCCAAAAAAAAATAGATTGTTTTTTAAAAATAGTACAACAAGAAACCATTCTTGTAGGAATTGGTTTATCAAAATTTATTACATAATAACAAAGTCTTATCAAAATAAAAGAAAGAAACTACTGAACTATACAACGCATGATCCAAGATAATTTATCCATGTAAATAGCACCATAATTATCATTTTCATGTAGATAATAAAACAAATTTGATACTCATAAAATAATGCCAACTAATATTCAGAAATAGGCTGGCTACAAAATCGTGAGATTCTGTAGCTGGTCTTATATTAACAAAGAAAATCAAAATTAAAGCTTCCTATTCAATTTTCATAACAGAATAAAATAAAATAAAATAAAAAATAACTTTTACCATTTTAGAAATTAGACAGTGAAGGGTCGGATAGTTCTGAATTAATGATGTCATTGAAGTTGGTCACATTTTTTATAATTATATTACCGGATCTCTTGGGCCATTTACTTTCCCGATCTGCGCATGCCTTTAACTCTTGATTTTCTCATTCAATCAGAGAATTGTGAGCAACCAGATGTTTTAATTGTGCCTGTAAATATGGTATGTCCCTGTAATAACATTTTACCTAGTCCAAACAACTGTCACAATGTACCAATCCTATAGTAGGCCAAGGTGGAATATTTTCAGTAATGAGTGCTTCGAATATTCCTATGGATTGTTTCAAGTCATGGATAATGCTAGAAAATACCTCTTGGCCTTTCAGAAATGAAGGTAGTCTAGAGACAAAGTTGTATTACACAACTTGACCAGCAGTTTCGTTCCCAAGACAATGGTTATCTATATCTTCTCGTGCAAGGAAATCATTGTTCTCATCATCAGAACCTTGATCATTGACCTCGATCAATGAGATCGAGCTAAAATGGTCCTTCTTTCAATTTGTCAAACTACGGGAGATTAATTAGCCTTCTCTTTTGTTTACGAAAATCAGGTCTGTGTTACCCTTTGTCTTACAATTTTTCTTAGCAATAGGTTTTTCACTAAATCCCTGATTCAGTTCATTAACAAGAGTAGAAGATACTTTCTCTCTTAATACATCAACTACCTCTTCTAGTGATTTCCTAGGCGTAAAAATACATCGTGGTTTTCTACCCAGTGGGGTTTGCAAAGAAGCATAAACTGGTTCATTATTTTCCCAGTCATTATTTGAATCGAAGCCTTGAATCTCGGTCACAGGATTATCAAAATTGGGGTTTACATTTAAAGGTAAGTTCATTGTGCTCTCGGGTTGGGAAAAATTGTTTCGACTCAGGAATCTTTCCCAAGTGTCCCTAATTTGAGACAGGTGTTATAGCAATAGTATTCTTATAAGACCGTGATGAAAGAGGCTTAAAAGAGGGTTCAATCTCTATTTCTAATAATGTTTTGACATCTTGTACAGGCTCATCAGCAAATAGAATGACATGTTCGGTTTAAACCCTAGGAACAACATTAACAGTCGAACGTGGTATATAAATACTAAACCATACCTTCCCTCACACGTTATAAAATATTTCAGAATCAAAATAATGTTGTGCCATCGAGGTTTCAAGAGGGTAATAGGAATACCTTTAGGGAAGCAGGTAGATTTGTGAGAGACCATGAACAAGCTCCATGGAACTTCTTCCAGTTTAACATTTTTGAACCACTTTTCTCTTTCTTGTGGGAGTCCTTTCGCCTAGGATATAGAGTCATCTATGACCTCCAATTTCACATACCCAACTTTGGCTCTAAACTCATCAAATGTTTTAGCAAAGGCCTATGTGACCGCCACGTTATAACCTTCAAATTTCTGGATGAAGATATCGCAACCGTGAGCCTGCAAATAATTTATGTCATCATCATGGGGAAGAAGGGCCTGACAACCATTAGGTTCAATTCGAACCACAGGGGCCATGGTCATTGTCAAATAGACATAGTAGATATCACGGGAGGGAGGCTTTGAATTCGAATAAATGAGTAGCAAGAAGAGGTCTGTGAAAAGCACAATGGCCCGTGACCTATGAAGTTTGGAGACTGTCATGTTTGATAACCTAAGTTTGGAGAGACATAAAAATAGAGGATGTGCAAGCATATGGACCATTAAAAATAATGAATTTCAAAACCCCAACCACGATCAAATTCCAATCAAACAATGAATAAGAGTCATTAAATGTATAGGAAAACAGGGTGAGGTGTAGTTTTGGGTACATCAGACTTGTACCAAATAACACCAAAGAAATATAACTGGTATACCAAAGAGCATGTATCAATTGTTAACCCAAGGTTGCAACACAATTATGGATAAATGATCAAACCATAAAATCAACCATAGATAATCCCATAATACTAAAAATATGTGGCATTCAATTAATCAATGAGCTTATAGAACTTCAATTTAGCAACATATACGTTCCCTTAAAATGTAATCTCTTTGGTAAAAGAAAAGAAGAAAAACACAGACTACAGAATGATTACCAAGCCATGTTTTTGTTTGAATTTCATGCTTGCAGTCATGAAATTTAAACAAAAAAAATGAAATGTAAACAAAAACTTATAAAATAAGTTAGCCCAATAAATCACCTTGAGGCAAAAAGACATAATCATTTTTAAAAGTAAGGAGGAGGCAGCTACAGAAAGATGTTATCTCTTTGTGGTAGCTTTTAATCATGATAAAAGTGACAAAATTCGTGTCTTCCAACAATGGTGACACAATGGGCAAATAAGTTATCCTTGCATCACTAGAAAATTTATCTCAGGGTTACAGACAAAATAAATTTTTGGAAAAAGTTAACGACAGATCAAGCGTTCTAATAATAACTCAGAGAATAACACGATCATAACATTGGATGTATTTCTGACCAAAAATGTAATGTGGTATCTTATTTTGATCATAGGTGTAGTGATGTTTGTAGAGACGACATCAGTACTGTTGACATGGTCACCATTTCCAGTAGGCATCTATAGCCTCGATAGGGTTGTCATTTAACCCACTCCAGTACCTATATCATGTCAAAGAGTTGTCCAATCATGATAAAAACATGATCATACTTGATCAAATTAAAAGACATACCTGAGGATCTTCTTAAACCTGACATTGCTTCACTGCCAACAGACCTGTTCAGTACCCCGACGAAGTTGCCTTGGTATCATGCGTGCATTTACCCATTGCCAGCAGACATGTTCAGTGTCTCGATGGGTTTGCAAACACTTCCCACACATTATAATTCTTCCAACTCTCTAAAAATTGTTTATAAATTTCTAGAACTTCATGATATTCAAGAGAGCAGGGTGATACTGCAGATCTCATAATGTCGTAATGCAATGATTGATCGTTTAAGAATTATTTCTCTGTTCTGATGACTTTCATCATGATTTGGGAAATTAGATTTCTATTAAGAGATCATCTCTATGATAGGGAAGCACAGTTGAGTTGTCCTTATTATAAAAGGGATCATGTTAGAAGTTTGTTAAGGATAATCACATCTTCCTATAATTTTAATAAGAAACCAAAAACATTGATTGAATACAGACATACTTATTTTGTTCTGAGTTTAGAATTTACTATTCAGGTGCTCAAAATGTTACCAACTGTTTCTAATGAATAAGATTTTTGATTCCCTTCAACAAATGAATGGTCATTCAGACATAATCATTTTTATAAAACAAATCAAAATCAAACAAAATTAAAAGAACCAAAACAAAAAACATAAAAGAAAGTTAAAAATATTTACAAAAGGGTGGATGAGAAATCATCAAGCGAAATACCTCTTGAGAACCTATCGATTCACTGGGAAAGTGTCCAACTGTCCCTCCAAGTTATGCAGATGAAAAGAGCTAGGACACATTTTTTTAGAAATTACAAATGGTCCCAGCCATAGGTTTTGGAACTTGGTATGTTCCCCCTTACCCTCGTACACTTTGCCCCACTTGAGAACCAAATCCCCAACATCAAAATTCCTATCAGGAGAAGAATTTACATCAAACCATCTCTTCATAATTTGTTGCTGCTGATCCAGTTTCTGTTTTGCTTGTGTTCTCACCTTTTCTAGTTTTAAGAAATCATTTATCCGATTTTCTAGAGGATGACACTCTTATTCTTGAACTTTCTGCGATAATTGCAGAGAAGGAAGTAAGACACGTGGGGGGAGGATGGCTTCTCTTCCATAGATGAGGAAGAAAGGAGAATTACCAACATAGGATTTTGGAGTTACCCTATCAGCCCAAAGTGCACTGTACAATGCATTGTGCCAATTCATGTGGTTTTCTGAAACTGTCCTTTTAATAATCTTGATTAAATTCTTATTTGTCGATTCTACTAGACCATTCCCTTGAGGGTAGTAGCTATCAAAATGCTTTAGTTTAATACCTTTTTCTGGAGAGAAAACATTCATATAAAGGGCCGAAAAATAAGAGGCATTGTAAAAAACCAGACATTCAGGAATTCTTAATCAAATGATGATATGGGAGTTGATAAAAGACACTAATTGATTGGTGTTGACGAGTTTTAAAGGTAAAGCTTCAAACCATATTGTAAAATAGTCTTTTTCTATGAGTATGTAATTGTGTTGTTGCGAGAAGGGTGGACTGATTGGTCCAATTATGTCTAGACCCCATTGTTTAAAAGGTGGATCTAGAGTTATAGGTTGCAAAGGAAAAGATGACTTTTTCACTCGTCTTGCAACCTTTTGGATGATTACACATTTGCGGGACTTCGTATGGACATATTTAAACAGGGTTGGCCAATAGTATCCAACCCTTAGCACTTTGTTGGCAGTGATATCTCCACCAAAGTGACCATCGGCCTCACCAACATGAATTTCAACCAACACTCTTTCAAACTTCTCCTTTTCTAAACAATGCAGAAAAACACCATCAAAGTTGTTTGCACTCTTTTCGTCGATGTGTGAGAAAAAAGTGAGTGCTTACATGCCTAGTTGGGCTCTGCTATTCATGACAGCTGTATGGTAAAAGGTTAGAAAGAAAACAACTAAGCTATTAACAAGAATTAAACAAAA
>JZKD02S1917335.1:12066-35773 GCA_000966675.3 Picea glauca
CATGCATCTGTACATACCACAAAACTTTCATTTGGGTCAACAATCTTTAACACAGGTGCACTAGTAAGTAATTCCTTCAATATATTAAAATTATTTTCACACTTGAGTGTCCATTCAAATTTAGTTTCCTTATTTTGCAAAGAAGAGATGGGATGAGCAATCTTAGAGAACCCTACTATGAACCTTCTGTATTAGCCAGCTAATCCCATAAAACATCTAACATCTAACACATTTCTGGGCATTGGGCATCCTCTAATGCCTTTGATATTCTCTGGATCTACCGCTATGCCCTTCTTTGAAATAATGTGTCCCAAGTAATGGATCTTCCTTTGATAGAAAGAAGACTTACTCAACTTGGAATACAACTGATGTTTTGTCAGTACTTTCAATACCAGTCTTAATTGATGTTCATGCTACTCTTTACACTTAGAATAGATAAGTATTTCATCCAGGAATACTATGACAAACTTATCTAAATATTTCCTGAATATGCCATTCATTAAGCACATGAATACATCTGGTGCATTGGTCAGTCCAAATGGCACCACTACAAATTCATAATGTCCATAACTGGTCCTAAAGGATATCTTATGAATGTCTTCTTCCTTGATTCTTAACTGATGATATCATGCCCTCAGTTCAATTTTTTAAAATATCTTTTCTCCTCTTAGATTATCAAAGAGGTCATCAATTCGGGGTAGATGATACTTGTTCTTTATAGTGTACTTGTTCAGCTGTCGGAATTCAATATAAAACCTCAAGGTTCCATCCTTCTTTTTGACAAAAAGTACTAGTTCTCCCAAGGTGAAACACTTGGACATATGTACCATTTCTTCAACAATTCCTCCAACTGCATTTGTAACTCTTTTAACTCTAGTGTTCTCATTCTATAAGGTGTTTTTGACACCAGGGAAGTTCCTGACACTAAATCAATTGAGAAATGTATCTCCCTTATTGGTGGAAATCTAGGTATTTATTGGAATACATCTTCAAATTCCTATAGTACCGAGAAATCTTTGAGGCTTGGCCCCTTTGTATTTTCTGGCTCATCCACATGAGTTGCATACAATTGACATCCTTTCCTAAAACATGTTTTTCATTGTAAGGCTAAAATCTCACTTATAGATATGGGTCTTGGAACTGCTTTCAGATTGCTCTGTTTTCCATTTCCATCAAGACATGTATGTGTATTGTTATGTTAATCGAGGACAACATGATGCTTGTCCAACCAATCCATTCCATTCATAATATCATAACACCCCAAAGGTATGATATTTATATTAGTACTAGTATTCACACCATTAATACTTATGGAACAACTTTTGACCATATCACAGATTCTTCTTTTGGTTCTAGTGGCTAACTGAACCAAACTTGTTTTTCCAAGTTTACTTTTCTCCAAATGTAATCTATCCACTATCTTAGGATCAATGTCGCAATTAATTTCTCCTGAATCAATCAAAATAGCAACATGTTGATTTATGATCTTACTTTCCACCTTTATCATATTGGACTGGTACTCTGCTTATCAATCATTTAAGATGCATATATTCAATTGTTGTAGCTTCTTGCTGGTTGTGCACGGTCTTCACTCTGTCCTTTCTGTGTGGGTAATCCTTGTACAGGTGATCTTCCTTGCATATCGAGCATTGGATTGGTCATATTCCCCTCTTCCCCAAGGAATATTCTTTCTTGAAATATCCCTTAGCATATTGATCTTGATGATTTCTATTAGGCTCATTCCTATTGATGTGAGGTTTGAATCCTTTCCTCCTATGATCAAACTTTTCATTTTCTTGTCCTTCCAAGATTTCTGCAGGGATTCTCTTCCTTTCCCTTTCTCATATAGGTATTTATCCTTCTCTATGGCCTCAATCAAGGTCTTGGATTCATCATACTTGATCTTTTCCTTATAAAAGGATGGCAATCCACTTAGAAATATCTGTATTTTCACTTTCTCATCACCAATGAACCTGACATACTTTAACAATCCCAATAACTTCTTCTCGTATTCTACCATATTCATGCTTCCCAACCTGAGTTCAAAGAACTCCTGCATTTTCTTGTCATAAAAATGATCTGAGAGGCACTCCTTCTCTAAGAACTTCTTGAAGTGCTTCCAAGAGATCCTACTTTCATTAACATGTTCCACCTTCTTTAGCTGGTCCCACCACGTTGCAGATTTTCCATGTAAATGGTAGGCGGAAGTCCTAGCTTCCAGGTTAGACAAATTTTTATGCAATTGAAAATATCTCCTAAGCCCAAGAAACCATGCTTCGGCATCATCTTCCCTTTCTCTTTCACCCTCAAAGGAAGGTGGCTTGAGCTTCCTCATCTCTCCTTTCAAACTATCTACCTCTTGTTTCCTTCTTTGGTGTCTGGCAGGAGACACCTCTGGACTATTTACAGGATCTTTCGATGCATACAAATTTCTTTCTGAGTGAGGAGGTGAGTGGTGTCTGTGTCTTCTACTAGCACTTCTGGAATAACCAATTCTTCCACGATGATCCCTTCTCTCATGGAACCTTCCTTATTCCTCTTTTTTTTAGTTTGATACCTTCTTCATTTGTCTTTGCAACTGATTTAAGCTCTGCAACACTCAAAAATTTATCTGACTTTTCTCTCTCATCAGTCTCTCATTGTCTTCTTTGTAGCTCTACACTTCCACATTTAGGCTTCTTACCTTTTCTATTAATGTTTCCTGCTCTCATTTTCCCTTTCCTCCATTGGAATCTGTCTCTACATTACCAACTCTGGTATTTTAGCCTTCAGCCTCCTTGTTATGACTGGAGGCTCTCTAGCCTTCTTCCATGTCCTCAATATGCATCCTAAGATGATGTTTTTAGACCCCTTAATTCTGCAAAATGTGCAAGCGACCATTTTGTTAGAATTATGCATATGATAAAAAAAATTGCCAAACCATGCTACAAGTCTCTTTATTTTATTTTTGTTCATGGAGATCATATCCCCATTATCTGAAAATAACAGTGTCATGTTATACTTGGCTGACACAGAATCTCATCCTGCGTAGGTGCTTCCTTCAAACCACCCTCCCAGGTGACTACAACTAGAAACCGTTGAAAAATCATTCCTTAGAACTTTTCTGTCTCGAAGACAACCAATTCGGCCCTTATCCCTCCTTCCCTCATCTCTCAATCTGCATATGACCACAACCATGACCCTACGCTTAGTTGAAAACCGCTTGTCCAGAGCTTCAGGATTTTAGAACTTTCATCCGGGATCGGATCAATGGTCCTCGTCCTCTTTCATGATCAATAATCGAGATATACTTTGGGACTCCACACTTTGGGAGTCTCAACTTTCCTCGCTTGCCTCCTCTCAGAATTTTTTTACCCATATTTCATGATCTGTCGATGGGTGTCCTCCCATAGATCAATGGTTGTGAATCGCTTCGGATCTTTGAGCTTTGGAAGTTTCAAAACTTCCTCCTGAACTTTCTCGCAGAGTGCTTTCACCCGAAGTCGATGATCCTTCGACGTGTGTCTTCTGGAATCAACGGTCGATATGTAATCCAACCTTCGAGAGTTTTTGACCCAATGCAATCTATCACATATTTCCCCTC
This sequence comes from Picea glauca, assembly GCA_000966675.3. Lineage (NCBI taxonomy): Eukaryota > Viridiplantae > Streptophyta > Pinopsida > Pinales > Pinaceae > Picea > Picea glauca. Next base: position 15,650 of record JZKD02S1917335.1, read on the forward strand.
CAGAGTGCCCAGTATCGAGACTGCACAATATTTCGGCACGTGGTGAAATACTAGAAGAAGACATGTGGCACAATGAGGTGGGTGACACGTGTCATGTTCTAATTGACTCTTCAATACTCCAAATGATCAAAAATTACTGACACGCGACACACATCCCATCTGTCCATGTCATACATGGTGACGTCTGCAAGCCACGTCACTTCAGGAATTCTAGAATCCACATCACCTCTAGGTGACATCATCGTGCCCCATCACTCTGGCTCTTCGGGCTTCAGGACTTTGGGAGTTTCCATGCTAACACAATTCCAACTCTCCCAAACTTCACATTCCCAAACTGGCCAATCTGTCACCATGTGTCCTCCTGGATCGAACGACTAAGATAAGGGATGATTTTAAGGATGGAAATTTATTTTAAAATGTAGAAATCTTGGTGAATCTTACTAATCCTTCATATGTCAACTATAAATGTTTGGCGATATTTTTGTAAAAGTATTCAAATTTATAATTATTTTATATAATTTATATAAAATTTTGGTGATTTTGAAGGTAAAAAAATTTTATCCTATAGAATTTGGGCAAATCATTTTTAAAATATTGAATCTCATTTTTGTAAAAACCATGGAAAATTAGGCCATGAGAGAAATTTATCCAGTAAAATAATTTAGCACCGAAAATTACTCTAAGATTCACTTCGAGTCTTCACCTGAAATCTAGAGATTTACGCCACGTCTCTTCTGGATCAAACGACCCAGATTCACCTCAGGTGATATGACGCTTGAGATTTACTCCAAATGATCTAGCGACTGAGATCTATTTCAGATGATTGGATGATTGAGATTTACTTCGGCTCTCTGGATCGCTAGGCTTCGTGAGTTGTAAATCTCAACTGAAAACCTCTCGAATAGATTTCTCCAGAGTTACTGATCTACTGACACGCACCTCTTGGTGATTGATGATTAGGATCTAATTTATCTATACAGAGTTTCTATGTTTGAGCCATAACTTGTCACATCACTGCATGCCTTTCAATTGGCAAGGGAACGCATTGGTAATTTGGAGTAACCCACTTTTCGCCCTGTAATTTTCCTGATGCTGGCACATAACCCCTTGGGGAAACCGTGGTTTGGATTATGGGACCACCTTGGGAGATTATCTCCCATGCAACTTGGTTCCCCACAATGCCTCATGTTCATTAATCTCACTCTCTAATGGGATCTGACGGTGATGACCTTAACTCTTGCTTCCTTTTCACCGGATGACCTCTGTTCACCTATCTTTCAATCCAATGATCCCAGATCTCTCCTAATTCTATAGTGGAGATTTCTCCTGAATTCAAATGGGACGGTCATGATCCTTTGAACCCCTTACATGGGTCTCTAACATTCTATCTCCTACCTAAATTATACAACGCCATTCTTCCTGATCTTTTCAACTCCACGGTCAGAGTTCGATCTTGACCTCGAGACTCTGACCAATAGACCCAACCCATACCATCTTGGTGTTTCAACTAGAAGATTTGATACCATTCTGTAACATCCCTAGCCACCCATAGTCTGGGCCATGTTACCTTCAAGCCCACCCTTGGAATTATTTCTCTTACGATACCTTTTTAAAATTTAAGAATGCATAAAAGAAAAAGACTTTAATGGCATGCATAGCAATAGTCAACAAGCATGCATAGTCTAAAGATTAAATTAAATGATAATTAAATATACAGCAGAAAATACATTCATACACAGATAATAATATCACAATAGAGAGCACTTATCTTTATAAAAATGTGACACCAACTGGCTGCAGAACAACGATGTTCCACCCAATTGTAGACACTATTGTTCCAAATCTCAACAATAGTGTTACCCCTGAGATAGGTCTATGAATCCATAAGGATGGTTTCAGAGTGTTACTCTAGTTTCAAAACCACTCAGCCCTCAAGCTCTCACAGGTTTCCCAACACCCACAACAACCCAAGTACCAAACTCTCTTGTACCCAGCCTGTACGACCCCAAGAAAATGGACCTCCACCCTTCTTTGCCACGCAGTCCCTCAGGCGGTACTTGTTGTTTATTTTGGGGCCTCTAGCACAATTGGTCAGGAATATCAAAGAGGGAACTCTCAATACTCGCAGTTGTGAGAAAAACAGGGCACAAACCAACGCATCTCAGACATGCAGGCCCCACGTCATGGCTGAATTGCACCAGTGACCATTACAACCAACGATCTCATGGATAATTATTCATCAATTCGGTTCTCTTTACCAATCTAAGATGCGGATGAGGATGGATCAATGAATGGGTAAGTGCGTGATGGAAATGAGGGAACGTATAGGCAATCAGTGAAAAATCCATCAGTTAAATGACCAATGACCAACAACCAACGACCCACGACCCATTACCAACCCCACAATCAGACCAAATATGGGTTTAAGTATCTCTCGTGGGTGATCAAGAACCTCCTAGCCTTCCCCAAGAATCTCACGTAACTGATTCCCTTCCTCAGACAAAAAGGGTAATTAAAATAGGAAATAAACACTTAGCCCCTCAAGCTCGCTCTCTTGTCAAATCATAGCCCCCTATAACTCTAATCCTTGTCCATCTAGCAGTGAGCCATGTATTTATTATTAATAATGATAAAAAACATTACATGTCTTGGGAACACTGACATTTTAATTATTTTTTGGGCACTCTGGCCTCTCAGCATTGTAACAATACATTATTTAAAATGGGGTTCAAAACCTGGGGTGTTAAACTGTGTCACATACACCCGTCAACACCAACCTGTCACCCATGATCAAACAATCATCCAACCTTTGACATAAATATGTGACTATCACTATGTCACATCAACCAATCACTTTCACCATGTCACTGATTTATAATCATCAACCAAGTGTAACCAAATCCACTCACATGGATGCCAAAACCATCACCAAACCATGTACCATACCTTGCATCAGCCATGTACTATAACCTATACCATGCCATATACAATGTATCCAATATGACCAATGTCTCAACAGTGTGCCTGAAGTATGTATCATAACCATTAAGTTGATATATTCCAATATCACAAAGATGTGCCTCTAAAAAATAACCATAACATCCATGAACTAAGTACCGAGGATATGTCTTCAACATGTATCAATAACACCAAAACATGGACCTAAACCACATGCAACCATATATTAGAAAGGGCCTCCAAGACATTCCTTGATCATGTGTCATACCATCCATGATACAAGCCTCAACAAAGCACATAAATGGCATACCTTTAGTCATGAAGAAAAAATTGATACATACCAAACTAAATCATGTAGGAACTTTGTTGTACCATCAAACAATGTTGCAACTTTAGACAAGAATCCTTTCCAAAATTTATCATAGTGTCACAGGACTAAGACCTATTGTCTAGTGGAGTATCGCATGATGATCCCTAGAAAAACCAAGGGGGTGACTCATGGGACACCAATATTCTAACCTATAGGGGTCATCCAGACTAGTTTTTTCTCAGAAAAAACAACTCTCCTCAGCGATCCCAAAACTCCCACACTTCTCACTCTTTCACTTTTTTAGATTTTGTCACCGCAAACTTGTGAATATATCACATACTAAAATTTAATATATCCAATTAAACTTGTGTGTTAATGTACTTATGAGAGACTTCTTGAGGTGTATATATACGTTTTCTAAGTAACCTCTTTCCTTAACTTTAGGGATTCTTTAACTTTCTTGTTACAACCACTTTACCCTTTCATTAATGACTTGTAACCAAATAGGGGCTTCTTAACCAATATTTTGGGCTTCCAAGTTCATGACCTTATAAATCCTCAACCACGGCGAACTATGTCACATACAATCTTTCGTTGGAAATAGCATGACAAAGAGTATTCATCTATGAGGGTTTTATCTACACTTGAAGTATTCTTCAACCTCACTTTTCTCGGTCAACTTTGGCCCTCATGACCACACCTCTAGGTTTCTTGTAGACTTATTTGAAGTTTATTCTCATGAGGGCCATTCTTAAAGCTATGCCATAAGGGGACCACTTTGGATACTTCTTCAATTATACCAAATAATTCTAGTGAATTCTATACTTCCTCGAATTTTGACATCAATGACAATCAATTGAGGGTGGCCAACTCATGCTTAATTTGATAGTTATGTGTGAATAAGTGAACATTAGAAATAATTGGGTCCATGGATTTCATCAATATAAGTGAAGGGTAAACATTAGTGTGGTTATCAAGAGATAAAATTTTTGGTTGGTTGAGGGGCTCTAGTTGAGTGAGTTATGCAACTAAATCTTATTGGTGTGCAATTTTTTAAGTGTGCGGAAATAAGCAAAGGTGTGGGAGATAGTCTTATGAAAGGTTCACCAGGTAGAATTTTTGGAAGTGGATGATAAAGGAGGAGAAAATGGAGATGGAGAAATATTGGGAGTGGTCATGCCATATTGGAATCGAGAATATGGATGCGAGGACCCACGTTTATCAAGAAGAAATGATTTAAGTAATAAGAACATGGGTTCATGTTTATCAAGGAAATTAAAAATAAAAATTGTTGGAAATTTGGGGTCATTACAAAATGGCATCAAAGAAAGGTTCAAACACTATAATCTTATGGCTCAAACACTTTTATGACAACTGGGTCTCCAAAATTTCTAGCGGTATTGTTTCGGACGAACTCTTTTTTTTTGGTCGAAAGATAGGATTTTTTGCCCAAAACATTTTTTGACCAAAATTTTACATGTCAAATCAAACGACGCCATGACGGTGCCCTCTAAAGTCTATACAATATTTTTTGGATAATTTTTTGCCCTGTAGAAAACATATTTCGGGCGAAAGACTTTTTAGCCGAAAGGTTTATTTTTAACGAATTCCATTAAAAGCTAGGTTTCGACTGAAAGAATATTGAATATAGTTTGGCTTTTGAGTCACGAGTATATCAACATCTAGATCTTAGTTCTTATTCGGGTGCAAAAAAACATTTCAAAAAGCTAGAGGCTCATATTCATATGAATCACTAGTTGTTTCTATGTAATGGGGATAGATTGTAAATTCCCTCCATGTGGTATATTTTTCATGTATTAATTAAATCCTCGATATCTAATGAAATTTTTGGTCAAATCCTCCATTTTTGCATCTAATGAATTTTTTGTTGAAATCCTCAATTTTGGGAAGTCTAGATGGGAAAAGATATGCATTGTCATGATATGAGGGAGTTTTTCAATATGCTAAGTCAAATAATTCATGAACACTTTTATAAATTGTTGAATATGTGAGAGATTTCCAAATGATAAAGAGGGTTATGGGAATTAAACAACAAAAAAAAAATAAGAGCCTTTAAGGAGAAAGAGTACACTGATGTGCATTTGAAGACTCTAAATTGGTCTAGCCCCGAGGTACCTATTAAATTTCCAATATGATACCTAATTCTAAACCCACAAATATCTATATGATTATAATAAATTAAAAATACACCCCATATGATAAACAGGGTTATGGGAATTAAACAATAAAGAAAAATAAGAACATCTAAGGAGAAAGAGTAAATTGTTGTGCATTTGAAGACCGTGAATTAATGTACATTTTTGAAATAATGTTTTTTCGTTTTTTGGGTAAGATTAATTTTGTGAGAAGATTTGTCTCGAGTTTCTCAGAAATAGTCCAACCTCTACAAAATCTAATTAAAACAGATTTTTTGTACCAATGGGGACCACAAAAAAGTCAGGCTTTCGATTGAATTAGAAAAGCAATAATATAAGCCCCTTCCCTGATGAGTCATGATTTTTCTTAGGATTTCACTCTTTACACTTTTGCATCTAACTGATCCTATGTTGTTATGCTTACAAATAAAAACATTGAAAGCAATGAGATACCCATTTCCTTCATGATCTCTTCTTTTAAAGGATCAAGAATTAATTACCCCGTAGTAGATCAGAAAACATATGTTGTTTTAAAAGTAGTGAAACACTTCTGGTCTTACCTGTTGAAATCCAGAACCAACGTTGTTGTTCCTTACCCTATTGTAAGAAAATTGTTAGTGAAAAAAGAGTTGGGTGAGAAAAGGGAAAATCGGATGACATCACTACAGAAATATGACCTTGAAATAACTCTTGCCAAAATTTTTAGAGGTCAAGTCCTGTATAAACTAGTGGCTAATTTGGTTGAGGAACAAGAAAGTCAAATAAAGACATCAACCATAAATCATCATAACGAAAAATAGATCAAATGTGCACAAGTTACACCCAATTCTTGGTATGGTAACATTAGATTTTATTTAACACATGGATCTGCTCCCCACAATCTTGATACCAAGAACATAAAATCACTTAGGCTTAAATCTTCATCTTTCCAGTTAATCAATGACATATTATTTCAAAATAACTTTGATGGTGTTTTTCTGTGTTGTTTAGTAAAGGAGTTTGAAAGAGTGTTGGTTGAACTTCATGTTGGTGAGGCTGGTGGTCATTTTGGTGGAGATATCACTGCCAACAAAGTGCTAAGGGATAGATACTATTGGCCTACCCTGTTTAAATATGTCCATACGATGTCCCGCAAATGTGTAATCTTCCAAAATGTTGCAGGACGAGTGAAAAAGTCATCTTTTCCTTTGCAACCTATAACTCTATATGCACCTTTTCAACAATGGGGCCTAGACATAATTGGACCAATCAATCCACCCTTCTCGCAACAACACAATTACATACTCATAGAAATAGACTATTTTACAATATGGTCTGAAGCTTTACCTTTAAAAGTCATCAACACCAATCAGGTAGTGTCTTTTATCAACTCCCATATCATCATTCAATTCAGAATTCCTGAATGTCTGGTTTTTTACAACGCCTCTTATTTTTCAGCCCTTTATATGAATGTTTTCTCTCTAGAAAAAGGTATTAAATTAAAGTATTTTGATAGCTACTACCCTCAAGGGAATGGTCTAGCAGAATTGAAAAATAAGAATTTAATCAAGATTATTAAAAGGATAGTTTTAGAAAACCACATGAATTGGCACAATGCATTATACAGTGCACTTTGGGCTAATAGGGTAACTCCAAAAGCCTATGTTGGTAATTCTCCTTTCTTCCTCATCTATGGAAGAGAATCCATCCTCCCCCCACGTGTCTTACTTCCTTCTCTGCAATTATCACAGAAATTTCAAGAAGAAGAGTGTCATCCTCTAGAAAATTGGATAAATGATTTGTTAAAACTAGAAGAGGTGAGAACACAAGCAAAACAGAAACTGGATCAACACCAACAAATTATGAAGAGGTGGTTTGATGCAAATTCTTCTCCTGATAGGAATATTGATGTTGGGGATTTGGTTCTCAAGTGGGACAAAGTGTATGAGGGTAAGGGGGAACATACCAAGTTCCAAAATCTGTCGCTGGGACCATTTGTAATTTCTGAAAAATTGGTTCCTATCTCTTTTCATCTGCATAACTTGGAGGGACAACTGGACACTTTCCCAGTGAATGGCCAGGTTCTCAAGATGTATTTCACTTGATAATTTCTCATCCACCTTTTGTAAATATTTTTAACTTTCTTTTATGTTTTTTGTTTTGGTTCTTTTAATTTTGTTTAATTTTTATTTGTTTTATAAAAATGATTATGTATGAATCACCATTCATTTGTTGAAGGGAATCAAAATTCTTATTCATTAGTAATAGTTGGTGACATTTTGAGCACCTGAATAGTAAATTCTAAACTCAGAACAAAAGAAGCATGTTTGTATTCAATCAATGTTTTTGGTTTCTTATTAAAATTACAGGAAGATGTGATTATCCTTAACAAACTTCTAACGTCGTCCCTTTTATAATAAGGACAACTCAACTGTGCTTCCCTATCATAGATATGATCTCTTAATAGAAATCTAATTTCCCAAATCATGATGAAAGTCATCAGAATAGAGAAATAATTCTTAAACGATCAATCATTGCATTATGACATTATGAGATCTGCAGTATCACCCCTCTCTCTTGAATATCACTAAGTTCTAGAAATTTATATACAATTTTTAGAGAGTTGGAAGAATTATAATGTTGGGAAGTGTTTGCAAACCCATCGGGACACTGAACATGTCTGCTGGCAACGGGTAAATGCATGCATGATACCAACGCATCTTCGTCGGGGCACTGAATAGGGATGTTGGTAGTGAAGCAATGCCGAGTTTAAGAATATCCTCGGGTATGTATTTTAATTTGATCAAGTATGAAGATGTTTTATCATGATTGGACAACTCTTTGACACGATATAGGTACTAGAGTGGGTTAAATGACATCCCTATCGAGGCTATAGATGCCTGCTGGAAATGGTGACCCTGTCAACGGTACTGAAGTCATCTCTAAAAACATCATTACACCTATGATCAAAATAAGATACCAGATTACATTTTCGGTCAGAAATACATCCAATCTTATGACTGTGTTATTCTATGAGTTATTATTGGAACGATTGATCTGTCATTAGCTGTTTCCAAAAATTTATCTTGTCTTTACCCCTGACATAAATTTTTTGGTGATACATAGATAACTTATTCCCCCATTGTGTCACCATTGTTGGAAGCCACCAATTCTATCAATTTTATCATGATTAAAAGCTACCACAAAGAGATAAAATCTTTCTGTAGCTGCCTCCTCCTTACTTTTAAAAATGATTATGTTTTTTTGCCTCAAGGTGATTTATTGTGCTAACTTATTTTATAAGTTTTTGTTTACATTTCGTTTGTTTTGTTTAAATTTCATGACTGCAAGCATGAAATTCAAACAAAAACTTGGCTTGGCAATCATTTTGTAGTCTGTGTTTTTATTCTTTTCTTTTACCAAAGAGATTACATTTTAAGGGAACATATATGTTACTAAATTGAAGTTATATAAGCTCATTGATTAATTGAATGCCACATTTTTTTGTATTATGGTATTATCTATGGTTGATTGTATGGTTTGATCATTTATCGATAATCGTGTTGCAACCTTGGGTTAACAATTGATACATGCTCTTTGGTATATTACTTATATTGCTTTCGTGTTACCTGGTACAAGTCTGATGTACCCACAACTACACCTCACCCTGTTGTCATGTACATTTAATGACCCTTATTCATTGTTTGATTGACATTTGATCATGGTTGGGGTTTTGAAATTCATTATTTGTAATGGTACATATGTCTGCATGTCCTCTATTTTTCTGTCTCTCCAAACTTAAGTTATCAAACATGATAGTCTCCAAACTTCGTAGCTCACGGGCCGTTGTAGTTTTCACAGACCTCTCCTTGCTACTTGTTTATTCCAAGTCGAAGCCTCCCTCCCATGATATCTACTATGTCTATTTGATAATGACCATGGCCCTTGTGGTTTGAATTGAACCTAATGGTTGTCAGTCCCTTCTTCCCCATGATGATGACATAAATGATTTGCAGGCTCACAGTTGGGATATCTTCATTCAGAAATTTGAAGGTTATAACCTGGAGGTCACATAGGCCTTTGCTAAAACGTTTGATGGGTTTAGAGCCAAAGTTGGGTATGTGAAATTGGAGGTCATAGATGACTCTATATCATGGGCGACAGGACTCCCACAGGAAGGAGAAAAGTGGTTCAAAAATGTTAAACTGGAAGAAGTTCCATGGAGCTTGTTCATGGTCTCTCACAAATCTACCTGCTTCCCTAAAGGTATTCCTATTACCATCTTGAAACCTCGATGGAACAACCTTATTTTGATTCTGAAATATTTTATAACGTGTGGGGGAAGGTATGGTTTAGTATTTCTATACCACGTCTGACTGCTAATGTTGTTCATAGGGTTTAAACTGAACATGTCATTCTATTTGTTGATGAGCCTGTACAAGATGTCAAAACATTATTAGAAATAGAGATTGAACCCTCTATTAAGCCTCTTTCATCACAGTCTTATATGAATCCTGTTGCTATCGCACCTGTCTCAAATTGGGGACACTTGGGAAAGATTCTTGAGTCGAAACAATTTTTCCCAACCCGAGAGCACAATGAACTTACCTTTAAATGTAAACCCCAATTTTGATAATCCTGTGACCGAGATTCAAGGATTTGATTCAAATAATGACTGTGAAAATAATGAACCAAATTATGTTTCTTTGTAAACCCCACTGGGTAGAAAACCACGATGTATTTTCATGCCCAGAAAATCGCTAGAAGAGGTAGTTGATGTATTAAGAGAGAAAGTCTCTTCTGCTCTTATTAATGAACTAAATCAGGGCTTTAGTGACAAACCTATTGCTAAGAAAAATTGTAAGAAAGAGGGTAACTCAGACCTGATTTTCGTGAACAAAAGACAAGGTTGATTAATCTCCCGTAGTTTGACAAATCGAAAGAAAGACCATTTTGGCTCGATCTCATTGATCGAGGTCAATGATCAAGGTTCCGATGATGAGATTAATGATTTCCTTGCACGAGAAGATACATATAACCAATGTCTTAGGAACGAAACTGCTGGTCAAGTTGTGTAATACAACTTTGTCTCTAGACTACCTTCGTTTCTGAAAGTCCAAGAGGTATTTGCTAGCATTATCCATGACTTGAAACAAGCCATAGGAAGATTTGAAGCACTCGTTGCTGAAAATATTCCACCTCGGCCTACTATAACATTGGTACATTGTGACAGTTGTTTGGACTAGGTAGAACGTTATTACAGGGACATACCATATTTACAGGCACAATCAAAACATTTGGTTGCTCACAATTCTCTGATTGAACGAGAAAATCAAGAGTTAAAGGCATGCACAGATCGGGAAAGTAAATGGCCCAAGAGATCCGGTAATATATTTATAAAAAATGTGACCAACTTCAATGACATCATTAATTCAAAACTATCCGACCCTTCACTGTCTAATTTCTAAAATGGTAAAAGTTATTTTTTATTTTATTTTATTTTATTTTGTTATGAAAATCGAATAGGAAGATTTAATTTTGATTTTCTTTGTTAATATAAGACCATCTATAGAATCTCACGATTTTGTAGCCAGACTATTTCTGAATATTAGTTGGCATTATTTTTTGAGTATCAAATTCGTTTTGTTAACTACATGAAAATTATAATTATGGTGCTATTTACATGGAGAAATTATCTTGGATCATCCATTGTATAGTTCAATAGTTTCTTTCTTTTATTTTCTAAGACTTTGTTATTATGTAATAAATTTTGATAAACCAATTCCTACAAGAATGGTTTCATGTTGTACGATTTTTGAAAAACAATCTATTTTTGGGGGGGGATTTCACTCTATCTTGCATGATAGGAGTTTGTGAATCCAAAACTAGTTTAAATAGTGATCATTGTTAGTGGTGAAGACAACTTTTGCTAGGATACCTTATGGACATGTGATTTTGAGAATTGATATGGAGAAGCTATTCACCATTGGCTTTAGACCTATGTGATGCTTATCCCATTATGTTATTTTATTTCCTCGGTTTTATGAAATATTATTATGTTTGATGCAACTTTAGCCTTGTCATCATATAGTGTTTCATATGGTTAAGTATTTTGATGTTGTCTATAATTTGTTATTCCATTTATATATCTGTAATTAATCTCTCATTTGATTACTATTAATTTATTCTAGATATTAAATGATAGATAATATTAATTCTTTGAATTTAGTTTCCTTTCATTCTAAGTGTTCATTATCATAAGATCACCATATCTTTATATTTATCATTATGTTGCTATATGCTCACTCCAACACACTTTTGAATTTATTCTCAGAGTATTAGCATTGTTCTCTCACAAGTTTCCCTCACATGTAGGACAGTTAGGAGCTCGAGTTACACATAAAGATAAACTTAGTATAATCGATTAGTTACAGGTTAGTTTTCTTGTTATTTAGTTAAATTATTTATTGCTGAAATAACGATAGCATGAATTAGATCTGACTGTTTATGTATTGTTATTTCAATTATGTTTGTTTAGTATTCATTAGTTTTAGACATTTAACCATTCAAAAAGAAAACATAAAATGTATGTTCTTTCTTTATGTCTTTCATAAACACTTCTAAGAACATTCATTTCACAAGATGTCAAGTAAATCTTGTAGGCTGTATATACACTGGTTATAATCATATGCACATATTCATGTTTCTATTTAAACTCTTGTAATTGATAAACTTATATTCTTAGTATCATATATTTTAGATTAGTTTCGTTTATTTTATTATTTTTAGGACTTTAGTTGTCCAACGGAGCCATTAAACTTGTCGGGTCATTTCATTTCAAATGGCTTGGGTTATTTAGACAACCCCGATTTGTATTTGACCTTCTAGTTGATGGTGTGTTTAACATCCCCAGCCACCCACAGGTCGAGGCATGCTACCGTCAAGCCCTCCCTTGGACTTCTTTCTCTTACCATACCTTTTTAAAATTTAAGGATGCATAAAAGAAAAATACTTTAGCGACATGCACTGCAATAGTCAGGAAGCATGCATAGTAAAAAGATTCAATCAAACGATAATTAAATATATTGTGGAAAATACATTCATTCAAAGATAATAATATCACAACAGAGAACACTTATCTTTATAAAAAGGTGACACCAACTGGCTGCAGACCAAGGACGTTCCACCCAACCATAGACACTACTATTCCAAATCTCAACAACAGCTTCACCCCCAAGTCAGGGATATGAATCCACAAGGACAGTTCCAGAGTGTTATTTGGGTTCCTAAACTAGTCATCCCTCAAGATCTCACAGTTTTCCCAACACCCAAGTACCTAGCTCTCTTGTACCTAGCCCATACTGCTGCAAGAGAATGGACCTCCACCCTTCTCTACCACATAGTCCCTCAGGTAGTCACTCTCCTCTATTTTGGGGCCTCCAACACAGCTAGTCCAGAATATGAAAGGTGGAACTCTCAGGACTTGCAGTTGTGATAAACATATGGCACAGGCCAATGCATCTCAGACATGTAGGCCCCAGGTCATGGATGGATTGAACCATCAACCATTACATTCAACTCTCACGTGGCTAATTCTTCAGCAATTTGGTTCCCTTTCACAATCCAAGATGTGGATGAGGATGGATCAATGAATGGGTAAGTGTGTGGATGGAAGTGCATGGGGGAAATGAAGGAATGTATAGGAAATCAATGAACAAGCCATCAGTCGAATGACCAATGACTAGCGACCAACGACCGATGACCCATGACCAACCCCACAATCATACCATGGATGGGTTTAAGTATCTCTCGTGGGGGATCAAGAAGCTCATGTCCTTCCCCAAGAAGATCATGTAACTGATCCCCTTCCTTAGACAAAAAGGATTATTAAAATAGGAAATAAACAATTAGCCCCTCAATCCCCCTCTCTTGTGGAATCATGGCCACCTATAACTCTATTCCTTATACGTCTAGAAGCCATCCATGTATTTATTATTAATCATGATAAAATACATTACATGTCTTAGGCACACTGGCCTTTTAATAATTTCTTGGGCACTCTGGCCTTTTAGCATTGTAACAATACATTATTTAAAATGGGGTTCAAAACCTGGGGTTTTACATCCCCTCCCCCTTATTTTGGCACTGTCCTCAGTGCATATACAAAATAGAGATAAAAATCTAAAATTTATTCAAAACGTTGCGGGTACTCTTCCTGCATGGAATCTTCATGCTCTAAGTTATCATATTCAGGACCGTAGAAGGTCCACTGAACTTTTACCAGCTCTATAACTTGATTTCGGAGCATTTTGACTTTTCTGTCCAATACCCACACTAACTGAACCTACAAATATCCCTTTGTCTCTATCTGAATCAGACACCAATAAATAACATGGTTAGGATCATGTACATATTTATTTAGTAAAGATACATGAAATACATTATGCACATTCATGGAAGTAGGCAATGCAAGCATGTATGCAATTGGCCCTATTATGTCCAATATTTCAAATGGACCACAGAATCCGACTGCTAGCTTTGTACAACTACCCAAATTCAAAGAGCTTTTCTTGGGCTTCACTTTCAAAAGTACATTCTCCCATACTTTAAATTCTCTAGTTGTCTTGTTCTTGTATGTATAAACTTTTTGTCTATCCTGAGTTACCTTTAAATTCTTCTTGATCTTGACCACTTGTTCTTCCATGTCCTTGAGCAACTCTGACCCAAGTACCACTATATATGTTGGGTTGTCTCAACTTATTGGAGTATCACATTTCCTACCATACAAGGCTTCAAATGGGCTCATTCTAAATGAAGCTTGATACCCATTATTATATGCAAACTCAACTAAGTGTAAGTAATCTTCCCATTTAGATGACTTATCCACCACATAGATTCTCAACATATCTTCAATTATTCGATTGGCTCTCTCTGTTTTCCCATCTGTCTGGGGATGATAAGATGTGCTAACATTTATATTTGTGCCAAATCCTTTAAACAATCCCCTCCAGAAATTGGAGGTGAACTTTGTATCTCTGTCCGAGACAATTTTCCTAGGTATCCCATGCAACCTAGAAATTTGCTTCATGAAAATTTCTGAAATATTAGACGTTGTATGCATTTTCTTCACAGGAACAAAATGAGCAACCATTTTTAACTTGTCAACCTGCACTATGATTGGATCATGTTTCTTATTCATTCTGGGTAATCCTGTGATGAAATCCATGGTGATCACTTCCCAGTTTTTCTCTGGGATTGGCAATGGCTGCAACAAACCCGTTGGATTCCTATGCTTATCCTTCACCTTCTGACATTCCATACATCGAACGATGTAATCAGAAAAATCCCTCTTGATTCCCGGCCAAAAGAATTGGCTTCTTACTGTTGTAATTGTTTTCTAGTAACTGGGATGTCTAGCATAAGGAACATCATCCATTTCCTTTAGTACCAAATTCCGTAGTTCTCCAGAACTAGGAACATAGATTCTATTTTTATGCATGAGTAGTCTGTCTTCCTTTATCTCATACTCCTTTATTTTCTATTGTACATCTCCTTGCTGTAAGTTTTCGTTTATCTGTAGGTAATGCTAGTCTGTAACAAGACCATCTAAGATTTTTCTCTTCAAGTCTGACTAATGCATACTAACAGTAGTAACATGCATGGGATGCAGTCTTCTACTAAGTCCATCGACAACTTTATTCTCCTTTCCCTTGATATACTTGATATCGAAGTCATATTCACTTAAAAATTCCAACCATCTTGTTTTCCTGGCATTCAAGGTGAGTTGTTCAAAAAGATACTTCAGGCCAATATGGTCTATCCTTAATTCGAATTTCTCCCCCATGAGATTATGCCTCCACATTCTCAAGGCATGAACAATGGAAACAAGTTCCAAGTTGTGGGTGGCATAGTTCCTCTCATGTTCTGGGTAATCCTGTGATGAAATCCATGGTGATCACTTCCCAGTTTTTTTCTGGGATTGGCAATGGCTGAAACAAACCCGTTGGATTCCTATGCTTAGCCTTCACCTTATGACATTCCATACATCGAACGATGTAATCAGCAAAATCCTTCTTGATTCCCGGCCAAAAGAATTGGCTTCTTACTGTTGTAATTGTTTTCTAGTAACTGGGATGTCTAGAATAAGGAACATCATGCATTTCCTTTAGTACCAAATTCCGCAGTTCTCCAGAACTAGGAACACAGATTCTATTTTTATGCATGAGTAGTCTGTCTTCCTTTATCTCATACTCCTTTATTTTTTGTTGTACATATCCTTGTTGTAAGTTTTCCTTTACCTGTAGGTAATGCTAGTCTGTAACAAGACCATCTAAGATTTTTCTCTTCAAGTCTGACTGATGCATACTAACAATAGTAACATGCATGAGATGAACTCTTCTACTAAGTGCATCGACAACTTTATTCTCCTTTCCCTTGATATGCTTGATATCAAAGTCATATTCACTTAAAAATTCCAGCCATCTTGTTTTCTTGGCATTCAAGGTCAGCTATTCAAAAAGATACTTCAGGCCAATGTGGTCTATCCTTAATTCGAATTTCTCCCCCGTGAGATTATGCCTCCACATCCTCAAGGCATGAACAATGGAAACAAGTTCCAAGTTGTGGGTGGCATAGTTCCTCTCATGTTCCTTAAGCTTTATGGACTCATATCCAATGACATGTCCATTTTGCGTGAGGACTCCCCCAATTCCTTCCTTACATGCATATGTACATACCACAAAACTTTCATTTGGGTGAACAAACAGGTGCACTAGTAAGTAATTCCTTCAATAGATTAAAATTCTTTTCACACTTGAGTGTCCATTCAAATTTAGTTTCCTTATTTTGCAAAGAAGAGATTTGATGAGCAATCTTAGAGAACCCTACTATGAATCTTTTGTATTAGCCAGCTAATCCCATAAAACATCTAACGTCTAACATATTTCTGGGTGTTGGGCATCCTCTAATGGCTTCGATCTTTTCTGGATCTACCGCTATGCCCTTCTTTGAAATAATGTGTCCCAAGTAATGGATCTTCCTTTGATAGAAAGAACACTTACTCAACTTGGAATACAACTGATGTTCTGTAAGTACTTGCAATACCAATCTTAATTGATGTTCATGCTACTCTTTACACTTAGAATAGATAAGTATTTCATCCAGGAATACTATGACAAAATTATCCAAATAATTCCTGAATATGCCATTCATTAAGCACATGAATACAGTTGGTGCATTGGTAAGTCCAAATGGCACCACTACAAATTCATAATGTCCATAACTAGTCCTAAAGGATATCTTATCAATGTCTTCTTCCTTGATTCTTAACTGATGGTATCATGCCCTCAGGTCAATTTTTTAAAATATCTTTTCTCCTCTTAGATTATCAAAGAGGTCATCAATTCGAGGTAGATGACACTTGTTCTTTATAGTGTACTTGTTCAGCTGTCGAAATTCAATACACAACCTCAAGGTTCCATCCTTCTTTTTGACAAAAAGTACTAGTTCTCCCAAGGTGAAACACTTGGACGTATGTACCATTTCTTCAACAATTCCTCCAACTGCACTTGTAACTCTTTTAACTCTAGTGTTCTCATTCTGTAAGGTGTTTTTGACACCAGGGAAGCTCATGGCACTAAATCAATTGAGAAATCTATCTCCCTTATTGGTGGAAATCTAGGTATTTATTGGAATACATCTTCAAATTCCTATAGTACCGAGAAATCTTTGAGGCTTAGCCTCTTTGTATTTTCTGGCTCATCCACATGAGTTGCATACAATTGACATCCTTTCCTAAAACATCTTTTTCGTTGTAATGCTAAAATATCCCTTATAGATATGGGTCTTGGAACTCCTTTCACATTGCTCTGTTTTCCATTTCCATCAAGACATGTATGTGTATTGTTATGTCAATCGAAGACAACATGATGCTTGTCCGACCAATCCATTCCATTCATAATATCATAACACCCCAAAGGTATGATATTTATATTAGTACTAGTATTCACACCATTAATACTTATGGAACAACTTTTGACTATATCACGGATTCTTCTTTTGGTTCCAGTGGCTAATTGAACCAAACTTGTTTTTCCAAGTTTACTTTTCTCCAAATGTAATCTATCCACTATCTTAGGATCAATGTGGCAATGAATTTCTCCTGAATCAATCAAAATAGCAACATGTTGATTTATGATCTTACTTTCCACCTTGATCATATTGGACTGGTACTCTTCTTCTCGATCATTTTAAGATGCATATATTCAACTGTTGTAGCTTCTTGGTGGTTGTGCACAGTCTTCACTCTGTCCTTTCTATGTGGGCAATCCTTGTACAAGTGATCTTCCTTGCATCTCGAGCATTGGATTGGCGGTCTTCCCATTTTTCCCAAGGAATATTCTTTCTTGAAATATCCCTTAGCATATTTATCATGATGATTTCTATTAGGCTAATTCCTATTGAAGGGAGGTTTGAATCCTTTCCTCCTCTGATCAAACTTTTCATTTTTCTTGTCCTTCCAAGATTTCTGTAGGGATTCTCTTCCTTGCCCTTGCTCATATAGGTATTTAGCCTTCCTGATGGCCTCAATCAAGGTCTTGGATTCATCATACTTGATCTTTTCTTTATAAAAGGATGGAATTCCACTTAGAAATCTCTATATTTTCACTTTCTCATCACCAATGAACCTGACATACTTTAACAATCCCAAGAATTTCTTCTCATATTCTGCCATAGTCATGCTTCCCAACCTGTGTTCAAAGAACTCCTGCATTTTCTTGTCATAAAAATTCTCTGAGAGGTACTCCTTCTCGAAGAACTTCTTGAAGTGCTTCCAAGCGATCCTACTTTCATTAACATGTTCCACTTTCTTTAGCTGGTCCCACCATGCTACAAAATTTCCATGTAAATGGTAGGTGGAAATCCTAGCTTCCAGGTTGGACAAATTTTTATGCAACTGAAAATATCTCCTAAGCCCAAGAAACCATGCTTCAGCATCATCTTCCCTTTCTCTTTCACCCTCAAAGGAAGGTGGCTTGAGCTTCCTCAACTCTCCTTTCAAACTATCTACCTCTTGTTTCCTTCTTTGGTTTCTGACAGGAGACACCTCTGAACTATTTACATGATCTTTCGATGCATAAAAATTATTTCTGAGTGAGGAGGTGAGTGGTGTCTGTGTCTTCTACTAGCACTTCTGGAATAACCAACTCTTCCACGAAGATCCCTTCTCTCATGGAACCTTCCTTATTCCACTTTTTTTTAGTTTGATCCCTACTTAGTTTTTATTTGCAACCGATTTATGCTCTGTAACACTCAAGAATTTATCTGACTTTTCTCTCTCATCAGTCTCTCGTTGTCTTCTTTGTAGCTCTACACTTCCATCTTTAGGCTTCTTACCTTTTCTATTAATGTTTCCTGCTCTCATTTTCCCTTTCCTCCATTGGAATCTGTCTCTACATTACGAACTCTAGTATTTTGGCCTTCGGCCTCCTTGTCATGATTGGAGGCTCCCTTGACTTTTTCCATTTCCTCAATATGAATCCTGAGATGATGTGTTTAGACCCCTTAATTCTGCAAAATATGCAAGCGACCATTTTGTTAGAATTATGCATATGATAAAAAAAATTGCCAAACCATGCTACAAGTCTCTTTATTTTATTTTTGTTCATGGAGATCATATCCCCATTATCTGAAAATAACAGTGTCATGTTATACTTGGCCGACACAGAATCTCATTGTGCGCAGGTGCTTCCTTCAAACCACCCTCCCAAGTGACTACAACTAGAAACCATGGCAAAATCATTCCTTAGTACTTTTCTGTCTCGAAGACAACCAATTCGGCCCTTATGCCTCCTTCCCTCATCTCTCAATATGCATATGAACACAACCATGACCCTACGCTTAGCTAAAACAACGCTTGTCCAGAGCTTCAGGATTTCATAACTTTCATCAAGGATCGGATCAACGGTACTCGTCCTCTTTCACAAGCAACAATCGAGATCTACTTTGGGACTCCGCTCTTCGGGAGTCTCAAATTTCCTCGCTTGCCTCCTCTCGGAACACTTTTACCCATATTTCATGATCTGTCGATGGGTGTCCTCCCACATATCAATGGTTGTGAATCGCTTCGAGTCTTCGAGCTTTGGAAGTTTCAAAACTTCCTCCTGCACTTCCTCCCAGAGTGCTTTCACCCAAAGTCAACGATCCTTCGACGTGTGTCTTCTGGAATCAATGGTTGATATGTACTTCGACCTTCAGGAGTTTTCGACCCAATGCAATCTATCACATATTTCCCCTTTGGAGTGCCCAGTCTCCGGGCTGCACAATATTTCAGCACGTGGTGAAATACTGGAAGCAGACATGTGGCACAATGAGGTGGGTGACACGTGTCACATTCTAATTGACACTTCAATACTCCAAATGCTCAAAATTTACTGACTCGTGGCACACATCCCATGTGTCCATGTCATACATGGTGACGTCTGCAAGCCATGTCACTTCGGGAATTCCAGGATCCACATCACCTCTAGGTGACATCATCGTGCCCCATCACTTTGGCTCTTCGGGCTTCAGGACTTCGGGAGTGTCCATGCTAGCACACTTCCAATTCTCCCAAACTTCACATTCCCAAACTGGCCAATCTGTCACCATGTGTCCTCCTGGATCGAACGACTAAGATAAGGGATGATTTTAAGGATGGAAATTTATTTTAAAATGTAGAAA
>JZKD02S1917335.1:60751-72906 GCA_000966675.3 Picea glauca
ATGAGCTGGAGCTTCCACAGGGCAGCAAAATTCACAACGTCTTCCATGTCTCGTGCCTTAAGAAAGCCCTCGGTCAACATGTCATGCCTATTGAGGCATTACCTCCCATGGATGATGGGGGACAACTTGTTTTGATTCTAGAGGAGGTGTTAGAAGTCTGAGAGAAGAGGCTCTGAAACCGAAGCATCAAGGAGTATCTGATCAGGTGGAAGGATTTACCCATTGAGGATGCCACTTGGGAGCAAGAGCACGTGGTTAGACAAGCAGGTTTGGAATTGCTTGAGGACAAGCAATTTCAAGCAGGGGAGACTGTAATGTCCCCCACCTCTTAGAGAGGTAATGAGGAGACTCAGTGGCCTGGGCAGCCCCACTAGGTCATAGTCTCACACTGAAGGGGGGGAAAAGTCAAGAAGTTAAAAGTTATATTTTTAAGTTGACTTAAGAAAGGAAAAGAAAAGGAGTAAAAGATAACTCAATATAAGAATAGAATATTAACCCTGGGAGTTAACCTAACTCAACAGAGAATTAGAAGGAAAAGTATAAGTAAGAGGCTAGGGTGCACCTATTACCCATTTTGGTTTTGGATTAGCATTTGCTATTGCTCTTGAGCATTCAGTTTGGGGGTTTGCTGTAAAAATCCTTGGGAGAAACTCATTGGTGAAATACCCACTCACCTTGTTCCACAGCTTGGTATCGGGGATGAAAAACTCCTCCACACCATTCTAGTATCAGAGCTAGTTTATCGAGGGAGGTTCGATCCATCTTATCCTAAGGGCCTAGGGCCATTCCGACAGTTGGGTTTTGTTTGCAGAGGCAGTACCATCAGTTTGAGGGATTTTCTGGAGGGTTATCATCATTCTACATTTGTCTGCATATTGGGACGTTTGGGAGCCATAGGGGACATCCTACGATTCAGTAAAACTCAGATCTAGGGAGGTCTGCTTGAGATCTGAGCCCGAAACTTCTCCCACAGGATTCTCATAGCCTGATCTATATTCTTGGAGAGTTTCATAGCAATTGGAGGCCTCCTTCATCAGGTCCGAACCTGCTAGGATTTCAGTCATCCAGTAGGGCGCACCATTCAGTGGAGATTTCATATCTACAACGATTGAGAGGGATCTTGGAGATTCGGGCACCTGGGTTGTTCTCACCATCACCTGATTTATATTCTTGGAGATTTTCATATCATTTGGAGATCTCCTTCATCAGGGTCAAACAAACTAGGGTTTCAGTCATCCAGTGGGGCACATCATTCAGTGGAGAATTCAGATCTACGGAGTTTGAGAGTGGATTTGGGAATTTGGACATCTGGGTTTTCCTTGCAGTTGCCCGATCTACCATTTGGCATATTTCTTGGGATGATTGGACACTTTTGGTAGCAGGGAAGAATTATTCAGGGCTTCAGCATTCTATCAGGACGTGGCAGATCTACTTGATTTAGTCTTCATTGTATATCTAGCCTTTGGAGGCTCATTTTGTATTATTGGGAGCATTTTGTAGCAGCTCATATCTATTTCTTGTATGGCCATCTGAGGTTTATACCAGATCGGCCATCTATTGTATTGATATTACATTGCTCATAATAAAAAGGTCAGATCTTTGCTTGTGCTTCTACATTTTGAATATATTGTGATCTCCATGTGTTGATGAATCTTGTATGCACTTAGAAACTCTATAAATTATTAGTAGTTAGTGATTCCAAGAAAGAATTTGGCTTGGGATCATTACACCATCAAAGGCTGGATCCTAATGTTGTTGTTACCCCAGGAAGCTTCTCAGGCTGAGAAAGCAGCTGCTGAAACCTTCTCGAGAAAGCTCCTTTGGGTCAACTTTCAGGTGTGCCAATAGTAGCCACAATTGAAACAGTGAAGTGGAAACAATGGAGTTACCACAGTGGAGTCACCAGGTGCATAGTAGCAATCTTAAAAGGCTCTGATGTCTGATGCACCTTCAAAATTAGAGGCTCAATGTCATTCTTCCCAGGGGAAATATTCAACTTTGTCCCCAGCAACGGTGCCAGAAATGTTAGCGTCAGAAGTCACTCCTGGATTGCTTGCATGAGCAGAGACCGACGCCCATAATATTTTATGTCACGATTTAATGAATGGGGGTGGTCAAATGGAAAGAGACCCAGGAAAGCAGCATTGACACAGGAACCAGGGTCTGGTATGTAGAAAGCAAGGGAGGTCTTGATCCAACTTCCATCAGTAGGTTTCTTAAAGGGTGGTATATGGAAGACTTGTGAGAAGGCTGAGAAATAATTCCTCGGGCAACAGGCCTTTGGAAGCTTGAGGAAGAAAAACTCAGAAGCCAAGATCCTCTTGGTCTAGAGTTTCAAATAGATGAGGGGTGACTCGACTGGATCCTCCAATTCCAAGTCATTCAGTGCTAAGAAAATCACAGGAACCGATTAGAAACAATGCAATTGTTACAGTGATCCAACCTACATCATCCTATAACAGCTACAACTCAACTGGATCCTCCAATTCCGAGCTATTCTAACACAGTATACAAAGAGATGGAAGAGAAACTAACATCCATAAAGTAAGAAGTCTCAAATGCCTTATACATTAGCCAAAGAGACCAACGCTACATCAAAACATTATAATCAGGAGCCTAGCTCAACCATTGGTCCTTTACAAAATAAAAATACTGAGTCTATATACTCAGCCAAATTCGCCTATCAGAGGCATGTTCAGTCATCCAAGGCGTGGTGTCCCCTCAGCCGAATTTGGACGAGTAACTTTCGTCAGACGCCCCCTTAACTGCACATGGCTCCTGTAGGGGAGATAGAAGAAACATTAAAGGCCAACATGGCATGCACAGATTTTCTCTGGTCAGATGAGGACCGACCATGACCTTTTGGAGAAAATCAGTGTATAGGACCGTCTCGAGCAGACCGTCTGTCGGAACCTCCATACCTCGCATTCAATAAGTGAGCCGAGGTTTCAACTACCTCTGTTCACCTTCATTTAATTCTTCAGTGACGACCAGGATCAAAGTCGCATAATATGGCACATGGAGATCATGATGATCCTTTCAACGGCTAGCCCCGATGCCTTTGGCTCCTTTTGCACAGTTCTTTTATTTCCCAGGTGGCCACGAGCTGTGACCCTATGCTTACTTGCAAAGGAGCTTTCGATGTTCGTGAATAGGAAGGGGTTGATCCCCATCCCTTGAAACCGCGATGAGTGAAACGTTGAGATGGCTTGAGTTGGCATCGTGCGTCCCCCTAGATCTGACGGCTCTGAACTCACCTGATGATGCTGTGAGCCCGATTTCAGGCGCTATCGACACTTCGGGGTTCGGGGCTTCGAGATGTATAATGATAGAAAACCTTCACCCTTTGAACTTGCAACTGCCAAAAAGTCAATGTGACCAGATCTCACGCCACGTGTCCTTTGGATGAACGACTGCCATCCATGCCCGCACAGGATGTGGGCGTTATCCATTGCGCTATCCTCGACGCATCTTCTCTATCTGCGACTTCCCGCCAACCGTTGATCTACTCATATGGATGGATCAGGACCGCTGAAACTATAATTTTGTCCGCTCGCTTGATTTTGAGTCTGAACAGGACCTCTTCTATGCGCTATGCTTGGGCACTCCTCGTGCAACCTGCAGACCTGAATACTCTTGTGCCCCAGAAAAAAAATGTTACTAACACTCTCTAATCAATGATCTTTTCCATCTGTGGATTTTTAGCTAGATGCATCTGTTTGACCCACTAAAGTTCCTTTTGATTCTCTTCCCCATATTCTTCATCTGTTATGTAGAGATACATATCTGCTACGTTGAATATGGGTGAAATTCCCACACCATCTGACAATTCTATCTCATAAGCATTTGCCTCAAATTTTCTCATAATCTTACACGGCCCTATCTTTTTCATTTTTATCTCATTATGTGTTCCCCTTGGGAAAATTTCCTTTCTTATATTTGCTAAGACTAAATATCCCACTTCAAATTGAATCTCTCTTCTGTGCTAATATTCTCTATGCTTGTATTCCGGGTTGGAACTCTGCAACTGCTCTTTAATCTTACTGTGGAGCTCCTGCATCTCTCCTGCAAATTTTTTGGTTCCAACACTTATGAACTCATTCTTCTCCAAGTCTATCAACTCAGATACACCTCTTGGATGCATTCCATACATTATCCTAAATGGGCTTTGTCTTGTGCTCCTATTAGATGAGTTGTTGTATGCAAATTCCGCTTGCGGAAAAATCTGATCCCACTGACTATGATGTTCAGCTACTAAACTCTTCAACAAGTCCCCCAAACTTTGATTTACTACCTCAGTCTGTCCATCCATCTAAGGGTGATATGTTGATCTAAAAGATAAATTTATCCCCAACTTTTTCCATGGTGTCCTCTAGAAATGAACAATAAATTTGGTGTCTCGATATGAAACAATACTCCTGGGTAAGCCATGAAGTCAAACAACTTCTTTGAAAAGAAGGTTTGCAATGTGTGTTGCATCATTGGTTTTTTGACATGGAATAAAATGTGCCATTTTGGAAAATCTATCGACTACCATGGATATGGAATCACAACATCTCTGTGTCCTCAACATTCCTAACACAAAATCCATGCTTACTGCGTCCCATCGCCTCTATGGTACTGGCAATGGTTGATACATTCATATATTCTATCTTTTCCCCTTTGCATGCTAGCAAATTCTACATTTGTTGAAAAAATTCTTGTCATCCGTCCTCATCCCTGGCCAATAATATAAATTGTTCAGTTCTGCAAACGTATTATCATGGCCAAAATGTTGAGCCAATCCTCCACTATGTTTTTTCCTTCAGAAGATTCTCTCTCATGGAACTCTTCGAGATACACAATTGATTTCCCTTGAATAATAATCCATCCTGAATTAAATAATCAATCCATTGCCTTCGATCTCTTAAAACAAGATTTTTGCATGCTTCATAAGCGTCCTTGAAATCTGAATCATCTCTTTACATCTCCTTAAGGTTATCAAAACCTAAGGTATTCACTCGAAACTCTTGTAGAATCAATCATTTTCTACTCAATGCATCAACAACCTTGTTAGTAGTTCCAGAAATGTGCTTTGTAAAAAAAGTAAAGTTCTGCATAAATTCAACCCATTTTGCATGTTTCTGGTTCAATTTCTCATGTTTGGTTACAAATTGTAAAGCATGGTTGTCTCTATACAAAACAAACTCTTTCGGAACCAAGTAGTGCCTCCATTTCTTCAACTCCTGTATGATTGCATAAAACTCTTTATCATACGTGGAATATTTCATATTGGCATCATTCAGCTTCTCACTGAAGTATGCAATTGGTCTATTGTCTTGACTTAAGATAGCTTCAACTGCAAATCCAGTTGCATCACATCTCACTTGAAATGTCTTACTAAAATATGGCAAAACCAGAACTGGTTGTCCAATTATCGCCTCCTTTAACAACTTAAATTTTTTTTCTACTTCTTTTGTCCAGTGAAAATATTTATGTCTTTTCTTGATTGTGTCCATCATTGGTGCAAAAGTTCCACTGAAATTTCTGATTAACTTCTTGTAAAAGTTGGCTAGTCCATGGAAGCTTATGACTTCAAATATATTCCTTGGGGATGGCCATTCTTTGATCTCTTTTACCTTCTCAGGATCCATCTTCAACTCATTCGAAGATATTACGAACCCCAAATAAACAAGCTCTTTCTTCATGAAAGATGATTTCTTCAGATTTATCAACAACTTCTCTTATTGCAACCTTCTCATCACTAGGGTTAGATGTCTCAAATGCTCCTCCTCAATCTTACTGAATATCAGTATATCATCAAGATACACAATTACAAATTTTGCAATGAAATATTTCAAGACTTCGTTCATTAATCTCATAAAAGTACTTGGCACATTCATCAAACCAAATGACATGACAAGCCATTCATATAATCCTTCATTCGTCTTGAATGTTGTCTTCCATTCATCACCTTCCCTCATTCTAATCTGATGATATCCTCTTTTCAAATCATTTTTTGAAAATACCTTTGCCCCACTCAAGCAACCCATCAAGTCATCAACCTCGATAAAGGAAATCTATACCCAATGGTGATTTTGTTTATATCCCTTGAGTCTGTACACATTCTATGTTCACCATCCTTCTTTGGACTTAACACTGTTGTCACAACACATGGACTCAAGCTTTCCCTAATCAACCCTTTGTCCATCAAATCATGGACTTGCTTCTTGAACTCTTCATTCTCCTGTGACATCAGTTTGTATGCTGCTTCATTTAGTAAAATTGCCCCTGGTATAAGATCAATGTGATGGATTATACTTCTGATGGGAGAAAACAAATAAGGTAAATCATCCACCACTATATCAGCGAAATTCTCCAAKARTTCCTTAATTTCGTCTGGTAGATCATCTATCAAAGTACTGGTCAGGATGACTCTAGGTTTTATTACTACAACAAATTGCATGTCTTATTATTTATTGACTTCATACAAAAGTTCCYTCCCACTCATGAGAAGTATAGTGTTTCCTGTTTCTCCTTTCACCTTCTTGTCTTCAATGGCAACAACATATGTGTCCTACCATTCTTCTCCAAGGTGTATGTGTTCTTTCTCCCATCATGAATAACATTCCTGTCATATTTCCAAGGCCTCCCCAACAAAAGATGACAAAAATCCATGGGAATAACATCACATAAGCTATCATCTCTGTATCCCCCTATCTTAAATTCAACTAAACATTGTTTAGTGACTGTTACTTGATGTCCTTTTTGCAACCACAAAACCTTGTATGGGCTCGGATGTCCAACTATCTCCAATTCCAAATTCTCCACCATTTCTGTGGATACTAGATTATCTGTACTTCCACTATCCATAATCATATTGCATACCCTATCCTTGGTATTGCAAGAAGTTCTAAATAAATTGTTCCTCTGGATTGGATTTTTTACCTCTTTCTCTGGTTTCAAGAGAATTTTCCTCATCATCAAGGATCTTTCTCCTTCTGCATATTCTACCTCAACATTTTGCCTCTATGCTTTTGAAATGTGAGCTTCGCCTCCTCCATCTCTTTTTCTATTAGGACATTCAAAATATTCGTGTCCGATCTTTCCACAGAAAAAACATTTTATTTCACCATCTCTGCCTCTTCCTCTTCCTCTTGCTCATCGAAAAGTGTTCATGTCGACATATTGTCTTCCTTGTGAACTTCCTCCTCTTTTTGGGTGGTTATGAGGTTTCTTTTCTTCATCCTTGGGCTTATGTACTCTATATTGGGCAACTACTTTACCTCTTCTCTAACTTCTACCTCTACCCCTTTCACCTTGCTTTCGAGCCAATTTCTCTTCTTCCTTCAAAGCAATTTGATAAGCATCTTCCACATTTCTAATTGTCACCATTATCATCTCATCCTGAATCTCATATCTCAGGCCATTCATGTATCTGGTGACCTTTTAATCATCACTCTCACGATGACTAGCTCTGATGTTAAGTCTATAAAACTCTTCAGCGTATTCCTTCACTGTCATCCCCTTCTGTCTCAAATTCTACATTTTTCGAAACAGATTAATTTGGTAATCTCTGGGTATAAAATTGACTTTTATCTTTTCTACAATCCTATCGGCCTGCAGTTCATCCCACCACAGTGATCCATGCCCTTTTAGAGTGACAACATGTTTTACTTTCTTATCTTCTTCGATATCCTCATAGTCGAAGTTTTTATCCAAAGCTTTAAGTCAATCTAGCAACTCTTCAACATCTAAGTTTCCTTCATACATCAGGATATCTATTTTTTCTCTAGCCCCTATTCTTGCAACAAATTTGAATATGCGCTCTTCTGTAGCATCTCCAACTAAAAATTCTTCTTCTTTGGGTCTCGCTTCATTCTCATTTTTGGATTCACTGACATCTCCAGTATCAATTTTTCATCTTTGTCTTGTCTCAATAACATCCAATCGAGCACAAAGTTCTCGTATTTCCCTTTCCATGACTAGATTGGGGATTGGTCTATCTTGACGTCTCCTTGGAAACGTTGTTTAAATCTATTCCATGCATAATTTAAATCATAACTTGCCTTCTGTTTCCCTTTCTTACAGAAAACAATGATTGCAAGATCTGATACCACCTGACACAACACCCGTACCTCAACAGGCTCTGTGTGACCTCCCATTCTTGGATCGTTCTATTCCCTTGAGATAGATTGTCTCTTTTAGTTCCCACTGGAACCTTTACACCTACAACCACAATTCCTTATTATAAGTTACACCTATGTGAACAAGCACTAGGCATGAGCCTCCACTCTACATGACCAACCAACGCGACCACAACCTTTACCCGAAAAGGTATTTTGGTTTTTGCGACTTTGCGATTTATGTTGTTGATCTCCTCTGAATCCTTCGATCCCTGAAACCCTGAAAATGGATAACGGGTCTTTATCTCTTCCCTTATGTATCAACCATATGGCTGCAATCACGTCCTGGGGTCCACTTCCGAGCATGTTGGGATTTCACGACTCGTGAGTTCATGATGCCATCTCTTCTCCCCTTTCCAAAGTCCGAACTCATGACTTCTTCTCCTTAAATAGACGACCTTGAGCTTCCCATGATCTGACAGTCTAGTTGTATTGGAATTTCACGTATCGGGATTTCACAACTCAATATCTCCAAGTCACGACTTTCTCCACACTCAAATGCCGAAATCCAAAATCATAAGATCAATGACTCTTGTTGATACAAATCTAATGATGACTATCCCTCTTGAGCTTATGAGTGTTGACAGACACTTAGCCTTAAATTCTTCATTGATCCACTAACGGTCCACGAAAACTCGGTGGTTCTCCCTCTGAGAATTTCAACCATCCGTTCAAGTTCTCGATACTCCTGGCCAAATAACTTGATGCCTCCTTCTAAACTTGACTTCTGTGAGGTAAATTCAACCCTTGTCTTTCCTTCAAAATCTTCGGAACCTCTACCCTTACTGAGCTTGGTTCTTGATGCAAACTCAAGGATTTTAAGGGGTCTAGCCCACACTCCTTGTAGCTTCGCAATAATCTCTAATTATCTAAACTTCCCAGTTCTACGCACTCTTTGTGACGGTCAATCTTCAACCACTCACTAGGTTGGAAAATTATAGGACTTCAACCTACCTGCGCACACCTTGCATGAATCTATTCTACACTTGCACTTCTGCTGGTATGAGAATAACGGTATCCCTCCTGAGTGTTTCTGAGGTAAAACTCATAATCTTGTCAACGCACTCCTTGCGGACCTTCATTGCACTCCTTGCAGGAATTATCAGGATGAGAAACAATTGAAACTCATACTCTCCCTCTCACATAATTCATACATTCAACATGAAAACATACATACACATGACATTGAAACAAATCCATAACAGAGCATATAAGAAAAATGTAAACATACCATTCAATAGATGCAAACAATATTCCTCACAACATAGTGAAATTGAGTCAAAGAATTCTTATATTAACTCAAGTTCTTCTGTACATGGGTTATATAGCATCAACTATCTACTTATACAATCTTCTACAATCTCTATTATCCTCTGCTCTTCCGCTCTCTTTCTCTACATCTCTACTCTTACTCTTCTACTTACAAAGAGAATAATGATACAATACAATACATACCAGGGATCCTTCTAGAGTTTTCCCTCCTACAGCTCAAACTATCTAATCGAATTAAAAGATACATCTATTTTACATTTAATACATTAAATGCCTCCAACCAACAGTTGAGAGCGAGCATTCAAGATCTGTGTTACAATCTCCAAAACAGAAATGAAAACATAACCCTTCTAGATATTGCATTAATGCTTCATTCCTTCAAATTCAAAACATCCTCAAAACACACATTGGTTCATTTCCAATTGTCCTCCACTTTTGCGCTTGCTTTTCTAGCTTGCTTACGATGCTCCTGGATCGTTGGTTATAAGGGTTAAGATTTACTCTAATTAATATGTCACACTAGTAGTAATAACTTGATTAAGCAATATAATCTTATGCTATATGTATAAGTAATGCCAAGTGTAACCAATATAGTAATGAATATGATGGATCTATTACTCTTATTACGTATTACTAACACCTCTTGTTATACATTACAAATGTCTAACTAGTATATGATGTTTATATAAGTAAGCTATGTTTAACTATGAATACCATTGGTCTCTATTCCAATACAATATTGTTTCCATTAACTTGATATGATGTAATAACATAAATAATTGTAATATCGATAAAGGATAACCATATTTTCATAATTAGAGTGACTCTGGTTAATAATTATTTATTCATTACAAAGAGAAGTCGGTTACATATTATAAATTACTAAGCATCGTACTAATCCAATTTATAAGATGTGTAACTATTGGTTATAGCTTAAGAGTGATAAGCCATGTTGTATATGTGATCCTTGTATACTAGTAAGATTACCTTATATTCATAATAGCTTAAACACATGAACAAAGACAATTGATATTGTTTAAGTATAATAACCATTACTATTGGAATACAACTCTTGTACACTCCATGCATGGTCCTGGAAATCATATAGATCTAAGAGCAATCAAACCAATACTACTTGTATTCAATAACTAAGAATGCTACTATTCTGAGTACACTTACTTGATATCATGTTAGGATAGGTAATTAACTTGTTACTATGTTTACAGTTTCAACAAGGATCAACACCATGTAACTTGATGATATTCACTTACCATAATTAATAGAATTGGTTCATATTGGTTACGTAACTGAATAGGTAAAGCTTCTACATAGGGTAGAATACTAACCAACTTAATAACACTAATTGAATACACACAGTATGCTAATCATACTAGTATAGTACGATTTGTTTGTAATCAATAAATTAACCAAACTGTTACTTGATTTTGCTAGTTGTTGTTGCTTCAAGTTCCAGGTAACCACCAAAACATTTCCCCAAAATTTAATTTATTCTTATGTTTTGTGTTTTAGGAAGTGAATAAACCTGAATTTGGCCATGTCCATGTATAGGGATAGGCCTGAATTCAGTCTTGTCCCTGTACATGGACATGGTCAAATTCAGCCCTGTCCTTCTACTGAATTCGGGCTTGTCCCTGCACAGGGACAAGGTCGAATTCAGTAGAAGGAAAGAGATGAATTTGACCATGTCCATGTACAGGGACAAGATTGAATTCAGGTCTATCCCTATACATGGACATGGCCAAATTCGGGTCGAATTCAGGCATGTCTTTGTATAGGGACATGCCCGAATTTGACTCTGTCCCTATACAGAGAAAGGCTAGAATTTGACCCTATCCATGTACAGGGACATGGTCAAAATCGAGCCTATTCGTGTACAAGGAGAGGGCCGAATTTCGCCATGGCCATGTACATGGACATGCCCAATTATGATTAAGACAAGAAGGTAATACTCATTATGATTAACACAAGGTTCATTGGTTGTTGTTGGTTGTTTTTTCCTGAAGTTGAAGGTAAATCTAAACTTTTAACTGTAACAACCCTAGTTGAATAAATGTTTAAGGTTTATTAAGTAAAAATTTATTTAGGGGATTAATTGTCTTAACATGGTATTAATTAAACAAAGATTGATCTAATGATATTAATTAAGTAGTTATTAATTAATTAAAGGTTATAATTTTGATTGATTAATTAATTAATTAACTACCTATTACATTTAATAACACGAGTATTAAATTTAATAGATTAATACGTTATATTGTTTAAATTAAAAGGT
This sequence comes from Picea glauca, assembly GCA_000966675.3. Classification (NCBI taxonomy): domain Eukaryota; kingdom Viridiplantae; phylum Streptophyta; class Pinopsida; order Pinales; family Pinaceae; genus Picea; species Picea glauca. The sequence continues at coordinate 72,482 of JZKD02S1917335.1, forward strand.
TAGGTACACAGAAAGGGATAACATATTAATTATGAGAGGATAAAATAATAAAAGAAAGGATAAGGGGAATTAACGAGGAGTGGGTAAGGAAGTAAATGCATAAGGCTGTGAAGGAAGGATATCAAGGCGGAGGAGGTTTACCAAGGGATCATCATTCGACGAGAGATTTTGGGGGGGGATCTCGGGGGATTTGCAGAGGGGAGTTGAGTTTTGGAGTGGGATTGGATCAGTACAGGCACTGGTTTGCTGGAGGTTTTGGGCACGGGAGCCAGAATATCCATATGATATCCTGGAGCTAGGTAGTTGTCCTAGTTGGTGTTGGTCACTATAATTGCTTAATTAATTTCAAACAACCAAGTGAAACATAAATTATCAACCCAGGGAAGTCTTTTGTTTCAAAGATAGCTGCGCACTATATATGCTCA
>JZKD02S1917346.1:0-14114 GCA_000966675.3 Picea glauca
AGACATATAGGAGGGGTAGAGAGAAGGATGGTGAGAGGAAGGGAAGCAAAGATGGAGACATAGAAGGGGGGGTAGAGAGAGAATGAGAGGAAGGGGAGGATGGAAAGGGAGACAAAGATGGGGAATATAGAGAGAAAGAAGGACATAGAGAGTGAGACTAAGACTAACGCAGGGAAAAAGAAAGGGTGGAAGAGAGGTGGAAGAGAGAGGGGAGTGAGGGAAAAAGGGGCAGAGAGAGAGAGAGAGAGAGAGAGAGAGAGAGATGCAAAAGTAAGTTCTAGGTCTAGGTATTTTCATGCCTTGTGATGTCTAAGTCTTGCCATGTCTAAGTCTTACCATGTCTACGAGTGTGAGTTAGAGAGCNAGAGAGAGAGAGAGAGATTGAGAGTTTGAGGCATGTCAAGGTAAGGTCTAGGTCTTTCCATGCCTTGTGATGTCTAAGTCTTTCCATGTCTAGATATTACCATGTATATGAGTGTGAGGGAGGGAGAGGGATCTAGAAAGGGGGGGAGAGATGGAGAGTGAGAGGGAGATAGAGAGGGGGGGTAGATGTAGGAGAGGGAGGAGAGAGAGATAGAGAGGGGAATGACTTATAAGAGCATGTGAGGACTCCTGAGAATGTGCACATGTTATTTTGAATTCAAATCTTTTGGGAGGGATTGACAAGGTGTATGTTGACTTGGTTGGATCAAATTTAGGTTTGGGACGACAAACCTAGTGGCTTGGTTTGCAAATTGATAAAAACCTCCATTTTTTTGAATACCCCTTTATATCTTTGTCTTTGAAATTATTTTTCTATAGGTTAAAAAATTCAATTGTTGATGAAGCTATAGACATAGATAGAGCGGGCTATGAAAATTTTAAATATATATATATATATATATATATATATATATTTTAAATTAATATTGTTTACTATTTTTAATCTATTTTTGTCTTCACTTATATCAAAATCCTATAATACATACCTCTCTTATTTATGTTATAACTTTTTCTCGGCCTAACCATTTATGAAATGAATTATATGCGACACTAGAGGAGACCAATACCTACGATCTAAAAATAAAAATTGTTTTGATCATGTTAAGACCCTCTTAGCCTGCACGAACAAAAGACATTGTAATTCCATGCATATGTTGACTTTGATATTTTTTTTTAAATATTAAATTAATATTAAAAATTTCCAAAAAATACACAACACAAGAAAAAAAGGTTCTCTACAATTATACAAGTGTTTGGAATGAAATTCCATCATTAAGGTACTCAACACCTGCATGAACAAAAACATATACCTTATATTTTGTTGGAAAAATAAGATACCACTGTTAGAAAAAATCAAATTTGACATAGTTATTCACAATGTCTATAAATAAAAGTTGTATATCGGAAAGATAATTCAATTTCCTATGTCTCATATTGTTACACCATATTGAAATTCATTGTAAAAGTACCTTGAATAATCCCTCCAAGTTAACAGATTGTTGTTTTTCTAGGTTTGCATTGCCACTTACGTGTCATGGGAGACCATCATTAGCTTGCACTCACTCTTATTTTTGTGGTTTCATGGAATATAGCCCATATTTCACGAAAATAAACTGTGTAATATAAACCATATCGCACAAAAAAAAATATTGTGTGTTACAATGGAATTGCCAAAGATTTGGGGAGACATGTGTCACAGAACGCGTGGCTATAGTAGCATGAATTTTTTCATTTGCATGCTAAGTCCCTTCCTTCTCCCTTCTTCATTCCCATATTGAACCACGTGAAAGGTTTTTAGGGTGCAGTGTATTGCACACCAAAAAATTTCATCCTTGCGATGCAACATTCTTCATGCGATACGTCGAATTTTTCCAAGTTGCCCCAAGGAAAAATATCAGTTTTCTTAAAGATTTCCACCCAATATAAAACTAAGTAAATCACCTTCCTTTGGGATTCATTTAGATTCTATAAGTTAATAGAATACCTTAGTCCTAGGCTCCACCCTTGTGTTAAGAATTAACACAAGTGAGACAAGACAATAATTGACATAAAAGGAATTATTCCATTCTCAACACATTGTATTGATCTCATGATATAAATTTATAATACATGGATTGGATCACTTTTAAATCTATCTCTCATTGAAAAATCATCAATGGATCATGACAACACCTCATTGATATATAAGGTTTACAACTCATATCAATTTGGTCTTGGACTTTGTGATTGTCTAGGGACTCACTGTCCAACATTCCCCCCCTAAATCACAAGTATGAATAATAGTACCAGTAAGGAAACAATAACTGGTATCATCTTCAATTTGAAACTATTGAACTAAGCTTCGATGAAGATATTCCTAAAAACCCACCAATATCTGGATGTGGAATACTTCATCTGGAAGTGAACAACTACCATGTATGAACATTCCTATTCTTTTGATTAACATCCCAATAGTTGATTTTATTTGAAAACTCATCCTCAGGAAATGGATCATGACAACTTAAAATAATCCAACATAATACACATATCACATTTAGAAAAGTTTGTATCAATGTGATGCACATATCACAACAACAAATATTTGTATCAGAGCGATATACATGTGGTGACCCTTTAACTTTGTGATGAGGAAAGAACATGTCACAAGAAAAACATAGGATACATGTATCGCAACTTGAATAAGTCGATGCGGCATGAGAGTCAAAGGTGCAAGAGTTAATGTGGAGGATAAAAGGGAAAGGGGAATGATATCACGTAGAAAAACATTTTGTGGTTGCGACGTATCACATCCATAAAATGTTTTGATGTGATACGTCGCATCACAAATATTTTCAGAGATGCGATAAGGACGAGGGAAGAGGGGACTAGATGAAAGAAATGCCAAGGAAAGTGAAGGAGATGAAGAAGTTAAGGGAGGAGGATTGATGCTTGAGGTGCGATATGCAAGGACAAGGATAATTCCTTGGTAAGCATGAGATCCAAAGGGTGTCCATACAAGGTCGTACAAATGCCACGATGGAGCTGCAGATGTGGCAAGAAAGACAAATGGCTCCTCAGAAAACTTCTGTATAATCATGACACTGTAGATGATTTAGGACTACGTATATATATGATTGGATATATATTTCACTGTACATATTGAATGGTGCCTGTGATATAGTGATATTGTTTGTCATAATGGAAATTATACATATCTTGTCGACAATGGTAGGACATGTTGAAAATTGTATTGCTCCTTGATCCAAAAGTTCCTTTGTCATGCCATATCTATGTTAAACAAAGTTACATATACGGAAACAAAGGGATGAACAAGTTTGTGCAAGATACGAGCATGGGCATGGGTGGAGGTACGATCGTGGTCACTATTATGAGGGGAAATGTTAGCCTCCATTATATTAATGCCTTCATCGTCATGGAATTTATAACGTGACCTCGAAACTATAAAAACCTACCTTAGAATCCACTCATTTTTCGACCATTTAGCCAAAGCTTGAATGTTTGTCCTAGCATATTTAATATTTGACTTAAGATTTGTGATTTGAGTTGGACCATAAGCACTTTTTCTATTCATTTTAAAATATTATCATTATTTAATATTAAATTTTTGTTATTTTTAATGCAACCAAGTTAACCAGTAGTTAAATTCAATTTTATTGATAGGAATTTTAATTATAGATATATATTTTTTATCCAAACTTAGTTTTATTTTAGTGATGGAAATTTTAACCATAAATATAAACATTTTTTTTTAAATTAAATTTATTCATTTATTAATTTATTATGTGTTTTTAATTTGTGGTTGTCATCAAAGTATTATCATGCTCACATATTTATGCAATGGAATGTTTTAGATTAATATTTACTTTATAATATTAATTTATTTAATACTACTTTATTCAAATAGAAGGAATCAAAGGAATAGGGTAGTGTCATCACAATCCAATAGTGGTGAGGGACATTCGATGGGGGCTCAAGTATTCTTCATGCTTGTAAACAATACTCGATTTTGTGGAATAGACTTTGAGGGAAATCACAACCAATGAGAGATGTGGTGGAGAGGCTATTCGAGATGTTGAATTGGAAGAACTACCATGAGTAGGGAATTTAAAGAGTAATTACAAAGATCATCTCCAATTTGGTAAAGAAAAACTAGAATTGTAATCAATTGATGTCCGTCGTTGCATCCATAGACTTCATAGAATATTTTTTGTACGATAGCAATCATATTGAAACCCAAACACCTTTGAGGTAGCATTGGAATAAGTCCTCATATTATTCAATATAGAGAGACATATGAAATCCTAGTGATTGGCATGTTCACGAGTCTTGCATTAAATGACGAGGTTCAAGAGAGCATCAACGGTATTGATGGAGTTTTGTGTAATCTCTTCTGATCTACACTTTCACAGAGAGGATTAATAAAACTAATGGAATGAGGAAGCTCATCATAAAGGCAATAAAATCCCTACCTTTGTTTTCACTCAAGAATAAACATGAGTGCCAAAAATGATGAGCATTATGTTGTGTGATCACCCAGATTTGATTGCAAGCATGGTCTCCATGTTGGACAACTCAATGTAGGGTGTTCATGTAGCCAATTGTTCGAAACCTTTGTGTGTGTGTGTGTAGAGGCAGATTACATTGATTGAGGGAAATCTACACAATGACAATGCAATTAGAAGTGTGTGTTCAATTCATAATATTTCATTTGAAAATTTAAGTCTTGAACTGTAATTCGACAAGAAAACAATTCCACGTTATCAATTAATTTCTTCCTTATGAAAATTTACATGTTGTGGTGTTTGTGATGGAGAAATGAGGCAAGCATCATAAAGCTTCCATGGGATCAGATATTTGTAATCTCTTCAATGTTATGATCAAATTAGATATTGATCGTGTTTTGGAAGAATGGAGGGTTGTAATAAATAGATAGTTGATTTTAGAATTGGTGGAGGTTTTCTAAAGGCACTAAAGTCCATCAGAGGAGGTTTTGAATAGCGAGAGATTTTGTTGATGCTAGTGGTAGCATTGGACATGTATTTCTACATAGGTCTATGTGTCTAGACATGTGGAAATCATCTAAATCCTTCTACTCTTGAATTTACTTTAATTAAAGGAATTATTAAAGTAGTTTTCTTTTATAAATTAATTATGGAATTAGTTAATTGAGTTATTTAAGAAAGTGCTAGCAGTAATTAGCATGTTTCTAAATCTCAAGTGAAGTTGAAGTAATCTCAACATGCAATCTGTTTGGAGATATAACTCACGATTATAAAAGAAAGGCTAGGGTAAATGAGAAAGACACTTGATACTTGAAACTTGACATGTGTTTAGAGAGTTAACACATAGGATTGGATCACGAAGGACTGTGATTTAAGATCTTGGATAGGTGGATAAGGACTTCCATCTAGAGATCGGGTCAAGGAGAAGGGAAAACAAACGCAGTGTAGGTGGGTTTCAGTCAGAGGAAGCCACAAAAGAGTGTTGTGTCATACTAAAGTTTGTCGTACACTCTTTCCATACATGTACATGGGTTTTAGTGGAGACAGTGGCATACATAAATGGGTTTGTTGAATCAAAGCCACGTACAACTCAAAAAGTGTGTAATTCTAGTTCGTACAACAGATAAGAATTTGCCAGGTTTTTCTGCAATTGTATTTCTCTCAGTGGGCCACTATCCCTATTACAAGAGCCCTTATTTTAGCACAATAAAATCATTCTTAGCATTGGTTTTCCCTCTGGGTTTTTTCCAGGGGTTTCTACCCAAAAATATTGGTGTTCATGTGTGCATGATTTGGTTTTCTTGTTTATGATTCCACTGCATGTTTAGTTGATTACTCAGTTGTGCTTTAATTCGATAAGTGATTTATTTAGAATTAAATGTCGGGTGTTGGGTAGGAGAAATTTCAATAGATTCCACATCTAACTTTGGAGGGAGTGATGGAGACAATGTAGGAGTTGGAAAATTGCAACACCACCTTAGGTAATGTGGATTGCGAAAGTGTTGCATCTCCATTCATTCACTCTACCATGGATTGCTTCATAAATCATAACTAGACTTAGAAGTTTGTGGCCAACTGTGAGTCTATAATATGTGGCCAACCACCATTGGATTGTCACAATTGTGCCATGTATTTGTATGATAACTGAATTGACAGATGCTAGCATCTGGTGTGTGGAATCTTTGTCTTTCCTCCATGCACATTTTTTAACTAGGCGCATTAAATCCATTTTCACCAAAGGACATGAAGTAGAGTTGTCTTTGGATGAATGAAGGACTAGTTATTGATGGATGTAGAAAATATGCCTCCAAAGTATCCCTTGCAAATACTATTAGAAGGATAGTCTTGGAGATTCAAACTAACTTTGAAAAAAATGTGACGATCGATTTTCTTTGGGATGTTTGATGGATACTCTCGGGAGTTGAGACTTGTCAAGCCCGTGGAAAATTTGGTTGCATAGTATGTTCCTCTCCCACTTTCCAAAGTTATCCAAAATTCCTCTTGCTAAAAATAATTAATGAGTCATCACCTTGAAATTCTTGCCATGTAGAGACTCTTTTTCGCATCTCCAAGACATTTGGCTTTTTTGGGATTTTCACAACTATTTTCTCTTTTGTCATGACATGTCTTGTATAACACTTTCCTTCTATTGAAAAACTACCTATTTCATGCATGATTTCTCTTCTATCACACTATATCGCACCTACCAAATTTTTCCTCGAGCGTGATACATCATATCACGGGAAACTCTGTTTCCTCACAAAACAAAAACTTCAACACTTGGGGATTTTTTCAAATTTTCCCTGTATCAAACTACACAAAGTTTCCTCTCATGATGTATTGCATAAAAAACCTCTTCTTGCGTGACATATTACAACTCCATAAAAATATTATCTCCACAATGTGTCACACCAAGAGAAAACTCTTTCCTTCACGACATACTACACCATGAAAAACATTTTTTTTTTCGTGACCTTTTGCAACTCCCTAATATTTTATACCCCGCAACATATCACACTTTGACACAACTCTCCTCTCTGTAATGTCTCGCACCAAGACAAAAAAAATTGGTAGTGTGTTGTCTCGCATTGATACAAAAATATTTGCAATAAAGGAAAATAGTTTGACTTATAAGAAGGCCAAAGACCAAGAAAAAATTGGTTTTCTCAAAAGATAAAGGAAATAGGAAGACTGCTAGAATAACAATTTACCACAAATTGATGAATATGCATCTGAAATGAACTTTGGTCCCTAGAGAACATGTCTCTAATGTCTGTGGAAATTCCCTTTGACTAACAACTTGATTGAACTTAGTTGTCTCTTAACCCTCCAGTTGCATGGGAAAATATGGGGGTTAACAACCCTGATTACAGAGATAACCATCTCTATGATGTAATGAAATAAAATGAAAGTAGAAAAAATCTATTGTTCATTTAATTAATCGTGCCACTATGGTTTGTATAACCTCACATCTAATACACATAAAAAAAATACACTTACAAATCACAATGTTTTAATAGATCCCCATTGAAATGCATTTATTCTAGCAATTATTTTTTACAGTGAACCAAATAATCCCGCATTCTATGTCCAATTCCCTATGCTCCAAGTAGTTGTTAATTAAAACAACTCTACTTGGAAAGAATGATAGGTGTCGTGAAGATTTGGTTTTTAGTTGTTGAGATTGACAAAGGTCAAGGCCGAGGGGTCCCCTTTGGAATTCTATAGTCAGTTTCCAGAAGACTCCAATTCCTTTCATCGGATTTGATATATTCTCTATGATAATATATCAATGTGTTTTGCATCAATTCATTATCATTACTCTCAGATGGACGTTTGAATCACTATATCATTCATTTTTTAATTAGTGGGTAGATATTTAGAAAAATTCTTTCGCACAATGAGAACTCATAATTCAAACTAATATTAAGTGTTATTGCTCGTATTTTTTCTAACCATGGAATCTACTAGAGAATATGTTTGAAAACAACACAATCTAGAGATCCCATATTCCAATTGGCATGATGGGCATTAAGGTTCATCTTTTTCATTTTTCATGTTCAAATATAAAGCTAGCTATGAAGTATATCTTAGCTACCTTTTCATCGATCTCATTTGTCAGTGGTAGTTCCTGAGCATGGTACCACATTACATGAGGAAGAGTTAATGTGGAAGATGTTTAGTCATCAATCCATTTATATGACTTGTTATGTTGTGTTGGACATCCAGATTCATTAGATTACCATTGTTCTGCTTTGAACCTTTCATCATGGTCATGGATAACTATTCTCTTATAGAAGCGGTTGTCTTTGGATGAGACATGTGTTGCACCTTGTCCATCGATTTTGTTAGACAACCATTTGAGGCTTGTACACTATCTATTACTTTTATCCTTCTCTTGAATCTTGATTCCCCTATGCTTCCATTGTCTTCTTCTCCTTCTATAATTAAAGCGGTAGTGGCTTCAGGATTTTACTTCGCATGCCTTGACCTATTCTCCTCTCCACTTGCTCGCTTTCTCTATTTCGCACCTAACATGAATTTTCCCATGATACAACAAACTTTACTTTTGTGCAATACATTGCATCACACCAAAGTTTACTTTTGTGTGAAGCATTGAACTACACCAAATTTTACTTTTGTGTGATACATTTCACTTCACAAAGATTTCCATCTCCCGGTGTAGCACAAAAACAAATGCTTTCTTGCGTCATACCATACCAAAGTAAACTTTCCTACGATGCGATGAGAACCAAAGTTTACTTTCATGCAATACATCACAACACACCAAGTTTTGGAGTGATGTAATATGTCACACCCAAAACCATTTTCAGTGCAATACGCATTATGTCATGTTGAAGGAAAGTTTTAGAAATTGCAATTTTTCACACGAAAAGAAACTTTGTTGTGATATGATATGTCATAGCCAAAGAAATTTCGCTTTGTCGCAATGAAAGAAAGTTTGGGAAAGTGTAATGTGTTGTACCTAAAATGGATCTACCTACGATGTAACACATATTTTGATCTAGGTGGACATCAGTGGCCACCCACCTATTCCACTGACTCAAATTACAGTTTCCATATTGGCAGTTTTTCTACATTTTTTCAAGTCTCAAACTTCTAGGGCCATTTTGAGGCCCTAAACAACATTTTTTTGACTTGGTAGTGCCCAATAGAAACCTATAGGAATGTATTGGGTTGTTCAAAATGTGTAATCCTCGACCAGACCATTCTACCTGGGTACTGAGCACCCCAAAAAGAGATTGTATGCAAAAGTTGCACCCATGGGAAGTTGACATATCAACTACCCCCATCAAGGCCCACAAATATTTTGGAATTTCATCTTCCTAGGTTAGGGTTTTGGATGTTAGGGTTTTTCTCATGTATGATTTATGTTAAAAAGGACTTTGGAGCCTCATTGTAACCATCTTCTTATGAATGAGCATAACTGACACATCTCTCTTCAGAGATAATATACCACCATTCTAGCTAGCTTCTGTGCTTTGCATTTTACAGTCTTTTGTATTCTAGACAATCATTAATATAATCTGATTGTTACTATATTACTTTGTTCCTTGCAATACATATGTGTATATCCTTGTTATATATTTGTTATATTTATCCTTCATGTCATTCTCAAAATAATCCGGATCATCTTTTGAGCAATACGACAATTTGCGACAAAAGAAAGATCAAGTGCGATACATTGCAAGGGATGAAGCTTTTGTGTCGTGTGAAAATGATTTGTTTGTGTGATGCACCCTTTTTGGGGGGAATAAACTTTTATTGCGATACATCACAAAGAATAAAACTTTTGAGCGATGCGACATAGAAGTTTTTTTATAAAAAAATCTAAGTTAGATTTCCATTTGTTGTGATGATGGAAATTGTGAACAGTGTGATCTATCATATGAAAGAAAACTCCTGTGCAATGTGATGTGTAATGGAAATGTTAAGTTCTTCACCATGCAATATTTTGTGGGAGAGAACACCTTTTATGGTTGTGATAAAGGAACAAAGTTTTCCTTGGTGAAAAAAATGAAATTCCCCTTTATCATGGACGATAAAACGTTTGGGCAATGCAAAATATCATAGGGAAACAATATTTGGAGCAATGCAATACATCACATGGGAAAAATGTTTTAGGTGCATTATGTCAAAGGGAGAAATGTTTATGTGTGATGCAATGTATTGCATGGAAGGGAACTTCTTTGCAGTGTGATGTATCACAACAAAAACAAAAATAGTGCAAAACGTAAAAACAAAACTTTTGTCACAAGGAAAGGAAAACATTTTTGATATGCATTGTATCGCACGAAAGTGAAAATCTTTGTGATACATGAAAAATATAAAAAAAAATTGAATTAGTTTATAAAGGAAATTTCTAAAGGGAAAAATTTGGTTTTCTCAAAGGCACTTCACGTGATGTGAAAATCAAATGGTTTAAGTTCTAATAAAACTTTTTCCACATGTGTATTTGAAGAAAAATAAAGTTAGGTGTGACATGTGTATCACATGTGAAATAAATTTTCATGTGGCATATGTATTGCAACAAAAATCACTATATGCGTGATATGCATTTGGAACATTGTGTATCGCAACAAATAAATTTATAGTGTGACACATTATGATGGTGAAACTTTTCTGCGATGTGAATCAACAAAACTTCCTGTCGCACGAAAATAAATTGTTGGTTCATGTGACACCTCACAATGAAGAAAACATTCCAATGATGTGATGAAGAAAACTTTGTCTTAGAAAAAAGAATATTTTTCTTGAAAGTTTCCCTTTGTCATGATGAAGAAAACTTTTCTACGGTGTGATGTTTTGCTATGATAAAAAATATTTGGTGGTGTGATGTTTCACACCAAATTTTACTTTTGTGTGATACATCTCACTTCCTTGGATTTTCCACCATCACGTAGTTTTCAAAAGTATGTTTCACCAAAGCATTTATGAATTGTGATACATTAACACACATAAGACAAAGTTTCATGCTGCACATAACAAAAGATATTGTTGAAGAAACATGTCACACCCAATTCTATAAGAGATGTGATACACATCAAACCAAATCTTTTTTTACTTGTGATACACATGAAGCTGAAGTGTTCATAAACCTTCTAATGATGTACTTTTTGCACCTTCAGGAGAAATTGCTAGTAATATGCTTAAATTTGGTTCAATCTTCGATAGCACATTATGTGATTTTATAATCTTCTAATGATGTACTTTTTGCACCTTCAGGAGAAATTGCTAGTAATATGCTTAAATTTAGTTCAATCTTCGATAGCACATTATGTGATTTTATAAGATGGTTCACCTGGTTTTCCACATGCCCATCCATGTTTGTGAATCATGAGCACATAATCCACCTCAACCATTTAAACCCTTTTCCTTTTTGTTAACTAGTTAGGATTAAAATTGTCTGAGATAATTGTGTTAAATGTAGAATATGTATTTTTCTTCTAGAAAGAATAAATTAAAAAATATATATTAATAACAAGTAAAATTAGTTAAAATACAATAATTCATTTCATATAATTATTTAATATGGAAAATGTTTATATTCATACGTATCTTTTGTATAATTATAATAAAATACATATCACTATTTTAAATTTTAATAACAATGTTTTTCTTCATCATCATTTGGATAAAATAATGTCATCTTATATAATTATTTACTATGAAGAATATTCATATTGATATATATTCTAGGTCGTAGTCTAAACGTTCTACGTTTTGGTTCTTTTTCAACGATTTTTTCTGTTTAATTTTGCCAAAAATCCGGTGAGAATGTGTTGGATCTGCAGATTTGAGTGGCTAAGTTTGTATAATCTGAGTGCCCCTGGAGTTTTTCAACACGCTGAATCCATTTATGCATTCAAAAATGCAATTTAAACAACGATAAATTGCGATTTCGTCCAGATTTATGTCGTCGGATTCCAACAAAAAAGCCCAAAACATAGAGCAATTAGACAACGCCTATATTCTAGTAATATAATAATAAAAATAAAATTAGGATATCATCATTATTATTAATTAGATAAAATATTACATCATATCATTATAAAAATCTTCATTATTAATATAATAATAAAAATAAATTTAAAGTACATATCAAAATGAAGAATCTTGGTTATTTGTAGGAGATTATATATAAAGGTTTGAAAACAAAGTCTAAGGATCATATTATATATTGAAGCACGTCTATTGTTTCACATCTCCACGGTGTTAGATAGAAAGTCAACACCGCCTCTTGTAATACCAAAGCAGATCAAATATATATTTAGAGAAATTCAAGCCTCTATCTATAATAGTAATTTCAACCATATATATATATATATATATATATATATATATATATTTGAAGTTCATCCTTTTCACGTCTTTCTCCAATATTGAGGTTCACCTTTATCCTTTTTCTTTGAATTTTAAATAAAAAAGTATATTTTTTTTTTCGAAATTATTAAAATAATTAATCGTTTTCAATTGCACATTTAACAAAGATGGTTTATCAAACATGGGTTAAAACAACCCTTCCAGTTATAGAATCGTTATGATTAGTTTTTTTAGTCAAGTTATGTGGAATTATTTTGGAAAAGAAGTTTGGTGTATGGATAGAAATCCATGGAAAAAAGAGTTAAATGCCAAGTTAGATTTATGAGCTATGATTTAACTATGGACCATCTTGTTACACTTAGGATTATTGTGGAGAAGTGTTGCAATAATAAAATCAATTTTTTGTGTTGTTTTGTCGACTTTAGAAAAGCTTTTGACATGGTGCCCAGGGATAACATTTGGAATAATTTAGAAGAGCTAAAAGTCCCTTTCGAGTTGAGAGCTACTACAATGATGCTATACAAGAACATTATTGTAAAGTTTAGGAAAATTGAGAGATGGTTGGAAGAAATTATTGTAATATAGGAGTTAATCAAGGTCATCCCTTGTCCCCTACCCTCTTTGGCATATACATAGGCAAGTTGGAATGTTGTTTGGAAGAAGTAGGTTGGATCGGCCCAACTCTTGTTGATATAGTCATCATCCTTCTTCTTTATGTCGACAATATTGTTCTTATGGAAAGGAGTTCCCATGGTGACGGGCCAAATGGTAAATATGTCGATAGATTTCGACATATATTTTTTTGACTGGGATCTCCATTCAAGGAGAGGTACCATAGGTGATCCCCTGAATGGATGGGGGAACCACCTTGTACGCTTTGAATAACCGATATTGTACCAATGATGATGTGGTGAGTGAGGGTTCCATCTAAATCTCACGTATCCAAGAGTTGGTTCTGCGGATGGTGGTCTCCATGGTAGTATGGATATACAGATCCTTGGGTACGCAGAGGATCATGGGTGCCCATATGATGATCATGGAGTCTGTGCTCTAGGGTCAACATTATGCTTGAGCCTTCCTGATGAGGGAGGTCATGTTTTTGCAACTAACATGATGTTGTTGGTGAGATGAGGGGGACTTTGTTTTTTAGCTCATTCCTTTGCTATTTCTTTTTTGAGTGGGTAGTGCTCCTACACCTGTAAATCCACTTAGCGGTGGTTGGTCCAACCCAACCTTGAATGAAATGATTGGGAGAGTTTCTTATCTAAGAGGATGAAGAAATGGTGGGGATATTTGTTACTCCTGAGTATCGATTGTTCTCAGGTTAGATCCGCTAGATTATTCTAGAGTACCCATATGCCAACATGGATTATCATCACAATCTAGACATGATCCTTCCTCACGGTGAGGAATGGGACTAGAGAGGTGAGTACTCATTTGATTATGCATGTTATTGTTTTTTTTAATGATTTAGCTCACGATTTTTATTATCTAATGTATTATTAATGGGTAATCTCTTTTGTGATTGCAGATGTTGAGGGGATACTGTTATCACTGAAATTTCATCCGCACATGGCAACAAGAACTCAGCATCGTCAAACAGTAATGAAGTCATTCATGGCACTGAATTAATTTCACAACATTGCAAAAAGGTCAAAAACTATACAAAGTAACTAAAAATTGAAGGGCGCTTTACAGAAGTTTGGTGCGTGCGCACATGCGCGGAATAGGAACGTACCGTGCGCGCATACGCGCACGATGCGCGGCTGTTAGCACAAAAAACCA
>JZKD02S1917346.1:30612-52936 GCA_000966675.3 Picea glauca
TGCTTTTTTCAATGTTGAAAATGTTGTATACAATTTACTTTTTTGAAATTAAGATTTTTCATATAATTATGTCTCCTTGATTAATTTATGGTGCCATACTTTTTAAATATAGTGGAAAATATTATTTTTAACACATTTTTTACCTTTACTTCAATACATAGGAAATAATTGTAGTTAAATAACATTATTTTTAAATATTTAGCAAAAAAATATACATTTTAAAGCCATATATAAAAAAAAAACCTATACATTTTGGAAGCTATCAATTTAAAATAACATGTCAAACAAAACATTTTTATGGACATAATTGAACAAAAAAAGTGAAAAAAACTTAAAAAAAAAAAAAAAAACATTTTTTTCCCATATTTTTATACATTTGAAGTAAAAAAATGACAACATTTAATGCCATTTTCCCTAGTATATTGATTCACATACAAATAAAAGTAAAAGGAAAATAATAAAAAAGATTCATCATAAAAGAACAATAAATACATATTCATTCTTATTTTAAAATATGAAAGTCAAAACATTACAGTTATAGCTCATGCATTGTTTTCAAGGGCATCTTAAAACTAATCAACAATATCATATATCCCAAATTCATGATTCTTAAGCGAGACATCATCATCTTCTTCGAAATCATTTTGTGCTTCCATTGTGTCATTTTGTTCTTCCATTGGGTCTTTGATATCCTCAAGTTCTCCAAAGTGATCCTTTCCAATCAATCCTCCTAATGGTACTTGAGGTTCCTTTGACAATTTTACCACCTTTGATTCAATAAATTCTCCTTTCCTCAAGAAAATTGTTGCATTTCATCTGGAAGAGTTGGAATAACATTAATTCTTTATTGAATAAAACCACTCTGTAGTGGGTCACTTTCAATGGCTATTCAATTTCTTCCTTTATGTAAGCAACATGCTAGTGTTGTACCTAATCACCAAATACAAAATAAATAAGTAAGTTAAATGATGTAAAAAAACATAAATTAAAAATAATAAAGATTGAAGTATGATTTCATAAATGTTATATCATAAGTCTTAGCTGAACCCAAGAACAAATTCAAAACCCAATCTCCTTCATTTGAAAATGTATCTATAAGATAATTAATTAGTGCTTGTGGATTTTGATAAATGTTAACAATCTCTCCTTTCAAATCATTTTCCTCATATGTTAGCTTTCTAACCACAACATTGTAAACCAATAAACTACTAGGCATCCCTCCATCATTTACATTGACAAGAATAGAATTATAAGAATCATCTTTTGTCTAGATTGCAAGATGTATGCTCTCAATATCCCATGTAAATGGTTCTCTATTGGAGATCTAAATATTAGACTTGTGCATGTAACATAAATAAGTGCAAATTCAATTAACTTGTGAATTAATAAAATTGATTTATAATCTTAATTGCTAAACATACACTTTCAATATCTTGCCAAAAAAAATGCATCTTTGTCTTTTCTTTTCCATTGAAGCTTGATTGTACTAATCCTTGTTGTGTGTTTGAATGAAAAACCAGAAATATCCAAAATGGTGATGTTGTGACTTCCATAAATCCCATAACCACTTTATTGAAATCTTGGCAAGTATAAGGCTCACTATCATATCCAATGTTTTGGATATTATAACCATGAAGGATATTGACAAGAACTAGGGAGTATTCATTTTTAGGAACAATATTTGCAATTTTTTCACATTCACCTAATATCAATTTGTATTGAACAATGCCGAGCCCATTCCAAATGTAGTGGTCAAGGGTGTCATCGAGTTCAATATTTCAATCACGTCTCCTTCTTTCTCTTTCAAACATGGATTTTTGAATAAAACTTTTGAAGGTTTCAAGTACTCCATCTGCATTCTTCTTTGGAATCTTTAATGAAACAAACAAACATATAGTTATGTATCTATAACTAATAAAATATAAATAAATTAACCTAAAAATGAATAATATGAATGTAATAAATCAACATACATTTTTGAATGCAACAAAAAATTGTTTCATTGTTGTTGTAGAGCTTGAATTTGGATAGTTGAGTCTAACATCATCCAAACTCTCCGCATTCAACTTCTTAACCATTTCCTTTTGTATTCTCATATACACCTTGTGACTAAATAAAAACAAAATTGTTATATATATATATATATATATATAATAAAATACTTAGAACATTGATATGTTAAACTAAAAAGATTAATTTTCTAATCCTAACATAAATAAAAACGACTCAACAAACTTATTTTTTAAATTCATCACATATCTCTTCCATTGATAATCCACTCGACCTTACATGTGATAATATAGCTATGATAAGTGTCTCATCCTTCACTCCTTCTATCTTTCTCCAAGGTGTTATATTCATATCTTCCGGTAGATTCTTGATTTCAAGACTTGTCTTACTTGTGCTACATATTAAGGGTTTATCCTTCTTAACCCTCTGATTTTTTATACCAATATTTTCTCATAGGCTGAAGGTATCATCTATCAAATCCCATACCTATCCAGTTCTAAATCCCAATTGAAAATCACTATCCACAACTATGAATGCATCACTTCCTTTGCAATTTTTTTGTTTTGCATTTTCCTCATCAATTGGGAAGCCTATTTCCATACAACATTGCTTCTAAAACTTCACATCAAAATTTGATCTTTCCCCACCACATATTTCATAAAAGTCATTATGGATAAATCTTACCCTTTGAATGAAAGTCATGGAAATCATGTACTCATTATCTGTGTTATGATCCCATTACAATAAATTTCCTTCTGCATCTGTTAAACCAACATAAATGATACATTTGACTGTCTCAAAAATATGGTTATTGGGATACTCTTGCATCAATTCTCTTTTAGCCTCTGCAAAATGATTTCCTCCAATCATGTAATATTTATAGTCAAAACATTTTGATCTATCAATTCATCCCTACTAGGAACTTCCATTGGGTCAACAAGAACTAGGTAGTTGACCACATGTGCATATGGATTGTACCTAATCAGTGCTTTCAAATTGTGAATATGTAAGTGATGTGGTTGTCTAATTTGATATTTTTCTGGCCCTTTTGTGGGTTTATAAATTTGCTTCACATTCAACTGAAATGTATGGCCATCATCAACTAAGTTGTCCATCCTCAATCGATTTTGAATGGCATTTTGTGTGTTTTCATAATACCATCCTCTAGATCAACACCTGGTGTTATTATTTCTCTGCTACCTTTAGGACTTTCATTATGATATTCAAAGCTAATGATGAATTCTTCATCATCAACAACATTTGATTTCCTCCTCTTATGATTTAAATTGGTTTCATCTAAATCAAGCATTTCTTCATAATAAATAGGAATAGAATCATCATTGTGCATCACACTTTTGTGTTTGTCTTGTTTATTATTCTTGCGAGAAGGAGTGATAACCTGATTGGGACTAATCTCAGAAAAATATTCATTTGGAGTTTCCTCATCTTCAAATGTAACCTTTTTAGGATTTCTAGAATGATGAATTTTATTTCTTCTTTCACGTTCTTGTCTATCTACTCTTGCAGCTTCAACCTCTGTTACTCTTTGTTTCTTTTTCCTTCCTTCTTGTGCCTTATCGATATGAAAGGAATTGATGACTTCCATGATATTTTTCTCTGTAGAGTAAATCCCCACTAACATATGTGAAAGTCACAGAGAAAAATCCTATAAAAATAAAAGATAACATTTCCATGTTAAATAAAAAAAAATTAACATGATACTAAAATAATGCATGATACAACAATAAAAATAAACAAACTTGCATTGCCTCTCTCAATGTATTCAATGATAGATGCACATAATTTTGTAAAACATTCATCCCTGTTATAATTTCTCAATTTGAAACAATATCTAATCTTGATATAAGTCTTGGATTGTTTCAAGAGCGGATAAAAAATATTTGTGTCTAGCACGAAAAATATATCTCATAACAAATTAAGTGTCTGATAATCTGCTTGCACATGTTCAAACTTGGCAATATTTCCACTCTCTAACATTCTTCATTTCCCTTGAAACCTCAAGTGTTGGACCTTGAACAAATGTGCTATCAATTTGTTGCCTAGAATTCATGGAGGCCCCAATTGCAATGTTGGATGCCATTATTGCAAGTC
Source organism: Picea glauca (assembly GCA_000966675.3). NCBI lineage: Eukaryota > Viridiplantae > Streptophyta > Pinopsida > Pinales > Pinaceae > Picea > Picea glauca. The sequence continues at coordinate 34,735 of JZKD02S1917346.1, forward strand.
TTAATCTATATACATTCACATATATGTTTCCTCATGGTTCCTCATGGTTGAGAAGTTATGCCCTCTTAAAGTTTAAGCCCCGAAGTATGGTCAAGAAGCCCCAAATATAAGGATAAGAAGTTACAAGTTGGCCCCAAAATTAATTAAAGGAGAAAAGTTGTTGCAACAAGAAGTTAAAGGTCAACCCTAAAATCAAGCAAAGGAGGTATTTGGAAAAGTATAAATACACATCAATAACTTCTCATTTGATCATCCAAGCAAGTGTGTTTTTGTGGTATGGAACTAGCATAAGTGGGTCTGTACTTTTTCTAGGAGGATTGGAGAGCTCAATAAAGAAAATATGGCCTAGGATAAAGAAGGTCAAGGAGAATAAGACATTTTTGAGGTTATATGTGGGACACACTAGAGAAAAGAGCGGATTTTTGAGGTTATCCGCTAGTCATAGTGGAGCAAAGAGCGGATGTATGCAGGTCATAGTGGAGAAAAGTGCAGATGTAAGCAGGTCATAGTGAAGCAAGGCACAAATTTATGAGATTATCCATGGATTGCAGTGGAGCAAGGCGAAGATGTACATGGGTTATAGTGAAGCAAAGCACGGATGTCCGCGGGTTGATAATTTATGAGTAGAAAATCTATGTAAAAGTTTTGAAAAAGGTATTATTATCTTAATGTTGAAGTTGTGGAAAGTTTGATGGTCTGTGATCATATGCACTAGGTTGTTACATGATTAAAGGTATGTCTTTACATGAGTTTTTTAGGGTTATATCTTTATGTTATGGTATATTCTTGAGGCATATATTGAAGATTATTTGGCACATGACTAGAGACATATGTGGGTGACTTTGGGAATATGATTCGAGGTATATTTCTGGTACATGGTTTATGGCTTATCATGGATGTTATGGCACTTGCTTGAGGCACAATTTTGGCATGTTGTTGGGCATATGTTTTGAGAGATTCTCTTGGCGATCTTGGCATATGATTTGTGTGAATGGATATGGCCTTGTTGATGATGATGTATCAGTATTAGTGACATGTTGATTATCAATGATAATGACAGGTTGATTATCAGTAACAATGATAGGTTGATTATCAGTCACAGTGACAGGTTGATTATTAGTGACATTTTCGGTGATAGGTTGAGTCTCCATTTATATTTCAGGGAGGAAGGAAGGGGCAAGGAAATGGTGTTGTAGCCTCCTTCTAGTTGGATTTAGAGAATACAAGGAGTTGGAGCTTCCTTAAGGTTGGAGCCTGTAAATCAGGGGGTTGGAGATTCCTTCTGGTTGGAGTCATAGAATACAGGGAGTTGGATATTCCTTCAGGTTGGAGCCTATAAATCAGGGGGTTGGAGCCTTCTTCCAGTTGGTGCTGGAGAATATAGGGAGTTGGATCTTCCTTCAGGTTGGAGCCTGTAAATCAGGGGGTTGGATCCTCCTTCTAGTTGGAGCTAGAGAATTTGGGGAGTTGTAGCTTCCTTCAGGTTGTAGCCTCCTTCCAGTTGGTGCTGGAGAATATTGGAATTAGGTGCTTCCTATGAATGTAATATTCTAAGATATAAGAAAGCATTCCATGGTTTTCTCCCATTTGGGTTTCCACGTAAAAATATTGTGTGCACTGTGAATGATGTGATGCATTGTTGAATGGTACTATTTATGGTTATATGTTTATGATATGTTAAATGGAATCATTGATAAGTTAATGTTTACATATTTTGGTTGAAAATGGTAAAAAGTGCTCAATACTGATTCACCCCCCCCTCTCAATATTGGTTAGTATTCCAACAATTGGTATTAGAGTAGGTTTCTTCAGGAACAATCTAACCACTGGAAGAAAGATCATGTGATTCATGGAGTGCACATATAATGGAACAACAATGTTTAATGGTTAGAACTATGCCTTCTGAAGCCACAGGATGAAAGTATTTTTAAAAGAACAAGGGTTTGATGTTTGGAAATCAGTTGTTACAGGATACACTACTTTAAAGAAAACTCCAAAGACTACAACCAAGAAGGAATTCAAAAGTAACAACAACGTAGCAATGGATTCTATCCTGGATGAATTACATGATTATGTAAAAGTCAAAGTGGGAAAATTTTCATCAACCAATGAGCTTTGGGATAAGCTACATAATATCTACTACAAGGAATATCTTCTCGCAACTACAGAACCCAATCATGTTGATCAAGGTAAAGAGGATGATGAGATAGAACAAGAAGAAACAATCTCATCATGTTATAGAGATTCAAAAGAATACGAAGAAGGTAAAGTAGATCATGAAGAAAAACTAACTAACGCCTTAAGTGATGTAAACAGAGAAAGGAAGAAAAACAAGTCACTCAAGGAAGAATTGATCAAGCTAAAGGAGGGTTCTCAAAATTCTAACTCCAAATAAGTCCAATAGATAATTATGAGTCTAAAGGTCCAATTAGAAGAAGCCAAAGTGATTTAAGAAACACTCAGAAATCAGTTGGAAGAAAACCAATATTTGGAAGCCGAAATAGTATCACTAAGAAAGGAAGTAGAGAAGAGAGAATAAATTTTGACAAGTCATCTCAAGGAAATATTTGAGGACTTAAACAAGCTTGAAGAAAAATTCAATCAACAAGAAAGAAGACTTGAAGAAGAAATCATCTCCTTGAAGACTCAACTTGAAGAAGAAAAGATAAAGGAAGAAGTAATGAAGACCCAAATGATAAAGAAAGAAGAATATTGTGAGAATCTTGAAGAATAAGTCATCACATTAAGGGTTGAAGTTGTCAAGCTCAGTAAGAAAATCGAAGAGAGAGGAAGATCCACACCGCCAGTAAATAAAGTTGTAGAGAAATGTTACAGGTTGTTGGAAAGGAAGAATGAAGAGAAGGCTAAGAGTTATGAGGAAGTCACCAAAGGCCCTATCAAGAAGGAATAATGAAAGCCCTTAAAGGAGAACACTCCATAAATGGAGAACACTTAGTAATAATATTAAAGAAGAGATGGATATCCAAGAAGGCCTTCTACTTCCACGTATCAAAGAAGCTTCAATAATTGTGAAGGAAACGACAAAAGAAAAGATCAGCTAAGGCATGAATTCAGAAGGACTACATCACAAAGAGGATCATTCACCCCCAGATATCAAATTTTCGTTTATGGTTATTGTTTTACTTGTGATAACTTTGGACATAAAGATGTAGATTGTAGAGCATATGGAATAAATGTTCAAGAAAGAAATGTTTATGTGGCTCCCCACAATATTGAATGTTACAAATGCCACAACTATGGACACATAACTCATTATTGTAGAAGCATGATGAAGTCTTCCGTGAAGTAAAACCATGATATTAGGTACAGGAAGGTTTGGAGAAGAAAGAAAGAACAAGAAGAGTAGGTGAATGAAGAACTCCCAAAGATCATACTTATAGGATTTACAGAGTTGCATGATGAATCTACAACTAAAGAGGAAGATGTCATAATTCAAAATGATAATCCTGCAATAAAGTAGGCTTATATATTGTTCTAAGCCATCTGGATTGGATACCCCTGGAAAATGTGAATGTTGAAGAGGGGGAGTCTAAGTAGTAGTTACATATTAGAGAACTATCTTTCGAGCAGTCTGAAGTGTTTTCTTTCATATTTTGGGAAGGAAATTTCAGAATGACCTGAAGGCAGAATGGAAGAATGGATCATGACAAATTGATTGATTAAGGAGCAGTTTTTGGAACACATCCCCATGCAGATTAGAGAATATGTACTTGTTGCATACATGTAGAGTTTGATTTGTAGATTGAGAAGACTAGTGGACATATTTGAATAAACTTGATAAGAAGGAATATGTAGTGATCAACTGTAGTAGATTCAAAGAAGTCTTCATACTAGTAAAGTGACAAATGGGTTAGCATTGTGTGCAGTTGAATAATAGATTCATGGAAAGTTTCATTACATATGGATAGATATGAATTCATGAGATATGTGGCAGGTCTAGAAGACAATACATGAAACATAATAGATACATGACAGTGGATGAAAGCATGAGTTCAAGAGGAATTGTAGAAATACTTGTTGGCATTTTCATCAAGAGGAATGTTAAAAAAAACATATGACTCAGAAAAGAAGAATATTGACAAGTGGAACCAGCTAGTCATAGGAAGGTAAGTCGTAAGAGGCACAACAAGATAGGGGGAGATAAACTGCCAAGAGAAGTTGTATTGTCAAGGGAAAAGTGTTGAATGATTATGTCATTTATGTCAGCTCAGTGAAGACATGATGAGCCGTGTATACTTGAAGTCAAGTGATGAAGAAAAATTGACATGAATGCTTTTAATATATGTTAGTGGATTACAATAACAGGAATCACCAATGGAAAATGAGCATCAGAAGAGAGGACATCAAGAATATAAAAGAATCCCCACATTGATCTACATGACATCTTGCAGAAGAAGATAGGGGGAGAGAAATATTTAGAGGGAGTTACCCTTAATGTGAAAGGGGGAGAGAAAGAACAAAAGCATGAAGATAGGGGGAGAGAGATTTCCAAAAGAAGGTATACTATTTGGGGGAGTTACCCTTTTCCATTGATGTTAAAGGGGGAGAAAAAGAACAAAAGAATGAAGACAAGGGGAGAAATGGTCATATGGGGAGTATGAGTGTTTCCATCAGTTCCAAGGGGGAGATTGTTGGAAAGTTGGTTGTCATTGATGTTGTTATCACTATAAAAAATTATGTTAGAAATCTAGTTTCCAGGACTTAATGAGGCGCTAAACTAATGTGGAAGCGTGATAAACTGGAGGACATGGCCAAATATAGTGAGATGAGGCTAAAGATAAAGACAATGCAGAGTTGATGGGACCCAGTGGGTCATAGATCGTGGGTGCTATAGATCAATGGTCAGGGATCATTTCGGGTGGAGAAATTTTGCGGAGGATAATTCCCAAAAGTGGGTTGAAAATAAAACCGTGGTTTCAGCTTGGGACTACGTGGTGTCTCCAGGTGCATTCCAGGGCGAAAGGCAGGTTACTTTAAAACCACTCCCTCACACTCCCAAAATTTTCGAAATAAAAGTGCTACAAAAATTACTGTGAAATGGCTAGATAAAGTAAGTTGGGGGTTAGACCATTTGCAAACGAATTCGATCAGTTCCACGCATATCATTTTTCAAGTCTCAGTTTCCAGATTTCAAGTAATTTTGACCAGTCATCTTCCGAGGTAAATTTCGGGAAAACCAGAGCACATTTGAGAACCGAAAGAGGTTTATATTTAGCATGGGCCAAATAACAATAAAATATCCCATATTTCTCATAGTTATTACATACTGGGAGAATCAAGGACATCTTGGAACCTTATATTCCGGATTCAAGATTTTCTTGTTGGAGACATATTTTTCAAATGCATATCCTGGACATATGGAGAAACATTTCACAAAACCGAGAGAGGTTTTTACTCAAGACAAGTTGATTTACAAAAACCTACCCCATATTTTACATAGGTGTCACGGGTTGGGATATTTGAACAAATCTTTGAACCCTATTTTTCAGTTTTCATGATTTCCTGTTTGAGACATGTTTTTGCGGCACATATTCCAACCAGTTGGAGATGAATTTAGAGAAACCGAGAGAGGTTTATCTTTATAATGAGCTTATATACAAAAAATGTTCTCATATTTTACAAAGATATTATGGTTTGAGAATTATAGGTGGCATTTTGAAGCCTATTTTTTGTAAACGGTTTCCAAACAAAATGTTTCTTTATTTGTAACCAGTTTTGGAAATGAAAGGACTCGTTGTTTGTATAAATGTTAAGAGATACATATGTATTAGGGTTGGCAGAAGTGCAAGGGAACCTCATTATTTTTTTTGAACTAAATAGTAATTTTCTGGAGCTGAATTGAATACATATGCAGAAGCTTTTGAAGTCTCTATGAAAAGATTCTAATGGTGGTGATACGAGTTTTGTCTTCTCTCATTGTATGTATTTCCTGTGTTTCTTTAATTCCATTTACACTGTCTTCTGTTTAAATTGGATAGTTAAAATCTCAAAATTCATCTTGTGATTCTCTCGTCTTAAGCAATTTAAACTGTGTGAAATTCTTCATAAATAATTCATAACTAATTCACAAGACCCGGTGTATTTGTTATGAGCACGGATAAGGAGGGATTAGCCCCGGTCGGTCGGGCTAGCCCACCAAGTAGGGGCATAAACATAGCCTAAGGACCAGGAGCTAATGATCCAACAGGTATAGCATGGGTGGATGGGGCCTGGCCACATGGGCCATGCACGTGACCAAGGTGCCAAACCGTTGGGGGGCTAAACCACCAGTTAGAGCACCTGGCCACATGGATGTGCCTAATATGACAAGGGGTGCGCTCAAAAGGGGATGCACCCAAATTATGTGCAAAAAGTGGGTTTAGAACTATACAATAAGATTTTTTATTGATTTTATAGGTAGTTTTGGAGATTTTTGGCCAATATTGGGGGATATTGGGCCCTTTTTGAGGCTAGATCTTGGGGAGAAGTTGGGAGATGGTTACCAACTTTAGATCTATATAAACGAGGGCTTATTGGAGCCATGGGAGGACATTCAGAGTAGGCTTATGCTGAATATTTTCCAAGCTAAAGCCATTTTTATGCAGGGAAGCTATTGAGGAGCGAACCTTTGTGGGCCATTTTTGGGAGCTTTGATCATCCGATTTCAGTGTTGTTTCTTTTGTTGGGTTCTAGAGATCTAGTAGAATAAGACCAGATCAGTTTTGTAACCTTTTGGAACTGTTATGATGTACTTTTAAATCTTTTAACAGAAATAAGAAAGCCTCACCCACTAAGACAAAGGCCCGGAGACGTAGGCGAGATTGTTGAACTCCGTTATCACATTGGTGTTTATGGTTTTCTATTGTTTATGCTTTATTTTATATCTGTATATGTTTATGTGGCTGTCATAATTCTTCCTCTTTCATTCAGCTTCCTAAATGGTTAATTAACACATGCTTAGTAACTTAACCATTGTTGTATAAAAGATATTTTTGAATCAAGTGGTATCAGAGCTAGTTGACATTTGAATTTGAGTTTTGCATGTTAACCAGGGAAAATATACTTCATGGTGAAGGAGAGCTTGTTGAAGAGAATCCATTGATTGGATTGAGAAAGAGAACTTCTCAAAGCGAGAAGATGGCATCAGAAGAGGGACTTTCTCAGGATGAGTAAGAGTTTCGAAAAACTTTCTTTGCTATGTTGGAGATGATTAAGGTTTTGTATGAGGATTACTTGGAATGGAAGTGACCGAATCTGGGTGAATCTTCAAAGGGAAAAAGTGAAGAAGGAGAGGATCCTCCTCAAATTCCTCCTTCACCTCCAACTTCACCTCCTTCTTCTCCTTCTTCTTCAAGCTCAACTTCTAAATCCAATGCAAAGAAACATGTCCATAAACATAAGAATGAAATGCCTTTATTAAAACTTGATGTTAAATTTGAATTACCCATGTATGATGGTGAAGTTAATGCAGAGAGAATTGAAAATTGGGTCAGGCAGATGGAGGTTTATTGCAGTGTGCAACAAATCAAGGATGAGGCAACTCAAATCAAGTTGGCATCCCTTAGACTTGCAGGCACAACACTCATCTAGTGGAAAATCGTGTTGAAAAATGGCACGCAACAAGTGGATACTGTATTTCCATCATGGAAAAGTTTTATTTTTGCACTTAGAAAGCAATTCTATCCTTTGGGTTACAAAGAGAAAGCGTTAATTGAATGGAAAGCTTTAAAACTAAGAAAAGGACAAACATTGCAAGAATACACAGATGGATTTCTTAAAATGGCATTGATGTTAGATATTCCTCTCTTATGAAGTATATAGGAGGTTTACTTGCACATATTCAGAATAATGTATTCATGTTTGGACCAACTAATCTTGATGAGGTTTTTGTTCAAGAGACATACATTGAAGCAGGTAAAATAGGTGTTGGTGTATCAGGGGAATCGTCTTCAAGGAAAGAGGACAAAAGGAAGTGGAATGGCAAGAAGGAAAATTCATTGGAAAGAAAGGAAGAGAAGCCCTCTTTCAAGCATTGCAAGAAAGATGGGCATGATGAGGACCATTGTTGGCAATTGCATCCTGAGAAGAGACCGAAGTGGTTCAAGGAAAATAAGGGGAGGCAAACAGTTGCAGAAACAACATGACCCACAGACTTGGGATTAGATTTCTAGGTGATGAATCAAAAGTCGCATTGGTTGGTATGACAGGTAAAATTGGTGAAGGATTTGATTATAGAAGTAACTTGTTTCACATAAGGGTCATCATGAGGCACAATAAGGTAGACACATTGATAGATAGTGGATCTCAATCTAACTTAATTTCAGAGGAATTGGTTAAGCAATTGGGATTAAAAACACAAATACATCATAAGTCTTACACACTTAAATGGATAAGCAACAAACATCAATTGCACATAAAAAAGCAAAGAACATTAAAATTTGCAATTTCATCTAAGTTTGTGGACGAGGTAACATGTGATGTGGTGCCACTAAGTGAATGTGGAATCGTCTTAGGTATTCCATACTTGTATGATTGTAAAGCAATCTTCTATAGGGTAAAGAATCAATATCATTTAACCAAAGCAGGTTAAAAATATGTGGTTCATGCTCATCATGTAAAGGAAAATAAAACTCTTTAAACTATGGAACAATTACGAAAAGTGGATCAAGAAAGTAACACACCTGTAATTGTTTCAAATCAAGTAATAGATCTTAAGCAAGAACATGAGATGATTGTAGAATGGAAAATCAATCACAGTTTGCTTCAATATAAGTTAATGTCATGCAAATATTACAAACATATCAGCTCATTTGTAGTCATATTTTTGATGCTATCAATAGTAATGTTGTGTACATAGATGATAGTGGCTTTAGTAAGATTTGATAGGATACAAATGGCTAACAATATGCTGTCAGTTGTCATGATTGTGTTACAATTGATCTTGATGAGATAGGTGCACCGGACAGAGTTCAAAGACAGAGAACAAGCCGAGTGGCCTATCTCGAGCTTCATGACCGGCCAATAACCTTTTGTGGGACCAAAAGGTCCTTTAGTGGGGAGGTGTGATCCATAATTGGATCTAGGAGCTTGATGGGGCTCAGAAAGGCCTAAAACTCAAATTTCTCAGAATGGCTTCAAAACAGATATGTGCGTAGGCCTCATCAATATGAACCAAACACAACTTGAACAGGCTCAAACGAACATTGTATGCTCCTGATATCGCGATCTGTTCATTTTTCCAAACATGCAAAAAAATGATGATTGTATAGTCTGTACAGTGCCATGTGGAAGATGACTGTACAAGCCATATGGCCATACACCTGACATGGTAGGCACAATCAACACTATTGTGGCAACTTTTGGAGGTGACACATGGTAGGGTGACTGGGTGAATGGACGGGTGACGTGGACAGGTACAGGGGACCAATCAGGGAGTGACACGTGTCACCCTTGTAGTGGTGACATGTGGAATGTTCATACGGATGATGTGGTACGTCCATACAATCTGTATGACATGTGGCACTGATGTGTCAGGGTACAGTGAGAAAACACATGTCATATGTGGACAACTGGACCAATGGGCGTTTGACACTTGGCATCATATTTGGACTAGTGGTGAGGTGCCACGTGGCCCAGACATGGTCTGCCATGTGGCACCCATTCGTTGGCTATTACGTTTGGTAAAAACTTGATTGGAGTTTATGGGATTCGAACCATGGACCTGCCTGGGTGCCAAGATCTTGCATAGTTCAGGCTACCAGCCCGCCTACCGGGTGTGACTTAACCGTAAAGGTCACCACTGCTATTTAACTTTGTAAACGGTGCTAGTTTGGAAAAGTTAAGGATGGGGCCTAGCCCCAATTCCGATGCAATACCATGCGACTATGCGACATGACCATGAGCCATATCGTTGGCACGTTCCATTTTCTCCAGCCCTTGGTTTCAAGGTAACTCCATAGGACACGGTGTATTCGTTATGGGCGCGAATAAGGAGGGGTTTGGTCGGGATAGCCCACCGAATAGGGGCATAACCATAGCCTAAGAAACAGGATCTAACGATCCAACATGTAGCACATGGGTGGATGGGGCCTGGCCACATGGGCCATGCACGCGACCAAGGTGCCAAACCGTTGGGGGGCTAAACCACCAGTCAGAGCGCTTGAACACATGGATGTGCCTAATACGACCAGGGGCTCGCTCAAAAGGGGCTATGCCAAAATTATGTGCAGAGAGTGGGCTTAAAACTATACAATAAGATTTTTTATTGATTTTATAGGTAGTTTTGGAGATTTTTGGCCAATATTGGGGGATATTGGGCCTTTTTTGAGGCCAGATCTCGGGGAGAAGTTGGGAAATGGTTACCAACTTTAGATCTATATAAACCAGGGCTTCTTGGAGCCATGTGAGGACATTCAAAGCAGGTTTATGCTGAATATTTTCCAAGCCAAAGCCATTTTTATGCAAGGAAGCTATTGAGGAGCGCACCTTTGCAGGCCATTTATGGGAGCTTCGGTCATCTGATTTCAGTGCCGTTTCTTTTGTTGGGTTCTAGAGATCTGGTAGAACAAGAACAAATCAGTTTTAAAACCTTTTGGCACTACTAGGATGTAATTTTAAAGCATTGAAAAGAAATAAGAAATCCTTACCCACTGAGACAAAGGCCTAGAGACATAAGCGATATTGCCGAACTCCATTATCACATTGTTGTTTATGGTTTGATGTCGTTTATGATTTATTTCAGATCTGTATATGTTAATGTGGCTATCATAATTCTTCCACTTTCATTCAACTTCCTAAATGGTTAATTAACACACGCTTAATAACTTAACCATTGTCGTATAAAAGATCTTTTCAGATCACTGTCACACCATGAGATGCTACAGCTGTAGTGGGTTTGGCCACAAATCCCAATATTGTTGGAACACAAGAAGACAATCCATGAGAAGTGATTCATATAGAATGACTAGAAGAAAACATGAAGTTAGGAAGGGATACATTTTTGAAAAGATGGAAGCTCAGAGTTCAAGTTCTGAGAAGTTGGGACACCTTCAGAAGTGGGTAAAGAAGACTGGACAACCAGAACATAATGGCAGCCTTAAGGGAAGCTCAAGTTTGACTTCTTCTGGAGCATACCCAGGATACAATGGTAAAATCATGTACATACACTAGCTAACACATAGAAAATGCACGTACATACATGATATGTATGTATGACAGGCCACATACCTGTGGTGATAGCTTTGGGAAAAGGCTATGCATATGTGTTGCAGCTTGGTATGATGGTATAACTCTGTGTTGCAAAGTTTGACATGATTTGTTGCAGGGTTTGACATGGTTTGTTGCAGGTTTTCATGATTACATGTTGGAATACATAATTGAAGTATGTATGGTGATGACATATGATTAAGTGTTGAAAGTCTATCCTAGATGCATGATATGGATTGAGGTATTTTCTGTTGAAGAACAATGTTGGTTATGACAGTGAAGTTATGGAACTTTGGTTATGAGATATATTATGATGATGCTAGATAGAGATATCATTGATCTATTGAAGTACACCTCTAGTACATGCTTAGAGATACTATTAAATGCTTATTATTTAATGTAGTGAATGATGGTTGAGGCATATCTATTATGGTACATGGCTAGTACATATGTGAGTTTCATTGATATACCTTATGATGTATTGTTGGAGGCATATTTGTTGGATGACTTGGTGCATGCATTTGGCATGTGGTTGAGCTATATGGTTGGTACATAGTTGGGACATGTATAGTACATGGCTTGGATGAATATATTGATGAGGTCATGGTACATACTTGGTGATGTTAGTACATGATGAGAAACATCTTGGTTTGACACATTCTTGAGAATTGTTAGAGGAGTTTGTTTGTGATATGGATATATGATTAGCACGCAGTTGGAACCTATTCTTAGCATATGGTTGATACTCTCCATTGATTATATCTTATGGTATATTGTATGGTATTAATTTACATGGGTGATGGACATGGGTGTTGTGCATGGTTGGCACTTAGTTTGGAACATGATGTATATTTGGCTGATGTTTTGTTCATGATTTTCTATTCACTTATGAAATATATTTTGTATCATGAGTGAGGCATGAGACAGTATGTATGATTGGCATACACTTGATGTATGGTATGGCACGAATTTGGATGATTGATGCATGGTAAGGTCCAAGGATCATCATTAGAAGAGAATATCATTTGATGTTCTGGTTGAGTAGTAGCATTTGCAACAGAAGTAGAGTACAATGATAACATATTGCTTAGATAAGATAGAGGGAGACATACCCATAGGGGGAGTCATTATTCTTCCTATGATTCCAGGAGGAGATATTTGTCAAATGTGGGATAGATGCTTGGAGAGAGAGAACAGAGGCATGGTTCCAGGGGAGCAATGGTCATAGGGGGAACATGAGTGATATGATTTCAACATTACATCAGAGTGATATCCCTTATCCAAAGGGAGAGAGATTGTTCATATGATGGAGAAAAAGACAAGGGGAGAAACCCCAATGAGAGTTAAGGGGGAGCAACCCCAAGGAGAGAAATACCATTTTCCATTGATGCCAAAGGGGGAGAGATAGTGGCATTGACGTGATTGAGATGACTGTTGATGAAGAGCATTACCATGTCTACATGTTGCCATTAATGATTGGTGTTGGAAGAAATGTTGGTATTTCCATCAATGCCAAAGGGGGATATTGTTTGATCCAACTGTGGAGATTACCACGTCCACTTTCTTCATTGCCTCCACAAGGCTTGCATGATCCTCTAACGATCCATGGACTATATTAGCACCTAAGGCCTTGAAGGATTCCAGAAGCAGGGATTTCTCAGAATTAGAAGAAGTCATGGACTCTCTGACCAGAAGGAAGGTGGGATGGCCGAGATGAAGGCTAGCCTTGGCAACACGGTGACCAATTTAACCTGTTGTGCCAATTAAGAGTATTCTTCTACTGCTTCCCATGTCGGCCTTGAAATTCAATTGTACTGCTATGTAATCAACGAAATTATTGGAGACAAGTTACAACTTGATCTCCTTTCACAAAGGTAGAATGATTAATTTCTATGCTAATATTAGTTGGGAATGGTGTCTCTGAGATTAATTTAAGAACTTCCTCCTTGGGTACATGGACCTTGTTGAGAGTCTTATCAATCTTCTTCTCCCAAATACCCACAAGGTCATTGAAGGAAAGAGTGCTTGCAGGAAGCCTCAAGTATAAGGTCTTGTTCAAAGTCCTGGGATCGTCCACTGCCTTTATTGTAAATGTTCCAATGTCTTCCTCCTTCACACACACAACTTTGGCATTTCCATCTCTAAGAATGACAACTTTATCTCTGGGAGGAGCTGTAAGGCCAGCCTGTGCCAGGCTAGTAAGGAAATACTATACAAAACTATTGCTAGAGATGTATGTATAAGGAATGCCCTCTACCTCAATTTCCCTACGGACTTTGGCTTTCACCTCAAACACACTCTTTGCAAGCTCCATTGCATGGACATTATCAACATCATTCCCGAACTCAGATGGAAAAAACCTCTTGATGGTTCTGAATTCTTTAATAGCCTTGATAATATTGACCTGTCTCTCTATTTGTATCTTTTCCCTGGTTAACATGAAAAACTCAAATCCAAACATCAACTAGCTCTGATACCACTTGATCTGCAAAGATCTTTTAATGACTGTTGTTATCTCCTCAAACAAATTGGTGGAGATTTTTCTTTTGAGGTGATAGATTGTGGTCCAAAATTTATTTCTAAATTTTTGTAGGTAGGTTAGAGAGTATATTTTCTGTAAATAGACTCAGAAAGAACTTTTGATTTGGTTTGGTCAAGAAAAAGACAGAATCTTAGGTTTTAGTGGTTTAGGCGAGCCTGAAACACGCTCATTAACCACCGAAAGCCTTCGTTCTCAGTAGTTAAGAGGGAAAAGAAAAAGCGCGGTTAACTACCGAAAATATTTCAATGGGAAAATTGAAAAGCCCGTGCTTTCGCATGAGCCAGTTGTCAATTAGCACAATGATGAAAACATAACCGCTGAAAGCCCATGGAGGTGGTAAGGTATGAATATTCTTGTTGTATCTATCCGAAGATTGATACCCTGTTGTCCTTTTAACTGCATTTGTCATTTCAAAATTAAGACTCGGCAAAGACAAAGAAACTCATGCGTGTTTCCCAACTAACAAAAATGATTAGTCACGTAGCCCCTCACCATCTCCAGTCACGAGTACACAAATCCATTATGACCCTGATTAATCTCTGATTTGATCTCCATTCATTATCAATTCAAATTCAAGAGTCATTGAGACAGTCTTGAGCCCGTGATTTCATCAAGCAAACGCATATCCAGATATCATAATCCCATTTTTTATGGTGATCGCCGAGTGTAGTTAGAGTTCAACAATCGTTATCAAGCCAATTGTCATACCATCAAGCCAGCTCGAGTCATCAGGTAGTTCAAAACCCATACTGTTTCAATTTAAATGTACATCTCACCGAAACTCAAAATTTTTGGCATGTTTTCAGTCAGTCTGTTGCCTAAATTTGGTTAGTAATTGAGCTTTGAGATCAGAACTCTGAGTCACCCTGTCTCGTTTCTTTTTTTCTGAGTCATACTCCCTGTCACCCTAAATCATAAAGTCTGTGTCTCCCTGGCATGACTTTTTTCTTAAATCACAGGTACAGTCAACATTTACTAAACGCCGAAAGTAGGGCCAGTTCTAAGGGATGAATTGGATGGAGTTTGGTACCTTGAGGCTCACCCTAAGGTGGCCAAGTTTTTCAAGCAAACTGGAGTATATTCATATTGTGAAAAACTGACAAATTTTCACCAACAGGTGTCCGAGACCTTTGCTAGCTCCTATGATAGAAGAACAACAACAGTGGGAAAGGAGCAGTTTGTGGTTGATGAAGCGGCCATAGTTGAGTTCACTGGTCTTCCCAGAACAGGTGATTGTTGGTTCAAATCAACTATACCTTCAAACATTGAATTTAGATCCTACCTACAGCCTTTGCACAAAGATCTTACATGGAAAAAAGACATACCAATGTCTTATCTAGAACCTAAGTGGCAATCTCTCCTAAAGGCAATCTTTGTCTATATCACCTGTGAAGGTAGATACAATAGAGTCATGTTCTACCACTTCAAACTTTTAAATCACTTCACAGGGAGATCTCCCATCAATTTACCGTTTTACTTGCATAAAGCCCTCACGAAAATGGCTAGGCAGGTCAAGGCCAAGCCCACTAAGGTGGCAAGTAGATTGTCTCATCAAGGACTCATTACTCTCATTGTCAAAGAGTCATTGAAGAAAATGCAGGTGGATTGGAACTACTTCCTCTTCTAGAATGAATTCCAGACTGATTGGAAACAGGAGGAGAAGGGTAAAAAAGTTGCCACTAAAAAGACCATTACTCCTAAAAGCAGTCATAGAAAACAGAAGGGTATCTCACCACCAAGAGATCCGATAGAATCATCCTCTGTTAAAGGAAAAAGAACCAAAAGAAAGTTGCAGTTTGAGGGTGAGCAGACCAAGGACCCTGCTGAAGGAAGTAACCCTTTAAACCTACCATATAGTGATTCAGAGCTAGAACAGGAGTTAGCAGAGACACAAGGTAATGTACAGGCTGGAAAAGTTGTAGACGATTGCTCCAACTTACCTTCACCAACTCCCCCAGAGGCACACAGTCCACCATTGGCAAAAGCTTCTTCAATTAAGCCTAAATCATCTAGGGCACGAAAAATCAATAAACTCCTACAACAAGTCTATGAAATGGAAGTCTTGGAAAGAGTTATTAAAAAGGAAAATATAGACTTGACTGAAAGAAATGCAGGGCTTTTCAACATAAACCAAATCCTCAAAGAAAAGCATGATAAGATCAAAGACAAGAACAGGGTGTTGATAAGGGAGAACATGAAGCTGTACAGGCAGCTTAGAATTCTGAGGCTGAAATTAAAAGATTCTCAATCGCCAACACAGGAGAAAACAGGTTTGGAAACTCTAGCCAACTTAGCTACAACAATGGTAGATTTACCAGAGTCTTCCACACAACAAGTTGAAGTTCGCAGATCTGCACAAACAAGACTTGCATCATCCAAAAGACCTTGAACATTCAACAAAGAATCAAGGTAATCATTTTTGCAAATTTTGAAGTTTTCTCAAAGATGAAGTTTCAGTGGTTTAGGAGAATAGGATGACTGTTTATTAACCACTGAAACCAGAGCTTTCAGTAGTTAATCCACTCAGGAGTCTTCTAGATTAACCACCGAAATCATGTCACTGCCAGAATGACCGAATTTTTGCCTAGATCGAGATTTTTTGAGTTGGAATGGTTTGGAACCTCTTCGAATGGACATTTTTTGAATTATCAAGTCAGATCCAATAGCTATTTTTGATGGATAATGGAAAGAAGAGGTGTTTCAATCATTTTTGGTACCTTTTACAAAGGAAGAAAATCAGGGTTTTTGCACACCTCAACAAATTCGAATTTCTATCTCTTGGAAGAGTCATCACTCATCCTTGGAAGGCTATTATGCACTGCACCATGACTCTACAAGATATAAAAACCATGAAATGTGGGATTAACCTCATTTTGAGGATCATTCCATATCTTTTGCAAGCTGAATTTTGACTTTCTATCTTTAGTATATCTGATCCATGCTTTTAGGATCTCTAAACTACATTGTAAATCTATAAAGCTAAAGGTAGAAGATGAACTAAAGGTTCGATTTTGAGTTCTATATGCTACTGTTTTGTATGAAAGACACTTTCTTTAATATATCAGCTTGCAAGCTTCTTTCATTTGTTACTGTCAGACCTTCTTTCATCTTTGTCTATGCTTATGAGTGGAATTAGTTCTTTTGTCTCTGTTTAATGATCCTATGGTAGCTGTCATCTTACTTTTGATTGTTAAGCAAGAATCACAAGCATCTTTGGCTAGTTTTTTGATCCATCATATATATGGTTTATGTATGTTTTGGTTAACTGATTAGTTTTCTTATCCATTTGTTATACAAACCTATCTGACAATAGCTCTTGAAGGCCTTGTGTTGCATGAATATAGTTAAGATTGTCTTAAGAATACAATCCAAAGATTAAAGATATTCATCTTGATCCAAACCCACACCTATTATTGAGAAAATAGTTTCCAAAAATATTAAGTTACCAGGCATCTCTGACTTACAGGCTAGGAGAGTTTCCTGGAGTGATAACAACTGTGGTTGAATTTTTAATTGCATGTTTTAATTGACCATTTAAGAAGCTGAATGAAAGAGGATGAATTTAATGAAGGAACATAGCAGCCATATAAAAATATATAGATCTGAACTAAAGCAATAAGAATAGCAAACCATAACAAGAGAAGTGATAATGGAGTTCGGTACAGAATTGCCTACGTCTCCAGGCCTTTGTCTCAGTGGGGGAGGCTTCTTTATTAATTCTTCAATGCTTGAAAAGTATAGAAAAAGTACTTCAAATGGATCTCATACTGGTCTCACTTTGTTCTTCTCGACCTCATAAATCCAACACAACTAATCCAACACAACTAACGGCACTGAAAAAGACTGAGTGTAGCTCCCAGATGGTCTCCAAAGTTCTCCTAGTTCGCTAGTTTTCTTTGCATAAATAACATTGTTCTACTTTAACCTGCATCAATTCGACCTCCTGGTGCAGTGGTAAATATTTGGTTAAATAATGTGAGGTTGTGGGATCGAAGCCCAACAACCCACGATTTCTTGGCTTGAAATCTGCAAAATATACCATAATTTATGGCATGAAATGGCTAAAATAACCATTATCCAAAGTTTTATGCCAAAATATATGGCGCGCACTATTGTATGGCTTAAATACCACATATTACAACAACACGTGACAACAACATATGGAATCGGGCTTTGGAATAGAGCCTTGGTAACATAAAATATGGGATTATAATATTTTATATGGTTGAAATAACCACAATATTAAAGTTTCCAACCCATTGTCATGGTCAACACCATATAATATATAATAACCAAATGATATGGTTCATGGGATTCAATTTTTTTTTAATGGGGATATAAAAAATATGGTATGGCATAAAGTATGGGATTCGTGCCCTTTTTAATGGGTTACCACTAACCATATGATATATTCACATTAAAAGAATTAATTTGCCACATGATTTTAATAAGTAA
>JZKD02S1917346.1:55713-73370 GCA_000966675.3 Picea glauca
TGGACATTGCAGTAGTGATGCACTGTAAATTACAATTACCTAGAAGAAGTATATATATCAATGACCAAGAAAAGGCATTCCTCGATGATCTTTTGTCTATTAATTCTTATTTCTTCTCTTTATTTGTGTACTCTTTTTACTTTATTTACACATATGAAGCACTAAACCAGTAGGATGTTATCATCTCATAACCCTTTGATATCCATTAACTTACAAACCATCATAATAATTTTCCTCAATTCCCACTTCTTTCCATTTCCCCATAATACAATTGTTTCAGAGAGTGGATTTTGACATCTTGTAACCCTTTCATATACATTGACTTTTCCCTTATAACACTTCTCCTCAATCCCCACTTCTTGCCATTTCTCCACAGTTGATAAGAGTGGAATACATTAAGGGATATATTTTCCTTATGTAGTTAGGAATGTCTCTAATTGTAGTTTATTTCCATGGGGAGGGTCATTTGCTTTTATTTATATTTTCTTTTGTCATATCATTTGGTGTTTTGAGAGATGGTAAGTGAAACATCAAATTATCCCCTACTCTGGTTTGACTTTGCATTTGCAAATCATGTTAATAGTTGTGAAGAATTTTGATTTACAAATCATGTTAATAGTTGTGAAGAATTTTGATTTATGTTTGTGTTTTTCATATGTTAATAGATGTCATATCATTGTAAAATTCATAACATAGTAATAATCATGAAAACATTTGGTACATAGTCATGTAGACTTAATGATAAATATATGCCTTTATGTATTTATATGAAGGAAATGCACGTGCTAAATGTCTTAAGAAAACACAAACCTTTTTTTGGAATGACTGTAGATATTTTTTCTAGAATTTATGCTAATAAATGAGCATGGATTATGATAACATGTTTATGTCATTTCATTAATGCATTTTATGCATTTGCTTTAGATAGGAGATCAAAAAGGGTTGTAAAATATAGAGTTTTCTATAGTTTTTTCGTACATTTATTCGGTCAAGAAGAACTAGTGAGAAATGTTTCAGTTAATATATCTTCCACGTACTCTAGAAAACAATAAGGTTTCATTGCGAGCAGGAGGGTAATAGCCAAGTAGATTCCTGGTTTTATAAAGAAAAGAAAAAAACTATTTCTATAAGTTGCTTCTAGGAACTAGAGGTCTATCACTCTATTTTTATTTAAAGTGGCCTCAATTTTTGATATGGTGAGAAGAATTGTCTTTGAAATTTTATCGTCAATAAGGTTTCACTGCGAGTAAGAGGTTAATAGCCAAGCAAATTCCTTGTTTTATAAAGAAAAAAAATTCTATAAGCTGCCTCTCGGAACTAGAGGCTTATCACTCCATTTTTATTTAAAGTGGCCTCAATTTTTAACATGGTAAGAACAAATATCGTTGAAATGTTATCATCTTCAATTTTATCGATGACTTTTTAATTATGTATGAGGATAAATCTTCCAGTATTAGACCCTTGATATTTAAAAACAAAAATATTAATTAATTATAATTGATTTGTTAAACTCAATCTTTGATATTTAAAAACAACAATATTAATTAATTATATTTGATTTGTCGAACTAAATTATTTTAGACGAATGGTTTTTTATTTCAACTTCACAAACTCCAAATTACATTCTACTGGATCACCTTTTAAAAATAAATTGATGTTTACTTAATTAATATTTTGAAATACATAAAACTATTATGTATATGATAATTTCACACATGACACTTATATTATATAAAAGACTTAAATTTTGATGAAAGTGATAACGACACTTCAATTTTCGACTTAGACCTATAAGTGAGATGGTTTACCCAACCTAACCTTCTTCTCTACACAAACTTTGGAAAAGTCAGAAGCTCAAAATCAATATACGTTTTCCAAAAACAATAAAGCCCCCTATTCCCTATGTGGTGGATACCTCCTACAAGATGAAGAGAAAAACAACTCTACTTTCACACATCTAATTATGCATCCACGGACATAATGGAAATTTTAAATTAACATTGGTGGATACCTCCTACAAGATGAAGAGAAAAACAACACACTTTCACACATCTAATTATGCATCCACGGACATAATGGAAATTTTAAATTAACATTATTTTACATATTGTTTAGATGCAATAGGCCTTTATTCGAATTATTAATAAATTTAGTAAATCATACTTCAATTCTCCTTGAATTCGGCTAAATAACGTGGATAGAATAAAGAGAATTGTGGAGGGTAAATCGATAGCTATACATGGTCACGTGTAGAGGTGGCAAGTACAACACCCTTGAAGATTCACGTTTTGCAAAATCCTCATCATGCCTAAGTGAGTAATATGTATGTAGATCGTTCTTTTCCTAAATGAGTAAGTGAGTAAAATTCTTACGTACTTTTTTTCCAAGCAGAAAAATTCCTTATTATATTGATAATATAATTTTTACATCGTCATTGCCAATGTTACAAAAAGATTTTTTCAACGATGAAAATCTGTGAAAGGTTATGATCCAGTCCCCGAGAAGAGGTCAAAGATTTTAGTCAAAAGGAATATAGAAAAAGCATTCTGAAACTGAAATGTTGACAAACTTTGACATGGAAATTTTCAGAGTTACTGGCAGAAAACATAGATTCAAAGTAAACTAAGAGAGCTCGGGAAGAAACAAAAACTGTGGGGGCCTTAAAAGAAGTTTATATGGACAGATGGGCCCTCATTGTTTTTGAGCCAGTGATTGTAGGAGAGAAGTCTGGATTGTTTTTGAAGAACGATCTTTGAGAGGGCACTGCTTGCTTATTGTTTTCTCTCGGAGTGTGAATAAGAGTGAGTTGCCTAAACAATTTTTGAAGCTCACAAGTTCTGTCCATCCAGGCTGGAAGGGAGGAGACCTGAAGCTTGTCTTTTGAGTTTAATCAGTCGATCACGATTTTTGAGTCCCCAAGAAGTTGAAAGTCAAAAAGATTCAGCCTAGAGGCCAGAAGAAGGGATGCCCAAGCCCCCAACAGTTCTGCTTTTGTATTAGTGCTAGGGCCGCAATTTAGAGTCCAACAATAATAAGAGTTTTTTGAAACTCGAATGAGACCACCTACACCACAGTTGAGGCCATTCGAAAGAGCGGTGCCATCAAACCAGCCCGTGGGCAGTCCCTCAAAGATGACAGTCTTGGCCCTAAGCTTTTGAATTTTTTGTTTTGTGTGTAAATTTTTGCAGTTGGTGAATGCGCCAAGAGCTTTGCAAATAACCGAGGAGATGGAGGGTAGTGCATTTTTAAAGATAGAATTGTTCCATTCTATCCACACATACCAGCAAATGAAAGGATGGAGCATGCGCAGAGATGGTTGTGTGCCATTCCATCAATTTAAACTCTCCACAAGCGTGGGGATGTCCCATGTCGAATTAAAATGGAGGATATCATCGATCCTTTCCCAGACACAATGGGTAAATGAACAGCTAACAAAAAGATGTGAAGCCAATTCCTCCTCCCTGCGGCAAAGAGTGAAAAAGATTGGACCGATCCAACCTTTTCTCTGAAGTAAGTCCCAGGTATTTAATTTGTTTTCAAAGGATAGCCAGGAGAAAAGTTTTATCTTCAAAGGGAGGTTCCAACCCCAGAAATTTTTTCTCCAACCCTATACAGGACACGGCCACTAGAGATTTGTGATGGCAGTGTAGAGGTTTGAAACTGATAATCACCCAGATGAGTCACTGCCAGTCCAGAGTAGGATGTCCTCATGGTCTTGTAGCTTTATACTGGTTGCTTGTAAAGAGAAAATATAATGGTCCCACTCTAAAATGAGAGGAGGAGGCATACCAAGATCCAAGCTAGTGTGTCGGCAATTGGTGATGGTATGTGAACCGCTCACATTTGATGCTTGGAAGAGAAAGTGGATGTGAAGAGTGTGAAGATATGTGAGAAGTTGGTTTGATAAAAAAGAACCGTCTCCCAAGCCAAGGATATAATATTGACCAAGGTGAATGGAGAGGCCATTCCCTGGATTCCAAGAGATCCAATGAGTGATGAGAGGGGTCATCCGAGCTAAGCTCCTCTAGGTGTGGGAGGTAGAATTGGGAATAGTTGGAGGTGATCTTAGCCAAGTAGCAACAGGAGTATGAGAGAGATATTTGTCCAAGATGACAGTATGCCAAATCCATGTAGTAGTAAGCACACACCAAAGTGTATTTGTTGCCAGTGCAAGATTGAAGAAGAGGATGTTTCTGAGGCCATAGCCACCTTTATGTTTTGGCTTTGCAAGTGCTTCCCAACTACAGAGATGAAAGTGAGGTGTAGTTGAACAACCCGACCAAAGGAAGTTGAAGGAGAGCTTACGGAGTTTGTGGACCATTGTCAAAGGGAGGGAAACCATAGCCATCCAATAAACCGGTTGGCCTTCCAGGACAACTTTTAAGAGAGTGAAGTGCCCACCAAGGGAGAGCCAGCGGTTACACCAATTTTCAATTCTTCTTTTGACCTTTTCTAGTAGCCAGTTCCAGTCAGCAATCCTGTAGGAGTCTGCCTTGATTAAATATCCCATATATTTGAAGCCTTCTGACAGATTTTTAAATGTGTGTGGGAAGAGAATCTGAAGTTGATTTAGCGTCTGATCGGAGAGATTTGAGTAATGAAAAGATGACTTGGTCCAGTTTATTTGTAGTCCCGTGGCCCAACAAAAGACAAGTAGAATATTTTTTATTTCACTCCATTCAAGAAGTGAGTCACTTGTCAAAATCAAGACATCATCTACGAAAAGTAGATGAAGGATCTTGATTAGCCTAGAAACTTTAACTCCTGTCAGAATCCCTTGAGATTGGCCAAGTTTTAGAAGAAGGCTCAAACCTTCCATAACTAAAATGAAAAGTAGTGGGGAAAGAGGGCAGCCCTGGTGTAGTCCTCTGTCACTGTGGAAGAAGGGAGAGGCTTCTCCATTGACAAGAACCAAAAGGTGGCACTTGTAACACAACCCATAATCCAACAAATGGAGTTCTGACTGAAACCAAATTGCACAAGAATCAAACGAAGAAAGTCCCAGTCAATGTAATCAAAGGCCTTTTTTAGATCCAGTTTTAGAATGAGTGCCTTTGATTTTTTAGCTTTAATACTGTGGAGGCACTCTTGAGTAGTGCTTATTGCATCCAGAGTCTGTCTGCCTTTGAGGAAGCCCAACTGTTCACAGGAAAATGATCGAGAGATGACCGGCTTCAGGCGAATGGTGATGATTTTTGTAATTAGCTTGTAGCACAGATTACAGAGATAAATCGGCCTAAAATCATCGAAATTTTGAGGATTGTTTTCTTTTGGAATTAATGTCAAAAAGGTTGAGTTTATAGATCTAGAGACACGTCCCCGCAGTCTAGAGTCTTCAACCAAATGAAGTAGCTCATCACAAACTAGCTCAAAGTAATGGAGAAAAAACTCGACTGTCCAGCCATCTGGACCAAGACTTTTGTCAGATGCAAAGGAATGAAGAGCGCTTTTTACCTCCTAAAGAGAACATGGGCTATCCAAAGAGCGATTGTCCTCAGCTGTAGATAAAATTGGGAAGAGACTAGCCACTCTAACCGAGTCTTGAAGTGAAGGATCCATTCTAGCTTCATAAAACGATTTGTAATGCTTAGTGGTCACAGATTTTATGGCAGGTTGATCATTATGAGTCAAGCCATCGACATCAGTAATTGACCAAATAAATTTATTATTTCTATGATTTGACACATATGAGTGAAAAAACTTCTTGTAATTCACATGAGAAAAAAAACAAGTGCAATTCATGCGAGCACTTATAATTCATGACACTTATTAGTGTTAGGTTAATCTTGGAAAAGAAAATGTCATGGCCTTTAAGATCCCTAAAAGGGAGGCAAGTGATGTGATTCTTACATACAAAGTGTTGGCGACGAAAGTCACTCATGGATTGCAGCAGGAGCAGAGCCCGATGCCCATCAGTTAATGTCATGTTTTGTTTATAAAGGGGTGATCAGATGGAAGTAAACTCGGAACAATATCGTTCTAACTCAGAAAACTGGGTTGGAATAGCAGTGACGCATGAGGTCTTGACCTAACTTAAGCCAGTAATATTGATAGTGTTGAGTATTTGGAGGAAAAAGGGGAGAAATAAAGTCTTCTCTGGATGTCCGGTCTTCCAACAGTCTTCACAGAAGAGGAAAAGTCTTGGCTATGAGATCTTCCCAGAGCCGAATAAACTTCAAAATGAACCTAAGAAGGTTATAGAACTGATAAAATCAAACATACATAATATAGTAATGCAACACTCGACTGGATCTTTCATGCCCGGGACCTTAGATTCAAAGGAAAGAGGAAAAGAAGAAGTTGGCTGCCATTAAACAAGAAGTCTCAAATGTCCTTCCATAACCAGAAAACCAGAGGCTAGATTAAAGATTTACAATCGGGAGTTGTGCTCTACCATCGATAGATTACAAAAATGGAAAAATTGCCTACATATACTCAAAGAAAACAACAACAGCGAAACCGAGACACTGTATTAAAAACATTGCGTCTGCATGCCCACTGACAATCTGCACATGTAGTCTCTGAATGATCATACACCTCTGACAAACGCAATCAAAATCCTGATAGTCTTACGGATGAACCGACGTGATTTTAATTCGTCACCGAACTTTCCATTTATGGCAAAGATGATGTATAACCACCACCAACTACCTCAATAACTGCTTCCTTGGGATTGAGAACGGCCCAACCAACTCTGCACTTTTGGGACATGGAGGTCTTCTCGTGCTGCCATCTGGGTTGGTTGAACGGCTTGATGGATAAGACGTGGAGGCCAGTGCGAAGGCTGGGGCACATAATTTGGAAATAGTGGATGGGTGGAAGTGACATGGAATGCGGGGCTCAAGTGGATAAGGAGTTGAGACGAACATATAGATGGAGGTAACTGGGAGAGAAAGAGGGATGCATGGCAGGAGGTGAGTGGGTGGTGAGATGGAGAGGGGCCTCGTGGATAGAGGGAAGAGGGTTGAGACACCTGATGACGAGGCGAAGTGCCATGGGAAAATGACAGGAAATCCACAAGGCAGCGGGCCTGAAGGAGGAGGAAAGATGAGTTGGAAGATGAGGGAGGAGAACACCTGGCAGGAGGTGATAGGTGGAAACGAGAAAAGGGGAAAGGGATGGGCCAGGATGGTGCTGAGTGGAAGACATACGGTGGAAGGTGGAGAATGTTGGAGATGGGACAATGTGGGGTCCATCGAGAGCCGCCAATTCCGGACCCCCCCCCTTTGTTAAAGGTAGAATGGCAAGGGAGGTCCGGAATCCAACCTTGACCGTGGATCTGGGCGCTCCGATCCAAGCCATTGAGAGATGCGCGGCCAATTCCGGACCCCCCCCTGCTTAAAGGTAGAATGGCAAGGGGGGTCCGAAATCCAATCCTGACTGCAGATCTGGACGCTCCGATCCTGGCCGCCCGGATTTGCTCGCCGCTTACCCAAATGTGCAATTGCGCCCCGACTTAGGATAAGTGGGTTTTTACTCCACTTTTCGCCAATGGGGGAACCCTTTAGGAAAAATACCCCTCTTACATGTTTAGGTGCTAACGTTAGGCTCCATGGGGGATAGAGTCGTCCCTGTGATGCTCTAAGGAATCTTTTGCAATTCTAGTGCCTTGCGATTGGGCTATGGAGTCATTTATTAAGCCGAAAACAGAAAACAATATTTACAAAAAACAAAGGAGCCGTCTTCGGCTCATTAAAAACATTTTTTCAAGAAATGGCCATTTACTGGGCCATTAAAAACTTCTTCGCCTTCCAAATCCTGCAACCTGTAAGTGTTGTTTGAGAATACTTCAGAGATTTTGAAAGGCCCAATCCAGAGGGCATCAAACTTATTGTGTTTTCCTCTATCATGCCTGGGTGCATCCCACTTGAGCACCAGATCACCCAGCTCGAAATCTTTCTCCCTGTTCTTCCTGTCAAAGGCTTGCTTCATCTTCTGCTGATGAATGTAGGCCTTGTTCATTACTTGCTCCCTGATCTGCTACACCTCCACCATTTGATGGATCCTTCTGACCATATGGTCAGGTTCTCCTTCAAGGTCCTGAAATAGTTTCGCCACAGATAAAGCGAGTTGAGTAGGAAAAACAACCTTTGTCCCATAAACCAGTTGGAAAGGTGAGGTGCCCAGGGACCTCTTTGTTGTCACTCGATCAGCCCATAGAGTGAATTTGAGCATTGAATCCCAGGCCCTTTTATTGTCTTCCAATAATCTTTTATCGAGCTTGATCAGACTTTTATTGGAAGACTCCGCCAGTCCATTTCCTTGAGGATAATAGGGAGTAGAGTGAATTAGTGAAATCTCAAACTATTCACAGAACCTAACCAGAGGCTCAAACCTAAAAGGGGTGGCATTATCGGTGACAATTCTGCTGGGACAACCGAATCTGGCTATGATATCCTCTAGGAAGTTGATAATTACTTTGTGTGAAGTACTCCTGGTGGGGGCAGCTTCTATCCACTTGGTAAAATAGTCTGTCGCAGTCAGGATCCATCTGTGTTAGCCACTTGAGGGAGGATGAATTTCTCCAATGAAGTCCAATCCCCACTGCTGAAAGGGTGCTGAAACTACTACATGATTTAATGGCAGAGATTTGAGATGTTGCTTTCCTGAGAACTTTTGTCTTTTGATGCAAGCTCTGATTTCTCTGCAAACATCAGTGAATAAAGTGGGCCAATAATACCCAACCCTGAGGATTTTGTGAGTTGTGGTCTTCCAGAAATGATGCCCCCCACAAAGGCCACTATGGAAATCAAACATAACTTTCTGGGCTTCTTGTGGATTCAAGCACCTTAAAAATACCCCTAGAGGGTCTTTCCAGTATAAGGCTCGGTCAATGAGGCAATATCTGACTGCCTTGAGCTTTAAAGCTCTTGCCTTACTCTTCCCCTTTCCATCAGGAGGTTTCTACTTTTGCAGAAAATATAAAACATCTCTGTACCAGGTGCATTCTGCTAGTGATAAGTCACCCTGAGAACTCTTGTTGGACGGCTCAGCTTGCTGATTTTCTAAACAAGCATTGATGAAGTTAATGCCTAAGACTTTGCAATTGGATTTAGCCAGCAGCTTGGCTAAACCCTGGCCCTTTATCAACTTGGTGGGCTTAATTTCCAGGTCAAACTCCAGGATCTTGGCAATCCATTTACCTCTTCTCCCATCTATGTCTAGTTGTATAAGGATGTCCTTCACAGAGGCTGAAGGAACGTATGCAGTCACTTTTGAGTGCAAGACATACTGAAAGCTTTGAGAGATTTCACCAAGGCATAGGCCTACTTCTCCATGATATCGTACCGAACTTCTGCATCTCTCAATGCCTTGCTAAAGAACAAAATGGGTTGTTCTCGCCCTTCCTCATTTTTCTGCAATAAAACCGCTGCAACTATATCAAAAGAAGCAAAAGAAAAAATCAGGAAATCCTTGAAATAATCTGGACTGATCAGCACAGGTGCCTCAGTCAATGCCTTCTTTATTTGGATAAAAGATTCCCTGGGTTCAACAGTCCATTTTACTTCATTTCCTTTCCTGAGCATGGTTGTGATGTGTTTCACCATCTCAGCGAAATTTGAGATGAACCTCCTCAAAAAGTTAATCTTCCCTAAAAAAGCATGAACTTCCTTTCTAGACCTGGGAAGTGACAGGGTATGAATTGCCTCTACCCTGTTGGGATCAATCCTTACTCCTTATGCTGATACTATATGACCTAACAGCTTCCCCTCCTTCATAGAAAACAAAGACTTCTTGGGGTTTAAGGACAGGCCAAACCTACGACACTTCAAGAAAACTCTTCTTAGGTGACAGCAGTGCTCTTTGTCAGACCTGGAGAAGATTGTGATGTCATCCAGATAGATCACCACAAACTGATATTTCTCCCCAATGAAAGCTATATCCATGGCTCGCTGAAATGTTGCTCCTGCATTCATCAATCCAAAAGGCATTTTGGCATACATGAATGTGCTCCAAGGAGTGGTGAAGGCCATTTTTTCTCTGTCCTCAGGCATGACGGTTATCTGGTTATAACCAGAAAAACCATCAATCATGGATATCCTAGATGCACCAGTTACCTTCTGCAATATATGTTCCATGTTAGGCAGAGGATAATTTTCTTTCTTTGAACTCCTGTTCAGGTTCCTGAAATCAACACAGAGCCTGATTTCTCCACTTTTCTTCCTCGCCGGGACCAAATTGGCCACCCATTCGGAATATCTCAAGAGGACAATGATTTGGGCATCTAACAACTTCTTCACTTCTCTTTCCATGATAGGCAGCAACATGGGGTTTATCTGTCTTAGCTTTTGCCTAAATGGTTTAGCTTCTTCCTTCAGTGGGATCTTGTGTTCAATGACAGATGTGTCATATGTCTTGAGGTATTCATAGGTCCATGCAAACACATCAACAAATTCTCTTAATAATTCAGTGTATTCAGCCCTCTATTCTGGGGTCAGGCTGCTTGACAACTTGACGAACTTAGGCTCCTCTTGTGTGCCAATGTTGCACTTAGATGAATCAGCATCTCCTCCTGAAATCTTACCTTTTACTACCACATCATTCCCGTCCAATAGTCTTTCTAAAGGGACTAGTCCCCTTGGAATGTGATTGTTGGGCAATTGAACAATATTGTGATTCAAAATTTTATTTAAGAATACCTTAGAGGGAGGGTCACCTTCGGGATCAAGGTCCTAATCAACGTGCAATGCAGAAAACTCATCGACGGACTGAAGAAATTTTTTGATTTCAAGGTCGTCCTCAAATACCTTCCAATGCTTTACATTGTCCGGGATGGATAGCCTGTATCTTATCTCGACCCCACAACTGATCTTCGGTGGCAAAGGGATCCTGAACAGACTAGCTGAGACCGCTAAGGAAACGGCCGAAGTATTCTCTTCCCTTGGGACAAAAGAAATGTTGAAAGCTGAGAAGAAATTATCCATGAGGTCCCATACCTCGTTTCTGTAACTTCTGAGCCGAGGATGCTTGGCCCGATAAACATTCCTGACTTGTTGGATTATCAATTCAGCATCTCCGAACACTACCATCTCCCTTATTCCCATTTCTTTTGCAGCCCTCATACCTAGAACAAGAGCTTCATACTTTGCCACATTGTTGGTAGTTTCAAATTCCATCTTGTATGACAGGGATATGGTCTCTTGACGAGGTGACATGAAAACCACTCCAGCGCCAGTGCCTATACTGGAAGAAGCTACGTCAAAGAACATCTTCCAAACAGGGGTGGTTGGAGGAGGTATCTCCTGATTAAAAATGGGCTTCTTTCTGATCTGTAAAGGGGCATCAGGAGTTTCAGTGATCTGCACTAAACTAGACCCCAAATCAGTGTCAAGTGCAAAGATGGGATGATTGGTGGGGTTTGCTTCATCACTGACAATATAGGCTAGCTGGGCCTCCCTGTACAACCTCCTGTGTTCCCCTCCAAAGAATGGAATGGTGGCATATGTGAGATCCATCTGTAATGTTTCTCCAAGTCTTTTAATCCAAGACCTAGACAACATCATGCTGAACTTGGGGGGAACATCAGCTACCACAATGTCCATGATCACACTTTTCATTGGTAGCTGAAATAAAGATACCACCAAGTCTTTGATGACTCCAAGACATTGCACCCTCCTTGAATCAAAACAGTACAAATCATGATAAGCCTTTGTCACTTCCAGTCCCAATTCTTCCATGACTAATTTGGGCATAAGGTTGTGAGAAGCTCCTGAATCCATGAGGAAATTATACAACACTTTATCATGTATGTTCAGGGAGGTGTAGAAAGGAGGGGATGAATCATCTTTGTCTTCCACCATGGGACCTAGGATGACTGCAAGCTATTCATCTTGAAGGTTTACTGAGTCAGAGGAAGGCTAGGGGGACTCAGATTGTAGTAGTTTGGAGAGGGACCTTTTGAAGTCTTCATTTTTAACTAGTTCTGAGAGGGGGACGGGAATTCTGATCTTTTGAATTTCATTCTCGAAATTAAAGGAGGAAATAGGCTTAGGAGCTTCCCTTACCTCAGAGACAGGTTCTTTGACTGCTGGCGAAGTATTCTGAGTTTTCTTTTCTTTAGTAGTGACTGCTACAGATTTAGTAGGCCTTTCTGCTATGAGGGGCTGATCTTGGTTGTCAAAATTTCCTTCTTTCTTCTTTGACCTGAGAGGGTATCTATTAGAGGTGTTGTTGGCCTTTTCTCCTTTACCTAACTCATTGATTTGAATGTTCATAAGGGATTCTTCATATGTAGATTGAGTCAAATGGGGAAAAGGAGGAGTTTCTTCAACATATTGAATTTCAGAGTCAAGCTCATCTATCTCCTCTCCTTCCTCATGAGCAACCAGGTTACTTTGGAGAGGGGTTTGAATCCTTTGATATTCCCTGTCTTTTCCCTTTGGTTCCCTTGGGAAATCCTATGGCACATTGTTATTGGGTCTCTTGAAACCTCTATTATCAGCATTCTGGGGATTTCTGTACATAGGCTTCCCTTCTAGCTCCCACCTTTCCATCCTAGCTGAAAGCAATTTTAGCATTCTAGTTACCTCATCCGTCTGAAGGGGAAGGGGAGAGGAATGGGATGGGGAGGGTTCAGTTTTTTTCCTAGATATATCTCTATCAGCCTTATCCCTGAGTCGGTCAACAGCTAGTATGTTAGATTCCACTTCCATGGTTGCATCCTGTATGTGAGCCAGAGTAGTGGCTCTTATTTCCCTCAACAGAAGGCAGAAATTGGGACCAAAGGTGCTAGCATAAGTGATCTTAGCCGGGGCTTCTGAGGGATTTATCTCAGCGGGAATTTTATTATACATTTTATTGAATCTCTTGGAGAAGTAAGAGAC
The DNA here is from genome assembly GCA_000966675.3 of Picea glauca. Lineage (NCBI taxonomy): Eukaryota > Viridiplantae > Streptophyta > Pinopsida > Pinales > Pinaceae > Picea > Picea glauca. The sequence goes on from JZKD02S1917346.1 coordinate 68,538, forward strand.
AGACTCACCTTCTTTTCTCTTCAAGGACCCGAACTCTGTCATGTAATACATGAAGTCTTTTTTATCTCCCCATTGTCTCATAAAGGCATTATCCAAAGCCTCAATCCCATCTATAGATCCAGGAGGTAGGGCTCTAAACCATTTCCTAGCTTCGCCTTCAAGGCTATGGACAAAAATTCTCATCCATACGTCTGCATGCATGATAACATGATCATCTGTGAAGCTATAAAAGGCTTCAAGGTTCTCTTCTACCACTATGTCCCCTTCTCCTTTGAACTTGGGTAGCTGCTTAAGGTATCCATCTCCTGGAAGGGCATTGAGAGGCTATGGTAACACAAGGGGAGCATACCTAGCAGCTATTATGGCCTCCATTCTGGTCATGGGGGGATTAACTCCTGCCATGGGAATATTAGGTGGAGGAGAACTTGGAGGAAAAGGAGTGTGAGCAAGGGATATCATAAAAGAGTTTCCTAGAGGAAAGGGAAACAATGGGGAATACAGAGAGAGAGCTAAGGGACCTGAATGGACAGACGCTTCTCTCTGTGTAATAATAGTAACAAAATGAGGGGTGGTTAAATTTTCTGAGGTCCGGGGTCTGTGCCAAGGTACATCTTCAGGGGAGAGGGGAGTGACAAGGATTTCTCCTTCTAATGCTAGACCAGGAGGGGAAAACTCAGCAGGAACACTCCCGAAATTCAGAAAACGGGAAACCTCAGAAACAGGTCTGCTAGGAAGCTGAGAATAAGAAAATGGATTTTTTTACGAAAGGAGGTGGCGAATTACCTGGTTCAACGGTGAAGCTTCCTCCTTGAGAGGCTTTCCCTTTTCTGATAATCACCTCCAGATCCACTTCAGGCGTGGCTAGAGGCAACTATGGATGGGACCGTGTGTGTCTACTACTGGAAGCTAGAACTAGCACAACAGGTTCGTCGCAGTGAATTCGTCACAATGGAGTCACCAGGTGCACAGTAGCAATCTTCAAGGGCTCTGATGCCTAATGCACCTTCAGAATCAGAAGCTCAATGTCGTTCAATCCCAGGGAATATTTTCAACTTCATCCCCGGAAACGGCACCAGAAATGTTGGCGACGGAAGTCACTCCTGGATTGCAGCAGGAGCAGAGCCCGATGCCCATCAGTTTATGTCACATTTTGTTTATAAAGGGGTGATCAGATGGAAGTAAACTCAGAATAGTATCGTTCTAACTCAGAAAATTGGGCTAGAACAGTAGTGACACATGAGGTCTTGACCTAACTTAAGCCAGTAATAATGATAGTGGTGAGTATTTGAAGGAAAAAGGGGAGAAATAAAGTCTTCTCTGGACATCTAGTCTTCCAACAGTCTTCACGGAAGAGGAAAATTCTTCGGCTATGAGATCTTCTCAGAGCCGAATAAACTTCAAAATGAACCTAAGAAGGTTACAGAACTGATAAAATCAAACATACATAATATAGTAGTGCAACACCTGACTGGATCTTTCATGCCCAGGACCTTAGATTCAGAGGAAAGAGGAAAAGAAGAAGTTGGTTGCCATTAAACAAGAAGTCTCAAATGTCCTTCCATAACCAGAAAACCAGAGGCTGGATTAAAGCTTTACAATCGAGAATTTTTCTCTACCATCGATAGATTACAAAAATGGCAAAATTGCCTACATATACTCAAAGAAAACAACAACAGCGAAACGGAGACACTATATTAAAAACATTGTGTCTCCATGCCCACTGACAATCTGCACATGCAGTCTCTGAATGATCCTGCACCTCTGAAAAACGCAATCGAACTCCTAACAGTCTTGCGGATGAACCAACGTGCTTTTAATTCATTGTCGGACTTTCCATTTATGGCGGAGATGATGTATAACCACCACCAACTACCTCAATAACTGCTTCCTTGGGATTGAGAACGGCCTGGCCAACTCTGCACTTTTGGGACGTGGAGGTCTTCTCGCGCTACCATCTGGGTTGGCCGAATGGCCTGATGGATAAGACGTGGAGGCCAGTGCGAAGGCTGGGGCACATAATTTGGAAATAGTGGATGGGTGGAAGTGACATGGAACGCGGGGCTCAAGTGGATAAGGAGTTGAGACGAACATGTAGATGGAGGTGACTAGGAGAGAAAGAGGGACACATGGCAGGATGTGAGTGGGTGATGAGATGGAAGGGGGCCTCATAGATGGAGGGAAGAGGGTTGAGACACATGATGACGAGGTGAAGTGCCATGGGAAAATGACAGGGAAGCCATAAGGCAGTGGGCCTAAAGGAGGAGGAAAGATGAGTTGGAAGATGAGGGAGGAGAACACCTGGTAGGAGGTGATAGGTGGAAATGAGAAAAGGGGAAAGGGATGGGCCAGGATGGCGTTGAGTGGAAGATGTACGGTGGAAGGTGGAGAATGTTGGAGATGGGACAATATGGGGTCCGTCGAGAGCCGCCAATTCTGGACCCCCCCCCCCTCCTGTTTGTGAAAGGTAGAAGGGCAAGGGGGGTCTGGAATCCAACCTGGACCGCGGATCTGGTCTCTCCGATCCAAGCCATTGAGAGATGCGTGGCCAATTCCGGACCCCCCCTCTTAAAGGTAGAATGGCAAGGGGGGTCTGGAATCCAATCCTGACCACAGATCTGGATGCTTTGATCCTGGCCGCTCGGATTTGCTCACCGCTTACCCAAATGTGCAATTGCACCCCGACTTAGGATAAGTGGGTTTTTACTCCACTTTTCGCCCTTTTTTTCGCCAATGGGGGAGCCCTTTAGGAAAAATACCCCTCTTACATGTTTAGGTGCTAACACAAAGGTAAGAGGTTGATGTAATTTTTTTCATATGTATATTTGGGATTTATCTTCTCTTAGCTTGGATCCATTAGTAGAGACTAGAATTAGTAAGGGATATGTGTCTTTCACCACTCTTAAAAAGCAATGTTTTTAGTGTCAATTTTAGGACATTCAATCAAAGATTCGACGCATTCAATCATTGGTCACACCTACCCTCCTATATGGGTGTAATGTTTGGGGGGGCATACCTTTAGGGGAGAGAGTGCTTGTCATGATGTTATCCAAACATCTTCCCATCAAGAGATCAATGACTCATGATATCATTCTTGTAGAATGACACAACCCCACTTATTTCCTCAATGATATTTCATGTGGTCATGATGATAAATGGCTCAAATGGATGGGAACTCATAGAATGGTCTTCTAATATATCCATATCTTTCTCTCAAATCTTATTAGGTTCCTAACCCGCACATAGGTAGAACAATATATTCGGATGTAATAAAGGTCAATATTAATAATGCCTTTCAATAAAATAGAATAAGGCATATGTAAGAAGACCTAATAGAAGCTTTTGCTTCTAGAAGGATCTTCCTCTAGATGTTTCTTTTTAGTATAAATAGGAGTCGAGGGTATGAGAAACCTAGCTTGGATATTATTGTAATAGAGCTCTGCTCAACTAGAGGTTGCCCCCTCGAAGAGGCCCGTGAACATTGCTTTCAGATTCAAAGTGTTATTTCTATTGTTATTCTTATATCATTTTAGTGTTATTGTGGTGAATGTTCTGGTTATATTCTTGTTATTCTGCCATTACTAGCATTTTATTTCTGTTCTGCATACATCTAATATCTGGTATATTACAAGTGGTATCAGAGCACTTTCCTCGGTAGAAAGTGTGGGCTAAAAAAAATTTCAGGGTAGAGACATATTCCGACATCTTTAAGCCACAGAGATCTGTCGTTACGTGCATAAACCCGTGGTTGAGGGATTCATACACGTAGGAAATACAAGTGGTACTTAAGTGCACATCTGTTGGCCACCCTTGTAACCCCTGTTGGTACCCCTTCGAGTGGGAGCGCATCAAACATCACTTGTGTACGAATCATCCTAGATTACCTGAAGCCCTCTTTAGATAAACCGATCAGTCGCCTGACTGCTATAGTGTCACCGAGAACAGCACTCAGGAAGATACTCTCTAGTACCTAGGTAGTCAGGTAGTATGGATAAGGGTATGGTGTATCCTCTTTAGTTAGTTCCCTGAGATATTGGGCCGAGTACTACTGTTGGACCCCGCACATATATCAGAGAGCTATAGCACAGGGCAAACCCTTGTTTGTAGAACCCTTGAATACCTAACCCTTGGGGATAGAAACATAAACAAATTAAAACAGACAAGATCTATTGCTATGCAACTATGTTCGGGTTGCCAAGTAAATACACATTTCTTTCTGGTTAATCATTTGGGCATTTCCTCTCTATAGTATTCTTCAAATCAAAGTATAACTCTATAAAAAAAAAATGAAAATTTTCACCATTATTTCATACCTATTCCAATGGATTCATCTCTTTGCCCTTATCACATTCATCCATATCATTTTTTCAGCAAAACGTTTTTACCCCACCCACCCTGTTCGCGTTCAAATGGTCACCAGGTAAGCAAATAGAGAGCGCTTGCATACCCTGTTGGGTCTAGCAGGGAAGAACAACTGTGGAGCATATGGTTAAAGGAAACAAAACGAACTACAATCTAACATCAACTGAAAACAAATAAAACTATGAAAAGAAACAACCAACATCAAACACAAAACATAGGGGTCACCAATGGTTTCAGGCTGGTGTATTAATGAAACCGGAGCACGCTGAAGGAAGAGACCAGAGGTTCCTTCTCCCCCCAACGGAAGGCTCTTTGGGGCCCTCACATAGTTTGCTTTCCTTACAAATGAGAAGAACTGCGCATAGCAGTGAAAGAACTCTCGGTGATGCAGTTGATGGGTTGTTGTTAAAGGATGAGCCCTTAACCATCTGAACAACATAACAGTGCTTAGAATTCCTTGCCAAAACAGTGTAT